>BTPG01000001.1:273790687-273905687 GCA_036245525.1 Semisulcospira habei
TGTTTTTAAATTTGAAGCACTTTATATACTGACGAGTAAAAGAAATGCCAAAGTGTTTTTGGTGATTCCAAAGTTGTCGTATTTCGTTTGCTCGTCAATATACTTACGTACATACCTGGAGCTGTCCTTGGTAAAAACTGTCAAAGCCCAGAAAGTGAGAGAGTGACGCAAAGTACGGGTGTTTATGACAGATGTGTACCGGCAGTTCACGTCTCTGAAGCAGAAGAACCCCGCCCTGAAGGCCCTGCTAGCTGTGGGCGGATGGACGCACGGATCAGGGCCCTTCACCCAGATGGTACAGACACGCAAAGGGCGGCAATCCTTCATGGAGCACGCGCTGCAGTACCTGAGGACACACCAGTTTGACGGGCTAGATCTGGACTGGGAGTACCCCGCCAACAGGGGCAGTCCGCTCGAAGACAAGGACAATTTCTCCATGCTCCTCAAGGTGAGACTAGAGCCAGATGTCCCAGCCAGACAAAAGGTCTTCCGGCCGATGTCGGCCGCAGTTGGCCCGCGCACGGTTGTGCGCGGGCCAACTGCGGACGACGTCGGCCCGAGGGACTTGAGCTTGCTAGCATTTGCACGTACACATAAATCAGTTTTACGCCTCAACAAAACATGTCTACACGTAGACACAGATACACCTCAAAAAAAAAAAAAAAAAAAAAAAAATGTCTACGCTGAGGCAGCAATGCACAATGTACATATCCCGTACTTTTTGCGGGCATACTGCCGATAGACCCACTCGTGGAGTACGGCACAAGTACATCTCATTTGAATAGAAGTGTACTTGTGGCGTAATTCCCGAGTGGGTCTGTCTGGCAAGTACTCCCGCACAGTACGGGGGTGTTTAACGATTTATTTGAACACGTCTGCGTGCTGCTTCATCCACAGGAGCTGCGCGAGGGCTTCGAGCAGGAGGCGGCTCGGACCGGCAAACCCCGACTACTGCTGACAGCGGCGGTGGCGGGAGGAGAGAAGATCGTCATCACGGCATACGACGTGCCCAAACTGGACAAGTAAGTCATACGCGGCTCCAGCCTACAAGTCTTAACAAAAGGATAGTCGCCACCGAAGATTTACTTGTCGTATTTACCAGAAGCTTCCATTCTGTATGCGTTAAACCTGCTCAATGCCAGTCAACACAGACTGTGTTTCTGCAGTCTTCGTAGTTTAACACCAAAAATCCCTGAATGTCCCAGGAACATGCCTTCAGCAAGAGGCATAGATCCTCATGAGCCCCCACAACTGCCTCTTGCTGTGGCGTGGTGTTCAAAAATAATATGAACGCCAAACGATTAACCTGATCGTTAAACCTGATCGATTAAACCAAACGATTAACCTGATCGGGTTAAACGAATGGCGTTCATATTATTTTTGATCATGATTTTTCTCATTTGAACCACACAACTTACGCATCTTCTGAAAATTCTAATATGTGTGTCGGTCTGTGATTTTGGACCTCCGAGGTCATCTTGGCCGCACGGCCCAAAATCACACAGCAACACAAAAATCTGTCTCCTATTTATGATTACTCACAAACCAGATAGGTGAGGCTATAATAAGAATAAGAATAAGAGTACTTTATTATCTCGAAAAGAGAAATTCGGTTGTGGTACATTTATAACAAATAGTACAAACAAGACATAAAAACATTATAGCATAATTATGAACATTTTCTCCCTGCACTTGCACAGCTACAAATTCCAAATGGATAAAGTAAACACTACAAAATCTTTACACATAACTCTTACACATCTCACACAAACATCTTTGGCAGAACTGTGTACAAACCAAGGGGAATCACGGCGCTGGACAGACAAACAGTTAGATCCCCTGCCCCCGGCTATCAGGCACCCAATCGCCAGCCCACAGAGAAATACGCAGATATAGAACAAGACGATCATTTCCATCCTCTATCTAACTGTTGTCTGTCCAGCGCTGTGATTCCCCTTGGTTTGCATCTAATGGATGGTTTGTATACTATTTATGATTGTATAAATTCCTATACTTGTGACCACAACTGTCTCACGGAATCTTACTTTGCAATAAAGAAATCATTTATTTACCTTTGGGTGCTGTGTGCAGGTACCTGGACTTTATCAACCTGATGAGCTACGACCTGCACGGATCATGGAGCAAGTACCTCGGACACAACGCGCCTCTCTACGGCGGTGACTATAACACAGACGAGCCCACCATCACACACAGCGTGGTGAGCGTTCAAGCAGACAGAAGTATTTATATTCTTTTAAATAGCCCTTACAGTGTGTTGGTGTACTCCCCAAATAGGCCCACTCGGGGAGTACACCACAAGCACACTTCTATTCAAATGAGATGCTTAGCATCTCATTTGAATAGAAGTGTACTTGTGGAGTACTCCCGTGGGTGCGTTTGTCTAAGGAGTACGCCTGCACACGGTACTGGACTTTACACATGTAAAAATTTGTCCCTTGCAACATCCTTGCGACACACTGCCGGCTTGGTGTAACGTGAACACCTGACGCAACATGTGGTCACTGGTTGGCTGCAATGCAAATGACTGCCTTGGAACACGTGGCACGCGACAAAATCCCTATGTGTATAAGGGCTACGGACCTGGCCATTTCAAGGATTTCCAAATCCCGTCAGATTATACTCGTCAACAACCGTGACAAGTTGAAATGTCCCACGAGCATATAGACGTACACGTCAAACGTATTTTCTCTATTCAGACGTAACGTCACACGAAAGCAAAGAAGGAAGGCAAGTCGAAACAACAAATCAGGTCTCACGAAAAGAGTTTGGCCAGGTTCACGTGTGACACGGCGACTTCAGAGTGATATGAATGTCACCAGATTCTTTGTTAATATGTCAGAACCGTAAATTGTTCAGACTGGTATGACGTCAGATCAAGTGTCTGGGACAGTATTAAGTGTCCCCATTTCAGTTGTTTCTCTGTAAGAAGATGTCTGCACAAAAATGTGGATCTCGCAAGTATGCACCGCATAACAGTTTCTTAACATTTTTACTGTTAGTTTTCGAATTGTGGAAATCGAGGCAAATTCGCTGTTCAGATCCACGACAAAGTTATGGATTTGGGTCACATCTTGACTGTCGCGAATAATAATAATAATAATAATAATAATAAACAATAATAAAAGGAGACGTGGCGCCGAACCGTGGAGCGAGAGCTCAAGAACAGAGGCCTTACTCTGCAAACAGCACCCAAAATAGCAGCTGACAGACAAAAGTGGCGCTCCCTTGCCGTCGCCTCAAGCACCAGACGGCGCAGAGAGGACTGAATGAATGAAACAATAATAATAATAATAATAATAATAATAATAATAATAATAATAATAATAATAATAATAATAATAATAATGCAGCGCTTTTCTATGGCGTCCTTCCCCACTTACGCAGGCTCGGAACACTCGTGGCTAATGTATCATGTGTTCTGGCGATGTCTCGATGTGGACAGAAGCCATCATTTTGTCGCGAACCTAAACAGCTACTAATGCCAGCAGCAAGTAGCCTCACGGGCGGACATACATGCAGACAGATAACAACGACGACGACGAGACAACAACAAAAGCGACACAGGAAAAACAACAACACAACCAAACAAAAACACAAAAAAACCAACCCCAAAAAACCAAACAAACAAACAAAACAACATCTGTGTGGCGTGTTTCAGGACCAGTCAGTGCAGCTTTGGTTACGGCTGGGGGCGTCGCGTGACAAGCTGGTGATGGGGGTCCCGATGTATGGCCGCTCCTTCACACTGTGCTCAGACGCTGATACGCAGCCAGGCATGAAGAACTGTGGATCCGGCAAGGCCGCTACTTACACGCAGGAGAAAGGATTCGTCTCATTCTACGAGGTGAGAATGACTGATCCACCACGCACTGTTTGCGGGAGTACGACTCAGCGAGTACCCACAAGTACATTTCTGTTCAAATGAGATGCCTCAGCATCTCATTTGCATAGAAGTGTACTTGAGGCGTACTTCCCGACAGGGTCTATCTGGGAAATGCTCTCGCAAACGGTAGGTGACCTTACAAGGGAAGTGCGATGAGAATGTGGGTGTGGGCGGGATGGTTGAAAGCAGGACTGAAGGCGTGTGTGTTTGACGGTCTCAGGTTTTATTCTAATACTGAGTAATTCCCCTTGGTTTGTTATATAATACTGAGACGAGGTGAGAAGAAAGCTAGCACCGTGAAATTATGACTTCTGATGTTTTGAAAGTGGGGAAAAATGTAGACTTGTCATGATTTCAGTTTGATCTCACTTTCTTGACTTCCGTAACCGTAGACCTAAGCTACATAAGAATGTCTAGCTGGCGTACCGCCGCTGAACGTTTTCTGATGGAAAATAGTACACTAGTTAAGAGGGCAGTACAGCTGCCTATGCATCATGTTCTCGCGTCCTCAGTGTCAAAGCAGACTATTCACATTTTATCTAGACGAGTGTACTAAACACTTCTTTCTTTCTTTCTGGCTGGTTGGTTTGCTTTCTATGTCAGTTCCACGGGCAATCAGTTTCAATAATAAACAGGAAAACACACGAATAGTTCTCCTCATCTCTTCAGTTCTTATGGCGGTCACGCGCCAGATCACAAGGCAAACACGGCCTCAAAGAGAACATGACACTTCCCATCAGAGCACATCAAAGTCTTTTTTATTCTGCAACTTGTTACAGGTCTTACGATCGCCGAACCCACATATCTTGTTAACCCTTTAGCTGTCGGTAGCGGTGTTTGATTCTTGCAGGAATCATCGTGACCAAAACCGCTACCGACAGCCAAAGGGTTAATATATTGCCCCTTGATGTCTAAATGCCATTGGCCGGCTCACCTAGACTCGCGACGTTGTTTTCTAAATACATTAAAGGTCCAGACACCAGACGACCATGACCAAAGATCGTACTAGAATACCATGGCGCCGTGGCCAAGTTCGTGATTCTGGCACCAGTCTTGAAGCGTCGTGGTCGATGTATCGCTTGTCAGTTGTACACATACCAAGGGGAATTACTCAGCGCTGGACAGACAATTAGTTAGATCCCCTGCCTCCGCCTATCAGGCACACAATCGCCAGCCCACAGATCTAACTGTTTGTCTGTCCAGCGCTGAGTAATTCCCCTTGGTATGTGTACAACTCTACTAGCGCTAGCCTCACCTATCTGGTTTGTGAGTTGTCAGTTGTAGTCTGTCAGCGCTGAATAGGTTAAAACTGACACAGAACTTGTTGGCCGTGTTCAGCGCCCCATCCCCCCATACTGATGCACGTGCTGATGAAGTAGGGTGCACGTGCGTCTCTTGTCAGCGTGACAGCGAGACCCGTGTAGTGGTGAGACACACAGATGTGACACCCGCCTGCCAACTCCCTGATCTGGAACACACAAACACTCGGTGTCTGATGACGGCATGCACTTGATGCACTCATTTGGTGTCCCAAAGAAGGTGTGAATGTATATGTTTACATGTTTTCCATCGTTGAATGATTCAGTTTTGTATATAGAATAAATAACTAGTCGAAAGATAGAGGCGTCTGGCGATAAATAACATTAAAATAATGGTTACAGTGACTTACAACTGATTCAGAAGTAGAGAGAAAGTGGAGCAAGATAGAAAAGAAATAGAGAGCGGACAGGGACTAGTTGGTAACAGATAGAGAGGAGACAGTGAAGAGATAAAAAAAGATAGGAAACAGGTAGCAAAGAGGTACATAACATACAGAGAACAGGTAGAGGTCAGGAAGATGTTGTTAACGTGACTTGTCCCGTGCTCTGTTTGGCCAGCAGGTAGTCCAGCAGTGACATACTGAGGCACGTCATAACACCTGGCGCTCCCGCAAGGCACGTGCTGCATGGCCCACTAAAGACGCAATGCACGGACACGCGCATTCACATCAACTTTTAAACACTTATATGTGTACCCTGGATTTGGCTCACAAGTTGAAATGTACTGACGAGCAAGTGTTTCCCAAGTTATTCCAAAAATGTCGCATTTCTTTGGCTTGTCAGTATATACCAAAAAGTGATAAAACTTTCTGTCATATAAATTTACTCCGCTTAAAACCGACATAAAGTCAACTGCGAAAGTCATCGTACAACATTACTTTGCCGTAAAGTCATCGTACAACATTACTTTGCCGTAAAGTCATCGTACAACATTACTTTGCCGTAAAGTCATCGTACAACATTACTTTGCCGTAAAGTCATCGTACAACATTACTTTGCCGTAAAGTCATCGTACAACATTACTTTGCCGTAAAGTCATCGTACAACATTACTTTGCCGTAAAGTCATCGTACAACATTACTTTGCCGTAAAGTCATCGTACAACATTACTTTGCCGTAAAGTCATCGTACAACATTACTTTGCCGTAAAGTTATCGTACAACATTACTTTGCCGTAAAGTCATCGTACAACATTACTTTGCCGTAAAGTCATCGTACAACATTACTTTGCCGTAAAGTCATCGTACAACATTACTTTGCCGTAAAGTCATCGTACAACATTACTTTGCCGTAACTTTTACCGATGCTGAATTTCATTTCTTCAAAATACATAAGCAAATCAGTGTGTGAAGGTAATCAGGATTCGAAAACTAATTGTATTGCTTGCTGTGAAACATAATATGATCGTTAGGTTCATTTAATAAATAAGTTAATCCGGCACAATAACCATGAAATGTCATGGTGGATCCCTCTCCAGTCAAGTGTACATATCTGTAAACTGTACCCGGGCTGGTGTCACGCCTCACCTGGATCGCTGAGCCTGGCGACCGTCGCAAACGTCCTTGGCAGGTTGTCATGAGCCGTGGCGTTGTCATGGGTACCTGCAGGCTGCACGCGCATGGCGGTGACGTTCAGTGACATCAGCAGCTGACAGGCCAGGTCCGGATGTGATGGGGCGCAAAGCGGGGTGTCCGGGGTGGCAGGCGGGGTACCTGGCAATATAAAAGATGACACCCATGGAAATATTGAGTGGAAATATACGCTGGTAAGGGAGGCAACTGTGCCATTTAGTTTCGGCAGCCATGTGGAGAACATTTTAGACGTGAAGCTCCTTCTTTCGGTGTTTTGGCCGTTAGGCTGTCGGTATCGCTTTTGTCTCGACGATGCCCCTCAGGAATCATTGCGACAAGACGCGCTACCGACAGCCAAACAGATAAATGAAACACAATATTCTGAAGAATGAACGTGCGTTTAGGGAGACTGAAACCACATAGTTTTAAGCGTTAGTTACTCACCACAGACCGTGGACTTTACAAGAAAGTAGCCGGCAATCCACATTGTCTGAAGAAATAAAACAATGAGACAATGTATAAATGGCATTGCACATAATCGTCAATACAGCCTCCGTAGTGGTTTACGAATAGCAAACGAGTACTAGAAACAAAAATACGATTTTACAGCTTAGCACAATAGACCGACCCATTTTTTATTCGGCTCCGCCCCTTTTGTCGGGGTCCGGCAAGAATGTAACTATTTTTAGGCTGGCATATCTTCAAAAGTATATCATTACTGGAGCTGTGAGAGGTATAGATCTTCATGAGCCCCCGCAATTGCACCATTACTGGAGCTGTAAAATAATCAGTACAATCTAGGTATTGGGTTTAATCAGTACAGCAAGTGGGGATATTGTCAGTCAAGAGATTATGTAGTTATTCGACCGTAAACTTAGCATCTTATGAAATGCGCAAATCGTCTCATTTTCGCCAAATCAAGTTGTGATTTTTAATAAAATATAAAAGGTAGAGCTTTGCACAACCACACATTTTTATTCGCTCTTTCCGATGGTAATATCAGTTTTTATGTGTTAACAGTCAAAAGAAATTCTCGCACAGGTAATCATCAGTACACTCTGAAGTCTGTCTAAAAACGTCTCCCCCCCCCCCCCCCCCTCCCTCCTGAAAACTTCTGCTAATATAGTCTGTTTACATCAATCAGGCGTCTCTCATTCACTCTCACAGCCATACCGAGTCAGCGTACATGCATAAAAGCTTTACACACAGCTGACAGATCTAACCTACGATCCAACTTAGCACGAATGCGTCACACACAACGGACAGATCTCGATCAAAGTTAGCAGACCAAATGAAAGTACAAGCGATCGAGTCAGTCTGTGAATACTATGGTGTAACACAGAAAAGTAGAAAGTTTACTTTCGAGCATACGTAGTGATGTTTTGTGATTCTCTCAGGGTTCAGTTGACCATGTGGCCGACCGCAAGCTTTTCTTTCGCATTCTTTCGTGTCTGCCGGTCATGATAAAGGCTTCAGGAACAGAAACAAATCTTCACCTGGATATGGATTGAGGTATCAGGAATCTGATTTACTCTCCTCATAACAACAGTGCTGTCCAATACCGCCGAAATTGACTAAAATAATGGAAACATCGACGCTGTTCCATGCCCCGCAAGCATAAACATTGTTATGCCGTACCTTCTGCTTGGCAGTCAAAGGTGGCACATGGTCTACAGCGTTTTGATTGGTCGAGAGGCTAAGTCTGATTGACATTTCACCCATACAATGGGTCGGTCTATTCCTGAAACAGTGCCTACTCCACCTTTCTGCCCACTGACGGTAATTAGCATCTAATACTGTATCGACATTCTCTTTCTTTACACTTTGATTCCGCTAAACTCAAAACACTTGAGCATGATAGTTCAAGGGTGATACCAGAATAGCTTGGCGCCCATAGGCGCCAAGCTATTCTGGCATCACCCTTGAACTATCCTAAAACCCGTGCCTGCCGCAAGAGGTATGGATCCTCATGAGTCCCAGCAACTGCGTGGCGGGATGTATACCTCTTACTGAGACCCATTTATATCGGTGTCCCTTGGACGGTTGTTGCATTCGGTCATTTCACAAACGAAATACGCGTCCGGTGGCAGGCAAGGGGTTAATGTATACTGAACCACTTTAAAAAGGCACCTATTTCAATGTCGCGTTTTACATCATAACTATGTCTCGTCTAGGTAAAATGGAAGCGGATGAGGTTAACTGCCACTAATTGATGTGTTCTCAGACTGTTATAAATATTGTTGTTTTTTGTTGCGAAAACCGTTGTGCGATCTGATGTCAAAGGTCTATACAAAGAGTAAGTTAAGTCTTGACAGTTACACATCGGTGGTCTATATGTCATGAATGGCATTTAAAAAACTGCTATGTGGAGCATGTGGAGATGACGCAACTGAAGTCAAACCCTCGTGTGTCTTATCACTAGGTTTAGCATGAATAACAATCATCTCTGTTCGTCCTTCGTGCACTATTCGTTTGTCAATAGCAGCCAATCAACATGTTTGACAAACATGAAAAAAAAAGCTGTTAAATTTAGGTGTAGCGGTCATATTAACTCATTCTACCCCAGACACACCACAGCAAGATAAGGATCGACCATTATAGTTCAAGGGTGGTGCCAGAATAGCTTGGCGCCTAAGGGCGCCAAGTTATTCTGGCATCACCCTTGTCAGTACTATCATGGTCGATCTGTGTTCTGCACTGCAACGTAGTATTCAGAGGACAACGGCAACATTTAAGGATTTCGGTCTTGGGGTAGAATGAGTTAACTGGATCAAATAAATCTGTATTGGTTCTTTATATCAGTCATTTAAGCATAAGAGCGGCTTGAAAGTAATACTTACTGCAGAAAGCCTGATTATAAATTAAGAACCAGAAGTTCTGGTTTTCAATGACATTTCTACATTCAGACTTCATTTGAATCCGTTCCAAACATCATTAGCAACAGGAATGTGATGTGTTTAACATGCCTTGAAGTGAAATCAATCGTTACGCAGTGTCCGTCTTATTTCATTTTAACCACTAGTTTAAAACCCAGTACCCTCTGATAACCAAGGGCGATAACATTAGTAGGAGGAGGTAGCATATGCAGAAAGCTGAATAACCAAAGTTTAAAACCCAGTACCCTCTGATAACCAAGGGCGATAACATTAGTAGGGGGAGGTAGCATATGCAGAAAGCTGAATAACCAAAGTGGATGACAAAAACATTTAATATTGTATTGTGGTAATCTTTGTTCTTTATGTGTAACCATTAGAAATCATTCATGTTTTCAGTTCGTTCATTATATACTGAGCGTGAGTTATGTCACCTTGATCAAACGAAAGTGATACAAACCCGCGCGTTGGCCCAAAAACCTTATGGCGTAATAAACGTTCAATGTGCTGACAGTGTGATACAAAACAAAGAACGACCAGCCAGGTGCGTAAAGGCAGTAATATTTGTTGGAAATTTTGGCTCATGCAACATATTGCAAGGGAGTTTCATGTGGTCGCAGCGTGAAATGAAGCGTCGCCTGTTCACAACACCTCACACGGAAAATATGTCGCAAGAGTGTTTCTTGCGACTAGATCCGTACGACTATAATGCCGTTTACCTGTTGCTGATGTGTGAGCTGGAACCAGCGGTAACTGTCCTTAGTCAAACTGGGGCCGTCCAGGTGGAAACAGAATGGTCTGTTAAACGTCGCCACAGCTTGAGTATTGGTCATGCCCGCTGTCACAAACTGCCATATACAAGTTCACTGAAAACCTGCATATTACTGAATTAGCCAGCGAGCCAGCCAAACAACCAAGCGAATCAACTAACCAGTCAACAAACCAATAAACGAATAAACAAATAAATAAATAATATTAAACGAATGAATGAATGAATGAATGAATGAATGAATGAATGAATGAATGAATGAATGAATGAATACACTTAAATACAAATAAATAAAATCGATCGTGGATAGTTGGATAGCTGCAGGCCAAAGACGCTCGTCACTAGTGGGTTGACGGAATACCTGTACTATTACGGACTCCCCAGGTGAACTGATTTTGTACCTACACACAGCAAACTTGGGATATAACAAAACAATTCTTTTTGTCTTTATATCCGAAGTGTGTCATAAGCGAAGTAAATTACATAGCGATAGTGTGGTCGGGACCGCAAAAACAAATATTGTAATATCCGACTTGTGTTATATCTAACCTTGTTATAAGCGAAGTCGACTGTATATCACTACCAGTCAGAAGGAAAGAAAGCGTCAGTACACAAACTAAGGGGAATCACACCACGCTCGAGAACAGTTAGATCCCTTGGTCCCTTCCACATGGTTCCAGACCGACAGTCCACGACAAACACTTTAGCACAACCAAGGGTGCACAACGACATCGGAGCGATGTCGACTAACGCTGGCCCGCGCACAACAGTGCGCAGGTCAGCGGTAGTCGACATCGGCCGAGGACCATTTACTCACTTGGAAAGTACATGACACACCACATCCTTTGGCAAAACTGTTAGAACTTACAAACCAGATAGGTGAGGCTAGCGCTGGCAGAATTGTACACAAACCAAGAGGAATCACTCAGCGCCGGACAGACTCATAGTTAGATCCCCTGCCGGGGCAGGGGATCTAACTGTTTGTCTGTCCGGCGCTGAGCAGATTCCTCTTGGTTTGTGTTAGAACTTAGCTGAACTGAATCTAGCGATGAATCGCTGACTTGCCTTACCTCAGTGCCTGCTCGGCGTTAAACCCAAATAACTAACTAACTAGCTGACTTACGCTGATCCCTGGCGTTAACCCGATCACCGCTGACACAGACACAGACCGGCGCTAGCGCCTCGTGCTCTATGTTGCCATTCACAAACACGGCACGGCACGACACGAGGATGGTTCTCATCGCGGGCCTCGCTGATTTACAGTGCTTTTTGTCTACCGTATTTAAAAAATACGGTAGACTTTGAAATGGGGCTGGGTCGGAGCGCATTCCGGAGCATGCACATGACGTTTCTGGAGTGTGGCGCAGAAATTCCAGCAAAGAAGCAACAGGATAAAAATTACGTCACGTCTAGTTACGTAAACCTTGCTAGAGAACGTCTTTTTGGCGCCAAACGCCGTGCGTGTGTGTGTGTGTGTGTGTGTGTGTGTGTGTGTGTGTGTCAGTGTGTGTGTGTGTGTGTGTGTGTGTGTGTGTGCGTGTGTGTGTGTGTGTGTGTGTGTGTGTGTGTGTGTGTGTGTGTGTGTGTGTGTGTGTGTGTGTGTGTGACAGCGACTAGAGCCCGCGTTTGAGGACGGACAAGCTTTAAATTTTAGGATATTGTCCCTAAAAGAATTATCTCGGGACCTTTTTTTAAAAAATGTTTTGATTAAGATGCTCATTGGCGAGAAAATGGCCGTTTCTCAAAAACCGGTTGATCCACATTGGAGTCCGTAGTTTTTCTTATTTTTACTAGAACTTTTGCATATATATCTAGATAAAAGGGACACATTGAATGGCTAATGATGCCATGGCGTGAAGTTTGAAGTGACGTCATTTCGCTGCTCGTGCTATTATTCTTCTTCAGAATAGCTATGCTACGCCAGACCACAGAGCTTACGAATGGCGGGAATCGCCGTGTGCTCGTCTTTATTTATGTGTGCCAGTGTGTGTGGATCAGAGGGTGGGTTAGAGTAGTAGATGGATTCCTGTCGCTACACGAGCCCACAGAGCGTACTAATGACGGGAAGCGCCGTGTGTCCGTCTTTATTTGTGTGCGCCGACGTGTGTGTTGATCAGAGGTTGGCTTTTAGAGAGGAGGGAAAATGGATCAGCATTACAAGCCTAAAAATATGAACAACTCTGAATGTTCCTGAAAGATAAACGCATCTGAGCTACAAACAATATGGTAGACTTTGGGATGAAATCTTCACCTTGTTAGTTATGCTGTACTCGGTGGCTTTAGATCTGTGTCGTCTTAGGCTCGTTAGCAGTGCTGTTTACTGAGGATGTACTGCTTTCTATGTTGTCCTAGTGGCCACGTACAACTGAGTCTACTTGAAGAAAGTGACCACAGATTAATGTAATGTGTTTGTCTCATGGCCGCGGTTTGAGGTCAGTGCCATGACCGGTGTAGAGAGAGAGAGCTGATAGAGTTGAAATGGGCGTTCCTAACCCCTTCACTGCCAGGAACAGGGCCGACGTCGGCCCTATATTGTTTAGCGAAGTTCGTAGGCATGATGTCTTTTGAACCCTCACCTGCCTATATTGTTTAGCGAAGTTCGTAGGCATGATGTCTTTTGAACCCTCACCTGGCGGCAGGACTGACAGATTCACCGTCGTGACTGAATTCACTGCTGGGAAACCCGTCTGTTCGAGGTACACAAAGCTATATGATGACCGGTCAGAGGCATAAACAGAACATTTTACCATGCAAAGGCGCCTTATATTCCTCTAAGTTGTTGTTGTTCTTTTTTATTATTATTATTATTATTATTATTATTATTATTATTATTATTATTATTAATCCTCATCAGCGGGGCTCATGAGCCACTTGCAGTTGGGTCGTGTTGGTTGCATTCCGGCAGTGAACAAGTTAGCAACTCTTTCGAGACGTGCCGCATCCGGATTCGCGGCGTAAAGCAGGGAATCCGGATGCGGCACGTCTGGAAGGACTGAATCGTTTGACTGCCGATAAAAAAGTCAAAGTAGACCAGCTGTAAACAGGCACAGATCCTCATGAATACCTGCAGTCGCGAGGGGTCATGAGGATCTGTTCGTCTTGCTGGCACCACATTGTATGTTTCTTGGACGGCTGGGGCTCTATCGCACTGAACTGAAAAGGATTTCAGAAACGAAATCTGCCACCAGCGGCAAGGAAGAGCTTAAAATGAGGTCATAGATGTCCTGTATATATATATATATTGGTCGGAGGGGTTCGCTACACGGACCTTTGTAGCCCTGAGGGAGGTCAAAGGAATCAATGTACCCCTCAGGCCTTCGGCCTTCGGGGTACAATGATTCCTTTGCCCTCCCTCAGGCCTACAAGGGTCCGTGCAGCGAATCTCTCCGACCAATAACGTATTTGTTTTCATTCCTCCACTATTTTCGAAAAAAAAATCAAGAAGACATCTTGCGACCTGGATCACGCCAGACATGACTGACGTCAAAGGAATATACATTTATACATAATAGACTTATGACGTAATTAAAAATGTCATGACGTTGCCGTCTCCTGTATTGAGTGTGCTTGTTGTTTCGAACAACACTAAGTAACTTTGTACTTTAGAATGTTTGGCGATCTTTTATAGAACAAAACTGGCATCCAAGATGCGTCATCGAGAGGGCTACAAAACCTACGCCATTTTTCGCTACAGGGGTTTTTATATCACGGTCACATGGTACGGTTTGCGCTAAAGTGACTGGTCGTGTGACGTAGGGAGGAAAACATATATATATATAATGACATTATCCCGTCCGGCACTGTCCAGGGGCAATTGTGCGCCCGTACTCGCAAGGAGATAAGAGTCTACGTTTGTGTCAGACGACTCACAAAAAGGAAAGAGAGCGAATCGCGTGTATGATACGGGCGCATGAGGACCTATGCCTCTTGGAGATGTTTAGAGTGTTGTCAGTCTTTGCTTACAGGAGTCGATTATCCAAACGTAACCTCTCTGTTACATAGAGATTACACGCTGGCCCGTGGACAGTGCCGGGCGGGAGAGAGTAAGCAACGGTAGAGTATTGTTGTGTTCACTTATGCACAGTACATCTGTGACCTACTCTTAATACTGTATGACCCTTTTTAAGATTAATAACATGCCGGAAATTTAATACAATGTCTTGTACTCGGTGATTATAAGCGTATTTCTGTGTTTGTGAGGATTGTTTTGGGTCCGATTTCTGCCCGCAAGAGGCATAGACGTTCATGAGTCCTTGCAGCTGCAGGGGCTGAGGAATCTATTCCTCGTGTAGATGGATGAGGCTCAATGAGCAACCGTATTTGAGACGACTGTTGTGGGATTGGCCATGGTGAAAGTGGACACAGTAGTACACGATGATAATTATGCACCTCCGAGATCTGATTTGGCGAAAGCCATTTATGTCCTTTTTGTGAACAGCGAGATTTTGTATTGTGTACATTGACAATCTCGCTTTTCACAATACTGGCTTTTGTCAGCTTACACACATACATTAAATGTTTGTTGTGTTTATGTGCAATTCAATTTCTTAGATGCAGTGTTTCTTAACCCGTTTCATACTGATACACCCATTGCTTGAAATAAATTTGACTGATAGTTCAAGGGTGGTACCAAAATAGCTTGGCGCCTGAGGCGTCACGCTATTCTGGTACCACCATTGAACTAAACCAGTTGATCTGTCTCCTAATCTGTAATGTAGCCTTCGTTGGAAAGTCAGCACACAAAATCAGCCTCAGGATGTAATGGGTTAATGCAGTCCTATTTCTCGGGATTAGACACATGCTTTGAATTAGATTTATGCTGATTACAGTCGTGCGCAGTATTACAACAAAATTGGTATGTGTGGAGTAAAGCTGTATTTCCTCTAAAGCCAGGAAAAATAAACACCATAAACACAGCGCGGGTTTCTCTGCAAATGTATTAATATCTTGGACCAGTTGTTGCAATTCTACTTCGTTTCTGTTGATTTTTAACTCATTGCAGACGTGCCGCAGGCAGATAAGCGGCGGACACGCCGCTTATCCGTAGGCGGCACGTCTAAAATGAGTTTGCCTTGTATGTTTAGCGTGCCTGAATACATTTTCTTTCATTTCTAAATAAAATATTACGTTTCTAGATCATAGGAGAACAGCTTACAATCTTGATTTTTCCCGCACATTCTTATTTCATATGCCCTTTCAAATGTAACGATTCTTGTTTCGTGGGAAACGACGCTGAAGACCACTTGAGAAAGAAAGCGGTGTGTACTAAGGCTTACTGTTAAGGGAACGTCATCAAATTTCTAATGTTTGGTGTTTTTCTGAGAATTTTTTCCCCTTTAATCACACATACACACAACCTAATAAATGAAACATTAAATGTTGTTTGTAAAACCTATAGCCCTCAGTCATGGCATGTCGTCGGGTCACTTTTTTTCCCTCTAGCGGCTTACGAGCGCTCGACAGCTCGAGGAAAGCGAGGGTTTATAATACGAGTTTGATAACACGCCAGCGATAGCGCTTTCGCTCGAATGAAGCGATCGCAAGCGCTAAAAAAAACCAACAACTACAACAACAACAACAACAACAACAACAACAACAACAACAAAACTCAAAGGACGCAAGGTCTCACTGTTCACTCACCTCCGTGAAATGGCACGGGATGTGTTCCCAGAGCATATTTACGTAAAAATGAAAAGCACTGTTTCAATGCTGATTATGAATGACGTACAACATGGTTTGCTGACGAGATTATTGTGTGCTGGTCTCCGATCGTGGATCCTATGGCTTAGTGCAGTAAGGTCCACAACTACAGACCAGCACGCAGTTTGTTGATGATTATGAGACCGATTGCAACATTGACGATGGTATTGGTCGCAGATGGAGGCGTACCTGGCTGATGGCTGGGAGCGGGTGTGGCTGGAAGAAGAGAAGGTACCCTATGCCTTCCACCCGGCCTCCAAACAGTGGGTGGGCTATGACGACATCAACAGCATCAAGATCAAGGTACGTGGTCTTTCTGGTACTGCCCAGCCACACTCAGCACGCAAAGGCCATCGGCCGAAGTCGGCCGCAGTGGGCCCGCGCACGACTGTGGATTACACTAACACGACTATGCGCGGGCCCACTACGACCAATTCGGCCCGAAAGCCTTTTGCCTGCTGGGCTGGCACCCGTGACACTATCGTAATAAGCTCTATAAGTCTTTACTCGAACCTTCAAGCAGGTTCCCGTAAATAAACCTTGTGTTTGCGTTTACGTGTGCGTACATACACGTACACACGTTGCCATCAGTATTATGCTGGTGTTTCTCCGTATACTTTGAATGGCCGATCTAAATTTCTCTGCAGAAGGATTTACACGGCTAATGTTATGTTCAGGCCCAGTACATCAAGGACCAGGGACTGGGCGGCGCCATGGTGTGGGCGCTCGATCTGGACGACTTTGCTGGGCTGGAGCACGAGGGCGCCCCCTACCCGCTCGGCCGTGCACTTAGACAGGTGTTGACGGACGATCAGCAATTTCCAGAGTTCCACACGCCGCCTGTACCCAGCAGCAAAGTAAGTTACTGCCGTATTTATCTGTCTTCTTCTTGCTATCATCTGGCCGAGTCCGTTTTGCAGACACTCTCTCATCTGTATTGTTCTAAACCTGAATACATGTTTTTGGTTTCGCAAAAGTTGTGATAAATGTCTATCTCCCCCCTTGTTTTCTTCTGGTTAGGAAGAAATATGTCACACGTTCGTGCCTAATGTATCGCCGATTGTGATTTGTACCGAAGTGTATGTTTTATTATAATAATATTAATCCACATTTAACCTGTTCAATGCCAGTTAACGCAGACTGCATTTCTGCAATTTTTGTTAAACAGGATCTATACCTCCTGAAGATAAATGGTGTTCAAACGTTCTCGGCATTGAACAGGTTTGAAAAATATGTCTGCTAGGGTAGACGCGTTTTGTACCTTGCTATGAGCCTGAAGTTTCTTGTCCTCCTGTCTTTGCAGAAGAAGATCAGCACGCCAAAAGTAAAGACCGCAGATGAAAAGTTCAGTTTCGCAGAGAAGAAGAAAACAGACTCATTGTCAGCACCGCACAAAGTACATGACCCGAGTGAAAAGTTCTCCAAGACTCTTGTGGATCCCAAGGCCACAGTGAAGACGGAGCACGTGAAGCCCGGAGACAAGGAAAAGGACACGCTGCATCAGGACACACTGCTGACTGGCCTGTCCAGAGCTCTCGGTGGCACCGTTACTCCTACTCCCACTACAACAACCACCGCCAGTACCGTCACTACACCCACACAAGAAGCAAGTACCACTACCACTACGTCTGCCACAACGACTACCTCCACCACCACCACCACGGCCACAACCACTACAGCAAGAACATCAGCCTCAGCCAGCACTGCCCTTCCAACTACCAAACCCGCGCAAAAGCCGACAAAAAATGCCCCAGAGGCAGCTTCAGCCAGCAACTCAGCGGGAAAGCTAGACGTTATGCCATCGGGAGAAAAGAACAAATGGCGACAGAAAGCCACCACCACAACTAGTTCGGCGGATCATACGCCTAAACCGGCCCGTGTGAATCCATACCTCAAGTTCAAGCCGCAGATCACCACATCCACACCAGCACCGCTGCAGTCTTCGTCATCCGCGGCCGTTCCCACAGCACAAGTGAAGACAACAAAGCAGCACAAAAACCCTACCGCGGCCAACCCGTACCTAAAGTTCAGGCCAGATCCTGTAGTAACTACAACACAGACCAGCAGGGAAACGCCCTTCACGCCGTCGGCGAGTTCAACAAGTTCCAGAACCACTACAGAGGCAGCACGTCCAGCCGCTCTTCCATCCATCAAAACGTCCACAGTGGACCATAGCACCACCACCCTGTCTACAGTTTACACTAGCACCACAACCCCCTCAACAACAGAACCTAGCACATTCTCTACGTCGACAGCAGAGCCTAGCACCACAATCACATCTACACTAGCTCCCTCAACGGCCAAGCAGACACTGACAAGTCAGACGGCAGTCCCAAGCTCCACACCCAGCACGCAGCTCACGGAAGACTTGATCCCTGACGCCCAACCCACTACAGTCAAGGAGGTGATCAGCGGAAAGGCAGCGTCAGACAGTCGGAAAGCTCTCAGCGCGGAGACAGCATCACGATCCACCAGCACCACAACCCACAGCACGCCGACATCCACACCCGTCGCAGAATCCAAGTGGTTCGCGCATGCCATGACACCCATCCCACCCTCACTCATCCCACTCTCACCCACCCCCTTACCGTCACTACCTGCCAGCACTATCACGGTCGCGACACCAGCTCCCACAGACACAGGGGACACGACGTCCACACGTGGGCTGACACCCAGTCCCAGTGAGCACAACAAAGGCGGACAGGAACCCTTAGCAGAACACAAACCTGACAACATGCAGGAAGATACCAGAGCCAGAGCCTCTCAGCAAGCTTCAATTTTCGGTACAACAACCAGGCGACATTTCAAATCCACACCACGACCTGACGACTCTCAGCCAGTTGCCCAGGGAACAGTGGACACGGACGACGTCCAAGGGAAGCAAGCTGAAGACATCGAAGAGGAAACCAAGGTCCTGCAGTCTTTCAGTGTCACGGCAGCAGATCAGATCGAAAGCAAAAACTTAAAACGGAACCCGTCCTGGCTGGCGCCAATGAAAAAGGGAGAGACTGTAGTTAGCACGGCAGGTACGGCCACTACTAGTGAATCAGCGACAAAGATGACTCGTCTTGCAGAACGCACGGGTATTCCGAAAACAGGAGATGAGGACAAACCAACTAGGATCAGTATCTTCTCATCCATGGACGAAGATCTCGAAGCAGACGGACAGCTGGATAGCGGAAAGCGAGATAAGCAAAACGACGCAGCCGTCAGAGTCCTCAACAAGTCTCCATTCACACGCCCAACCCGCGTCGCGCCCTCCACAAGTCGGCAAACAGCCAGTCCCACACCCACTGCAACCAGCGTCACGCCCACTGTAGCTAGCACGACACAGGGCAGGCGGGCCACACGATGGTGGGAGGTCAGCTTTACACCCACAGTCCTTTCGCCAACCACAACAACAAACGATATAAGGCACTCTAACGCTGACCCAGTCCCCTCAGCCGCCACTCTTCAGTCATCTGCAGACAACAGACAACAAGGCGTCACGCCGACACGCCCAACCTCAAGCACGCCAACAAGCCGTACCAGCATGGCCTCGACAGACTCTACAACGTACGTGTCGTCCTTACGACGCCGCGGGGATATAGACAGCAGAGAACTGACCCCGGCCACCCTCAGTTTCCCCGTCCCCTTCTCCACAAGACGCTCCGAGACGCTGAAGCCATACCCCAAACAACATGCTGGCGACAAACAGCACAGTGAGACACAGACGTCCTGGACGTCAGCTACAGTGGAGAAACCACCCCGCCCCTCATCATCCGGCAAACCACGTGACGACGACAAGACCAAGCTGTCCCGCACGCCAATGTCACCCTACGTCACAGACGGACCGGACCATAAAGACTGGCTGAGGCCAGACAAGCTGCCGGCACTACCCACACATCCCCAGGCACCACGCCGCCAGTACGAGGATCCGTTTGTACGCAAGAGGACGAAACCCCTGCCCGTGCACAGTACTCGCCCCTGGCAGCTGACGCCCCGAGACGGACAAGAGACAGACACCAAGCTGCACCTGCTCCGCACGGACTCGCAATGGACAGACTTACACACCAAACCCGCACACACGAAATGGTGGCACCGCACGCGCAAACCTGCACCATGGAGATCTGACGTCATGCAGCATGACGTCGCTGTGACGCAGCCCTCTACATCGAACATATACACGCAGACCACGAAGGACTGTGACAAGAAGCCCACGATCGAGCAATTCAAGGTGAGCCATGCGCCTTTGCACCTAGTGAATCTTGTACAAGCTGGGGAAAGGGCTGACTACATTGTGACCCTTACGAGCCGTCGACACTGGTTAATAAAGAGGTTGCCGTCTATGTTTACAGCCTGGTCAAATCCGCTTCTAACAAGTATTTGAAAACTCCTGTTTTTTATAAGTCAGCCTGTATATTTTCTTATCTATTTGTCCATTCCGTTTGTTTGTTTGTTTCATTCGTGTTATTTGTCCAGGTGAACTTCATGTGTGTTGTTGTCGCGTCTCAATCAAAATTGTCGTCAAAATCTTTACTCACATTGTCCATGTGTGTCATATATATTCATCTGTTTATTTGGTTGAAAAGGACAGAAAAATAAGCCTTAATCCTTTGGCTGTCGGTAGCGATTTTTGTCGCGATTATTACTGAAGAAATCATGGCTACACAAACCGCTACAGATACGCAATGGGTTAAGGGATCTTTTTGTCTGTACAGGCAACCGACCCGCAGCCCGAGAACATGAGAGCAGGAATGGAGGTGACCTATGAGGTCAAGCACACCGAGTTGTCTCCCAGTTTCGTGACGTCAGACCACGTGCAGGCGGATGTAGCATCAGACAGAGCGCCATCTGGTGACAATGTTATACAGCAGATAGGTGGGCAGAAATCCAGCTACCAACCGCCCATGTACTACAATCCGCCGCATTACGGTAAGTTGTGTCTGCCGGGTTGGGGCATGTTGTTCTGATTTTATAAGAAAAGTCTGTAATCCGCAGACGCTGCCTATTACTTGTTTAAATGTGTGGCAATAACCGGATTTGCTCTGCATATACATTGTAAGAGATGTGCGAAATCTAAACAAGAGCAACGCTCTGAAAGTGCAAGTAAATGTAATTGATTCTTTGACCCTTCATTACTTAACTAATCAAATCAGTGCCATTTGATGCAGATTGTGTTTTTGCATTCTTTGTTAATTCAACACCAAAATGCCCGGAAGGTGAATTCAAAGTGATGTCAGCAAAAGGTATAGATCCTCATGAGCCCCCAACTGCGGGGGCTCATGAGGATCTATACCTCTTGCAGTTGGGTGGTGTTCATATTTTCTCGATACCGAACGAGTTAAACGAGGAGGGGGCGGGGAAGCGCCACTAGTTGTTAGCATTCCAGAGTAGGCACACATTTACAGCTATGGCCATCTCAGAATTCCTGCACACGCTCCATATTCAGTGTACGTTCTTTCATTTCGTTCATAACTTTATTGAATTAGAAAAAAAACGTAAAAGCTTTTCTAATTAACTAACTCTCTGAACGAATCAAAAGAATGAACAGTTTATGTAAATAACACATGAAAAGCCCACTACCGCCGTAACTATTCAAAGACACACTTCTGTAACAGGTGGTTACGAAACGCTACACACAGGTCTAGCTATGGTTCATTTAGACACAGGACAATCCAATTCAGCACACGTCGCCTTTATATCAAGTAACCTGACAACGACTGCACTCCGTTCTATAAATACACCGATTTCAGTACGAGAAGAGCTAAAAATAGATTGACATGCTAACGGCTGCGCAGAATAAATAAGTGCGATTGCGCTTGCGCTTTTGTTGCTTGTCCGAACTGCTGTTAAAGTTCATTAGGTGTGTCGACAAGGCATTATAAACATAAATGGTGCTGAAATGAGTCTTCAAATTTACGCGTAATGGTACTTTAACGCGGTGCATACCATTGACTTAATCTTGGTATATCCCATTATCTTGGCATATCCCATTAGCATAATCTTTGTCATATATATCCCATTTGCATAATATTTGTCATAGCATATTCCATTGGCATAATCTTTGTCATAGCATAATCTTTTTAATAGCGTTCCCCATTGGTATAATCTTTGTCATGGCATATCATATTGGCATAATCAAGGCATCATATTGACATGATCTTTGTCATAACATATCCCATTGGCATAATCTTAGTCGCAGCCTATCCCATTGGCATAACCTTTGTCATGGCTTATCCCATTTGCATAATCTTTATCATGGCATTTTGCATTAAGTACATGTTGCACTAAAAAAAAAAAACTTTGTCCTAACATGGACGTAATCTTCTCACCGTGAATTTATGATGGTATTCTTGGCATGCTGTGTGCAGAGTTTGAGTGTCCGACAGTGTTTGGTATCTACATGGACCCAAGTGACTGTCGCCGGTTCTACCAGTGTGTGTGGCTCGTGGCCTTCCATCACGTGTGTGGGCCCGGCACGGTGTGGAATGACGACATGAAGATCTGTGACTGGCCCTCAGCCTCCACGTGCCGCACGTGACACGCAACACTAGCGTGACTAAACAACGTGACGCACAGAAAACTAGCATGACGCATCGTGACGCAAACAGCGGTCCCTGATCCAGCACGTGGTCTGTCAGAGACACAGATTCGCATGAGTTGTTGCTGCTGCAGGGAATCATGCGAATCTCTGCGTCTTACTCAGCGAGACCGGTTCTAATTGTGTTCAGACCGAGGGCGGTACTCGGGGTTTAGCCGACGACTGATACCTGAGAAATGCACACTGCTTGAAACACACACGTGAAAGACACGTGCATGCACGCACGTCTGCCTCCGAACACTCACACATACACACACACACACCCTTGCGTGCGTGAGTGTGTATGTGTGTGTGCACTCAAGAATGAATACACACACACACACACACACACAAACACGCACACACGCACACACGTATGTACACTGCCAAACCACAAACACACACACAGACTCGCTGATTAAAAACAATACACACAGGCGATTGACTCAACACAAACACACTCACGAGACACGCCGGACACGTGCACATCTCGCGATTCCCACACTAGGATTTTCGTCGCATTTCCCTGCTGTCAGAGCAGTGTCACAGAAGGGACATGTATAAATAATATATCGTTCACTGTGTATATAGTCGGTGGTGGTTAGGTGGCCGTATAGAGAAAGTCTGTGGTAGTGCCACACGTCAACCAATGACACACGTGCAGCTGTGAGCTAGACACTCTAGTTTTGAATCGTCTAATGATCGTCGTGCACCGCTTTCATTGCGCGACCAACTTCACCCAACTGCAAGAGACATAGACCCTCATAAACCCCTGCATTCGCGGGGGCTCATGCGGGTCTATGTCTCTTGTCACATTTATATCGATGTTCATGAATCAAATTGGTTATATAGCGGTCAGTGTGCGACGGTTTCACTGAGAGATTTCATCTCTGGACTATGGCAGCGAAGTGATTCGAACGATACAAATGCACTCTTTGAAGCTTATAATCATGGATCATTTAGGTCCTGGAATAGACGATTTCGGCAATCAGAAGTAGGTAAAAATTACACGTGTTTCAATGAAAACATTGGATTCAAAACCCGGACCAACATGCGATATGGCTTGTTTGTTGTTTGTTCGTGTTTTTAATCCACTGTTTTCGTCGAAACGCGTGCAAATTGTCCCACTTCTGAAAATTGCCCATTGTACTGTTATGCACACGGACACTGTGTGAGCGAACAGTCGCATGAAGTAGAAAAACACTGCCGGACGTACCTTGCTGTTCAGAACATGTGTCACAGACTAAAATTTGATAAGCAATGGTGGTTCCTGTCCCCAGATATTTCTGGCGACAGTTTTGGCAGACGTTCTGTTTTTCGTTTCTTTGTTGCGTCGTCTTAGAACAGTTTTGCGATGTGACAATTAATGTGTTCTTGCCAGTTGACACCGAACAACCTTGGAACCAACAAGCACCTCACATAGGCGTTCGGCCCTTGCTATGCAATGTAAGACTGCAGAGTTCAATTCATTGAATGCAGCTGGGCCATTGGCCGGACTGGGATAGTTTAATTTTGTCTGCAGTCATCTTTAGACATATTATGATGGCACTACGGATATGCAGCCCTCAGCGGCGAATGTGTTTACGTGGCCTGCTGGAAAGAGATCCTGCACACGCTGCATGTTTCATTGAGAGATGACAAACCAACCCGTGCCGTGTGCGGGTGTGTCCCCCATATAGACCCACAAGGGAAGTACACCACAAGTACACTTCTATTCACACGAGGTGCTCATCATCTCATTTGAATAGAAGTGTACTTGTGGTGTACTCCCCGAGTGGGTCTATCTGCGGAGTACACACAAGAACAGTACGGGAAGACATTCTGCCTTAGGCGACAGATCGATCAAGATAGGTCAAGGGTGGTACCATACTAGATTCAGTCGTCCTGCCATTGCCCATGAATTTTCATGTTTCCAGAATGGGTCTGCAAATACAGATCTAAGCCCATTTATCCCGGACGACCAACAGATGGAGATGGATTGACCATGATAATTCAAGGGTAATACCAGATTAGCTTGACGCCATCAAGCGCCAAGCTAATCTGGCACTAACTTTGAATTATCATGGTCGATCCGTTTCTTGTAACTGGTACATAGCCCTTCGGTGACACCGAAGTGGTGCTAAATGGGTTACATTTGTGCATTTCGAGTGTGGGGCTAAAAGTGGTAGCCACTGTGTGTTGTGGTGTGCAGTTTGGAACTAGAGACACTACATAGACCAGTGAAGGATGAAGCTGTCGGTGACTTCTGGCTGTCCAAACATCATTCAGCGGCCCCGTGCTGTGGATAACCCATTTAAATCCAAGGCCACATTTCCCAAAGTTTGGAGGTACCACGTAATGCCTGTGTACCAGTTGCAGTTAATGGATCGACCATAATATTTCAAAGGTAGTGCTAGATTAGCTTGGCGCCTGATCTGGCATTACCCTTGAATTGTCACGGTCGATCCACATCCTGCTGTAGTGCGTGGGGGCTAAATAGGATACGTGTCTTATGCATGCCACACAACTTTGGCTTGATCATGCATGGTTTCATTGACAATTGCAACAGAGGTGTTCCGTCAATTAAAAGTAAGTCAAAAACTGCTCGTCCTTTGACGCAAACAGTGATTAAAAGTCCGAACAAACATCGCAGATATCGCACGTTTGTCCGGGTTTTTAATCCACTGTTTTCGTCTGAACACGTTCAATTGTTTTGCCTACTTCAGATTTCCGAACAATTCTACAGTGTGTGGATGCAAGGGCATGAATGCCATGCAGACCATTTCCGTGCGAACTGGTTCATTGAGGATGGAGCATCGCCATGTTGGCCTGCTGTTTCCTTGAATGTGTTCATGTGTTATGCTCACATATTCATTGGTTTCTACAATACTTCATACTGTACATATCGTCATTCATTTTCACACACTTCAGATTCATTGTCGTCGGTTTTGTTTTATATGGCTGTAACAGTTGTTTTGTATTGAGGTTTCCTGAATAGTATTTTTATATGTTCATATATTTCTTACATGGTTATGATAATAAATTCGAGACTTTATTTTTGTGCGAGTGTGTCCATTCTTCTATCTCTCGCCTTAATCGCTGGCTGTGCGTGCGCGCGTGTGTGTGTGTTTAAACGAAACGTTTATTTTTTAATGTGCCCCCCCCCCCTTTTGCATATTGATTAACTCATTCGAGACGAATGGCATCCAGATACGCGACTTAAGCCGCGTATCCGGATGCCATTCGTCTCGAATGAATTAAACGGCATGAAATGTATTGCAATGTACAACACACACAAACATTTTCCAGTTCAGTGGTATAATTCTTTACTTGCTATCAAAATACACTCAGGACTCTTCAGCTGAGATGCGTCATCAGTTGAGATGATGTCACACAAAACTCGAACCATCTACAGTCGTCAATGCCAAGGCCGCTGTCTACATATCAATGTCAAGGGCGCCATCGCGACGCCAGTTAACCCTCCTTGTGAACGCGACGGCAATCCTGGACCAGTGCCTGTATGCACAATGGGGTTAAACGTTGTCATTGTCAAGGACGCAACCTTCGTCCTAAATGTCAAGTACGCCATCCTGCTCGCCTGTGTCCTGTCATATAGTGCAATGGACATATTCCGTTGTTTCTTGACAATGGGTCCTGAGTGACGTATTGGTCGCCAACTAGTTTAACCCTTTGCATCCCAGAACTAAATGACTTCATTTAGTTCTGGGAGGCAAAGGCCTAACGCAAATACAACTTCGTTCGAAACAATAACTACGCTCATTGGCAGCCCCAGCTATGTATCTTTGTCATGCAAATACATGAAGTAGGAAGAAACACGGGCAGGTAAAGGGGAATTTGCCTGTGCGTAACAAGAACGCGGCAGTCAGTTGTAAGGGAGGTAATAACAGCATACTGCAGAGCTTTGTGTCCCCACCCAGCATTGTTGGAGGATCTGACTTTGCGCCTGGTCAAAGCAGAACAGCTTGGCTGATTGGTTAAGGCAGAACCCTGCACCAAGACAGCGTGGGGCCTGCTAGGTCAAGGTGGGGAAGGGGCGCCCACTTCAGTGCATGGTTTTGTGTTTGTCATTATTATGTGAGTCAGACGACCTTAGTGAGAGGACGGTTTGTGACTGGCGGTGACGCTTCTCTCCCTGTGACACGTTACAGCTGACACTCCACAGCCGCAACACTGAAACACACGTGAAGAGAATGAGGGGAAAGTAGTCTAATGAATATACACAAACACGCACGCACCCACGCACAACACAACAACACAACACAACACAACACAACACAACACAACACAACACAACACAACACAACACAACACAACACAACACAACACAACACAACACAACACAACACAACACAACACAACACAACACAACACAACACAACAACACAACACAACACAACACACACACACACACACAGACGCACACGCACGCATGCACGCACGCACGCACGCACGCACGCACAATATTATAACAAGTGTACAAATACTAGCTGACAACTTAGATGACGAGACACCCTTTCGCGGCGAGCTTCTTGTGACAGCGCACGGAAATCGCAGGGACAGTAGAATGTCCCATAATTAAATATTAAATAAATAAATAAATAATAAAAATCCCAAATAAATAAATAAATAAATAAATAAATAAATAAATAAATAAATAAACATTTGAACTGGTAATGCTGCGAAACGCCACCCACGTGGTTCTAGCTTTGACTGTCCTCCGTCATGGCGAGCTGCTCGTATGTCGAGATGAGCACCGCGCACGCCCCTCTAATGTCCTCCAGCGTGGGTTGTACGGCTGGGGCGCGCTTGCCGAAGAAAAGAGAGTTCATGTTGGGGTTGATTCCCCTCCTGCCGAACAGCAGCGGCGTCTGGCCCACCAGGTGATTCAGGTTCCTTCCCGTCGTGCCCTGCGCCGGAAGTCCCAGCAGACACAAACACAACACGAGGCAAAGGTAGGTGGCGCGGGCACTCATCTGCAACGATACGTCACACTCGGCTTATTAATTAACCTCTTCGCTTTAAGTGGATGCTGAACTCATGTGTTTTTGATATCAACGTCAAAGATCCCCGTCAAAGGAACAAAGACCTGTCAGCCTATCAAGAGGTATAGATCCTAATGAGCCCCCGCAACTGCGGAGACTCATGAGGATCTATACCTCTTGCAGCTGGATGGTGTTCATTTTTCTTGGCCGTGAAAAGTTATCACTGGATATGGAACGACCATGATAGTTCAACGTTGGTGGCAGCATTGCTTGACGTTTGTCGTGCCCAGCAAGATATAAACAATACATCATTACCAGGCACGAGCATCACAACTAACACTGACAATGCAGATAGCACATTCTTATCATTATTAGCATTTATCATTAGCCTTTTTTTTGTGCCCGTAACAAGAGCTCAGTTGAGTGTTCTGACGATTGCGCACAAAGTATGCCTCAAGAACACGCATTTAGTGTTATCTAGGAAAGGGCAAGAGGAGGTATGTTCAAATGATATTCTGACTAATCACTAAATACCACACCCGGTGGATATATGGCCAATCTATACCTCCCTGTTTCGTTTGCGGATGTGCTTCCCAGACAGTCCCTCTCGAAGAGAACGCCAAAAGTACACTTCTTTCAAATGAGTTGCCACAGCATCTCACAGCATCTGATTTGAATAGAAGTGTACTTGTAGCGTACATCCCGATTACCCCCAGACCTAACTAAAATCTAATACCCGCTTCTCACGGATATTATCCCATACGCAGGAAGTACGCCACAAGTACACTTTTATTCAAATGAGATGCTAAAGCAACTCGTTTGAATAGAAGTGTACTTGTGGCGTACTCCCCCGAGTGAGTCTATCTGCTGAGTACTCCGGCACGCAATACCCGTGCTCCCAGGGTTCCTACGCCACTGTGGTCATCAGAGAACAACTCCCAGATCAATGGAAATTCGACATCGAAGCTCAGCGTTTTAAAGTGCAAGGACGTAAAGCTGGACTGGTGATGATGCACACGTTGTTACAGCACTGTCAGTTCCAAGAGAGTCGAACCCTGGCCTCCGGGTGACGTCATCTAACTTTCAGAACACGTAACTTGTCTGTCAGATTGAGGAGGTGGGTCCCGCGTGTAAACACCATAATTGTGTCGTCGCTGGGCAGTCGCCGGGTCCCGACACAACGCCCTTCCGTCTGCATGAGGCATAGATGTAACATTGGCCAGAATCATGGGCTATGCGTAGTGTATATGCAATCTGGATCGTCAGTATACAGCGTCAAGCGGAGGTAGTTATCATTGATTTAAGTCGTCGACAAGAGGGTACTAATTATTGGCGATTTCCACACGTAAGGAACACCGGTCACACTACAAAAACAGCTCCTCAACAAGCAATTCACGAAACTGCCCGAACAATCACCGGCTTACACCGCCGCCACATCATTCTTCTCACCACCAATAGTGTTAGTCAAAAGGTCTGGTCCTTAACGGACAGAGGCGTGGATGCGCGTGAGCCAATGACTGCATGAACGCATGAACATCTATAGCTCTTGCAGGTGGGAGGAGACAGACAGCGGACAGAGACGGACTTGTAGCGGCTGTCAACAGTGGCGACCAATCCTGATAAAGTGAGCCCACAGCACCTATCTATTTCAGCCAATCCCCGCTCTCCACACAACAGATTACTCCGCAGCCCGCCAAGCGTATCAACTAGAACCCGCACGGTAAATTGCCCGCTTGTCACTCGCAGACGCAAATCCTCACAGCAACTTCCTTATGGGAACATAGACATTAAGCCTGCAACTGACGATACTTTCGAGGTTTCATTCGCCGAGCAAGTCACAGGCGTCGCAGGAACATGTTGACAAATTGGTCTTAGCAAGAGGCATAGAACCTCATGAGCCCCCGCGTTTGCGGGGGCTCATGAAGATCTATGCCTCTTACATACGGGCTAATGTCAAACTTTCTTCGGCAGTGAAGAAGTTAATGTGGCTGATCCTTGGCAACAAGAACAAACTTAGTCGTTGGCACAAGGGATTCGGTCAGATCAAGTAGATCGCCCCGTGAATATACTCAGTGATACAAGTTGAGTTTGCAATAGGTCCTCGGGGAGATGTCGGTTGTAGTTGGCCCGCTAACAGCTGTGCAAGACCCAACTATAACCATCGTGGGCCCGTGGAACTTTAGCGCACTCGGAAGGTGGATGGGTCGTAGATCAGCGTTGCGTTGCAGCGGGCCGTGAGTCAAGCGTCTGACAGCAAGCCAACAGGACGCGCGCGCTGCCTCTCCTGGCTCAGTCCTAGCTCTGTCACGATGCCAGCGTTCGGTTTCTCGCAATTAATTTTACATTATTTAGAGTTGTAAAGATGATCGCGAACAGTTTTTGTTGTCTCACATTTTACATTGGGTTTCTTAAGCATGTTCTTAATTAAACGAACTTTAGTTCGCGAACTATGACGAACTACAGTTCACGATCTCGGACGAACCATGTTGGTTCTTAATTGGACGATCTAAAGATACGGCGAACCTAGTTCGAAGTAGTTCACGAACCTCGGCAAGCCATAGTTCGCTGTCGGAAAAGGTTCGCTGAACGTGTTGAGCAAACAAAGGCGAACCTTTTCTCTGATTGGTCAAAACTTTTACCCTCTTCTGCTTTGGAGATAAGAAGACAGTCACCGATACAAACAAATATGGCGGACGGCGATATTTCACTCGTGCGAAGAACACTAGAAGACCTATTTTTATTGATTTGTGGGAGGCGCAACGCTGTTTGTGGGGTCGCTACTGCAAGGAGTACAAAAACAAACATCGTTCAAATAGCGAAGCGGCATAGCGGCAGCCATTTTAAACACCTTTGCAGACAGTAAGTACGCCGAATCAAGCACTTCAGTTAAGAAAGAGAACCATGGCAAACCTGGTTTGCTGAAGTTCGCCTAGGTTCGTTCAACCTCAATTAAGAAACAAACCAAAATATCGCCGATCTTCTCCGATCTAGGTTTGCCGATCAATAGTTCGTCTAATTAAGAACAGCTTTTACAGTTCACTTCGCTTTGACTTAAAAATCCAGTCAAGGCAAAGTGAATTGTAGGGCAGAGGATCTAACTGTTTGTCTGTCCGGCGCTGAGTGATTCCTCTTGGTTTGTGTAAAGTGAATTGTAAGACCACATCCTTCGCGTATACATGTATTTTTTCCCCAAAAAAACTTGTTACCTTACTGCCCCGATGAAGCAAGAGCAACAACGGCAACAGAATAATAATAAACGGGGTATGGTTTGGAGTGGGGCTGGAAGGAAAGTGTGTATATCATTTTGCGTAGGTGTACCAGTGTGTATGTTTTTTCTGTAGAGTATACACGTATTATTATTATTATTATTATTATTATTATTATTATTATTATTATTATTATTATTATTATTATTATTATTATTATGCATCCGCACAGGTGTATTTCCTAGATAGACCCACTTGGTGAAACGCCACAAGTACACTTCTTTTCAAGTGAGATGCTTTAGCATCTCATTTGAATAGAAGTGTACTGTGGAGTACTCCCCGAGTGTACGGGTAGAAACTCACTGTTGACCGCGCCTGGACACTTTGTCCTCTTCACAGAAGAAATCGCGGCTCGCTGGGCTCAGAAATACAACAGGACACGCATCAGCCGCCAGAAGTCATGGAAGCGCCAGAATAACTTGGCGCCCTCAGGGGCCACACTGATTTAGTATCACACGTCAACTATCTTGGTCAGCCTATCTCCTGATATATGCGGGTCTCTACATAACAACTCCTTCATTTGGGTATGTGACCTCAAAGGTCTAAATGTGTTAACTCTTTGTCTGTCGGTAGCGGCTTTTGTCGCGATGATTCCTGCATGAAACACGCTACCGATAGCCAAAAGGTTAACCCATCCGTGCCAGCTGACGCAGACTGTTTCGGTAATCTTCGTTCATTCAGCATCAAAACCCTAGCCGTCTCAGGAACGTGGTTTCAAAGTGGTGTCAGCAAGAGGCATAGATCTTCACGAGTCCCCGCAAATGCGGGGGCTCATGAGGATCTCATGGTTGTTTTTCAAATTTTCTGGGCACTAAATTGGTTACACCGGCTTCTCTCTGTAAACCGCACCCGTAATTAACCGCTAAGCGTCACACACATCTTGCGGCTACTAACGGTAAATTTAACTCTTTCTACCCCAGACACACCACAGCAAGATAAGGATCGACCATGATAGTTCAAGGGAGATGCCAGAATAGCTTGGCGCCTATGAGCGCCAAGCTATTCTGGCATCACCCTTGAACTATCATGGTCGATCTGTGTCCTGCACTGCAATGCAGTCTTCAGAGGACAGCCGCAAAATGTGGGGATTTCGGTGTTGGGGTAGAATGAGTTTTAATTAAGGAAAACAGCTCTAAGGACTGAGAGGCAGAGACTTGTCATTATGCTCTAAGTGAAAGAAGTCTTTTGAAGTCCAAAACATGTCTCTTGATGCCCCCTCATCAACTAATGACGTAGAAGTGCGCTGTTTAAACTCCATTGTGTTGAGATACAGACCGCCGCCAGACACATAGTTGTACACAGGTTTTACTACTGGCAATCTTCCCTTCAAAACAACATCCTCTTTCTGTGGCGGTTAGACAGGCGACTATTAACTTGCAGTCTGTAATAGCCCGGCAGGGTCGGAACCGGAGGTGGCTTGTTTTCAGCTTCATTATACTGTCGTGAAAACCTAAACTGTACATGGACACTTCGGCTACCTTTCATCCTGTGTACCGAACACTTTCTGACGCTTTTTGACATGGTTGTTAATTTTTGTTTCGAAATTTTTTTTTTCGAAATTTTTTTTTTCGTCTTGTATATTTCAAACTTCACCTGTTTGTTTTGTCTCATTAAATATCGTACAACTGTTACGATTGTGGTTGTATTGTTCTGTGGGAGCATGCCAAAATTGATCGTAGGAAACGATCCGATATTTAGTATTTGAGCTATCATGATTTCGAATCACATACCTTTTGGGTGAGATTCGCTGTCGTTCGCACAGAGAGCGGAATTGGTTGTCTTTTGATACATGTAGTTGAATCCCAAAGAGTCTAGAAGCCGCTCGAATAATCACCATTGTTTTCTGTACGCGTGAAGTTAGCCGCCAGTAGGGGTTAAGAAAACTCGCGTAATTTCCAGAGAATGCGGGCAAGGTCGTGAACTGTCTGGCGTCATTTTGTGTGACGTCATTATACCGCCGGATTTCCCAAAATAGGGGCTGGAAATAGCAGCCAGATTTTTGTAGACCATTCTTGAGTATTCTTTCTTATTAATATTTATGAGGATTGGTTACGAATTCTTTTCTGATTGGTTGTGTTGTATGAATTTCTTCTTCTTCGATGAAGCTGTCGACCTTCTCTTGGACCCCGCCTCCTCTCCTGATCTTGCATCCCACTTCGACTCCTCCCTTCGAAAACTTCTAGACACCCATGCACCTGTCACCACCTGCTCCATACCCAACCGACCCCCCTCCCCCTGGCTCACTGACGACATAGCTGAGGCCAAGCGCGAGCGCCGACAAGCGGAGCGCCTCTGGCGCTCATCTGACCTCACCGTTCACAGACAGATCTTCCAAGCAACTAGATCCAAAGTCTGCAGAATGATCTCCGACTCCAAACGTAAACACCTTCAAAACAAAATCCTGGAATCTACTTCTTCCAAAACCCTCTACGCTACCATGAACACACTCCTAGGAACTCCTAAAGACACTCCTCTCCCCAACACACACAGCAGAGAAGAACTCCCGTCCGCTTTTTCCAACTACTTTTCCGACAAAATTCAAACTCTGCGCAACACACTCGACTCTCTGCCTTCCCCTCCTTGCCCTCCCGACACCCCCTTTTCCGGCACCCCCCTCTCGTCCTTCCGCCCCGTCTCTCAAGAAGAAGTCCTCAAAACCATAAAGTCCATGTCTCTCAAAACCTGCGAACTAGACCCCCTCCCAGCTTCTCTCTACCGGGACGGCCTTCCAAAACTTCTGCCCTTCATTACCGACATCATCAACACATCTCTTGAGAACGGTTCAGTCCCTGATATCTTCAAGTCCGCCATCGTCCGTCCTCTCCTCAAAAAACACAACCTCGACCCAAACGAACTAAAAAACTATCGCCCAGTCTCCAATCTCTCTTTCCTGTCCAAGCTTCTTGAGAAGTTTGTTCTCAACCAGCTCAACCTCCACCTTGCCGACAACAACCTCCTCAGTCCATTCCAGTCTGCCTATCGCAAACACCACAGCACTGAAACAGCCCTTCTACACATCTTAAACGACCTGCTTCTCTCCACCGACTCAGGCAACATCTCCCTTCTTACGCTACTCGACCTTTCTGCCGCCTTCGACACCATAGACCACTCTATCCTCCTCCACCGCCTTCGTCACTCCTTTGGCATCACTGACTCTGCTCACTCCTGGTTTCTCTCATACCTCTCCGACAGACAGCAGTCCGTCACCATTGACGGCGTCTCCTCCAACCCAGTCACGCTCTCCTGCGGAGTACCACAGGGGTCCGTCCTGGGCCCGGTCCTTTTCACACTCTGCACCTCCCCCCTGTCCAACATCATACAGTCTCACCACATACGCCACCACCTCTACGCTGACGACTCACAACTACTAGACAAAGACAAACTCGACAACACTCAGTCACTACTGACTCGCACGGCTGACTGCTATGAAGACGTGAAAAACTGGATGACAGCAAACAAGCTTAAACTGAACGACGACAAAACGGAAGCCATGTTGGTAAGCACTCGCCAGAAACTTTCCCAGCTCCCTCCCTCTCTCCACCTTCAACTCGACAGCACCCCCATCTCCCTCAGTGACTCGGCCAAAAACCTTGGCGTTATTCTTGATTCCTCTCTTACCATGACCAGCTTCGTCTCCCAGGCATGCTACTTTCACCTCCGCCGCATTAGTCAGATCAGAAAATACCTCACCACCGAAGCTGCCACCAAACTTGCTGTCTCTCTCATTCTATCTCGCATTGACTACTGCAACTCTCTCCTTTCCGGCCTCCCTCACTCTACCACTTCCACTCTCCAGCGCGTCCAGAACAATGCTGCCCGCCTCGTCCTCAGAAAGAAAAAATCCGACCACATCACACCCCTGCTCAAACTTCTTCACTGGCTTCCCATCCCACAGCGTATCCAATACAAGATTCTGTCTCTCTGCTACAAATCCCTGAACAACTGCGCTCCTGCCTATCTTTCCAACTTACTTCACCCCTACACTCCTTCCCGCTCCCTCCGCTCCGCCTCCGACCCTCTCCGTCTCCACATCCCCCGCACCAAACTCAGCACTTTCGGCCCCCGCGCCTTCTCAGTTTATGGTCCATCCACCTGGAACACTCTCCCACTCTCTCTCCGTCAGAAAGACTCTCTCTCCTCCTTTCAGTCCGCCCTCAAAACTCACCTCTTTCAACAGTTCTAGCACTATATCACCACACTCCCCACAAAAGATGACTGTCGCAATATATTTCACCATTTGTTGTACGTGAGTCGTCTAAAGCGTGCGCATGCGTGCGCGAGTTGTGAGTGCGCGCTTAGAGTTATAATTATTATAAGATAAGCGCATTATAAATACCGTAATTATTATTATTATTATTAATTTGCTCCATTATTCTGGAAAGCATACCACTATAAAAGATCGCGCTAGGAAGCACGTGTATACATTGTTCAGTTGTAGAATTGCAATGTAACAGCGTCGGTACATTGTTCAGTTGTATAATTGCAGTGTATCGTAAGCGCATTGACATCGAGAGAGCTACGCAAGGTATCGTGCTTTATTGTCAGTGACGGAGTTATGCAGTGTATGGCGATGTACATTGTATGGGAGACGCATTGTGTCAAAGTGTTGACATTTTTTAGAGGAGACATTGTATCAGTGTTGGTGCATTTGTGAATGCATTGTGTGGAGATCGCATCGCTGCAATAAAATATTGTTTGAACTGTTACTCCAGTGTGATCTACATCCTTAAGCCACGTGTGACGGGTTGCAGCTGAGTGAAGTTTCTTTAAAAGAACCTTACGTGCGTGCCATCTGGTGTGATATCATACTACGACCACGACTCAACACGTAACAACAACATTTAGTTCATTCCATCTTCGTTTACATCGTATGCTGGTTGCTTTTCTTTCATATTATTTCGAGCAGAAACAGAATCTAATTTAATTCCTGTTCACTCACAGGTGATATAAGGAAAAACGTTTCACAAGAAAAAGGAAAACAGCAATACAACGTAATAAGAAACACTATTTTCCCACATCACACAATGTTATAACAGATTACCTATCTGTATATGACATATTAGTTTAACTGTTATTATTACAATGTTATGTGAAGTGATGTTTCTGCTACACACTTTACAAACTGATCTAACTTTAAACAAGATGAGGATTTCATCCCAAAGTCTTCCTTATTGTTTGGAGCTCACGTGCGTATTTCTTTTAGGAACATTCAGAGTTGTTCATATTATTAAGCTTATGCTTTTGATCCATTCCATCCTCTCTAAGCCAATTTCTGATCAACACACATGCCGGCGCACACAAATAAAGACAGGGCGCTTCCCGCCATTCTGTGGACTGGAGTAGCGACAGGAATTCTGAAGAATAATAGCACGAACAGCAAATTGACGTCACTATAAGCTTGACGTCCTGGCATCGCTAGTCTCAGCCACGACGCTGTGTACACAGTAAGCATTTGATGTTTCACGTCACTCATCCAAAAAGCACGCAGCCTCTTCCTGGGCTGACTGTTTTCTTTCACACAGCCTCTGCCAGGGTTGACTGTTTGATGGGATCCAAAACTTGCAAAAATGAATAATTATTATTCAGAAAGTTGAAGAGGTACTGACAACGCTGGATTAAAAACTCATCCAACGTCTGTTTCAAAGCTAGCTATCCAAATTCCAAGTGAATAGAACAAAAATTACGGACTCAAATGTGGGTCAACCGACTTTCTATAAGCGGTCTTCCTAAATCAAACTGTCAGAGAGAGAGAGAGAGAGAGAGAGAGAGAGAGAGAGAGAGAGAGAGAGAGAGAGAGAGAGAGAGAGAGAGAGAGAGAGAGATGATGGTGATGATGATGAATATTTATTTATTCGGGATAGAGCCATTAGGCAACTCAACGCCTGTCTTACAAGCTGTCCTGTAAACAAAACAGAACATAACAGGAAAAAAAACAACATAGCATGTAAATAATAATAGTAATAATAATAATAATAATAATAATAAGAAGAAGAAGAAGAAGAAGAAGAAGAAGAAGCAAAATTACCGGGGAAAAACCACAATAAGTGAATCACCGAAAGGAGAAAAAAAAATGGCAATGGAGAATTTGTAACTGCCACAGATGTAAAAAGCAAGAGAAAGAAACGAGTGCATAGCATTAATAATAAACTCATGTAAGACAGTGTCATAGAATCAGCAGCATCAATAGCGTATAGTGACACCGACAAGACAATAGATGATCAGTTAGCAAATGGATGGAGAAAGAGAAAATGTTTGACGTTTGCGTGTTAACAGCAGTATTATTTTATATGGCAAACTGTGAAGTCACGCTGATTGGAAGTGAGTGTGCAAAGCACGTTTAAAATGGGTTTTATCTGAAAGTGATTTAATGTTTAATGGCAATGAGTTCCAGACAGAACTACCGGAAAATAGAAGGCTTGACTTGTAGATATCTATCCGTGGGCGGGTAAATGAAGCAAGTCATTCCTCGTGTGTAGATGATGCCTAGGGCTGAAGTTAAATATCATGCGCAGATATTCGGGGGCTTGATAATGTAATAGTTTGTGCATGAGGACGCATTTGTTCAATTTGAGTTGTTCCTTCAGTGTAAGCAGGCCAAGGGATTTTATTTTCTCGTCCGTGGAATTAGGGTTAGGAATACTTAACTTAAGTGAACGACGATACAGAGAGTTTAGTTTTTTTAAATGATGTGTTCACTGCATGCGTCCCACAGGAGAGAGAGAGAGAGAGAGAGAGAGAGAGAGAGAGAGAGAGAGAGAGAGAGAGAGAGAGAGAGAGAGAGAGAGAGAGAGAGAGAGAGAGATGATGATGATGATGATGATGAAACGTTTTATTGACAGGATAAAGTTTTAGGCGAAACGCCTCTCTTACAAACTGTCCTTTTAGAAAAAAAATATTAACAGCAAAGAGTAAGAGAAACACAATAACACAATAAATCGAAACATGAAACCTGAAGAAATAAACTGGAAAAAAAAAAGCAAATAATGCGCACACATATCAATAACAGTGAATAATAATTATATATATATATATATATATATATATATATATATATATATATATATATATATATATATATATATATATATATATATATATATATATATATATATATATATATATATATATATATAAGTAGTCCGTTCAGGTAGTAAGTTACTGTAACAAGATGTTATGTAAACGAGTTTTGAAGGTTCTAGAGTTAGAAATGGATTTAATTTGGGGTGGTAGTTCGTTCCAGGTTTTGGCACCTGAGAACGAAAGGCTGGTTTTATATATATCGAGCCAGGCCCATGGTAGCTGTAGCAAACTGTTCCTCGTGTTTTGTCTTTGACTATCCAAAAATAACATACGAAGGTAAGATGGGGTTTTGTGGTGAAGAATTTTATGCATAAGTATGCATCAATTAAATGTGAACTGTTTGTTTAGGTTTAGTACTCGGATGGTTCTAAACTTTTCGTCGGTGGGAGAGGGACGAGGCACAGTTAACTTTACCCCTCGACGATACAATGAGTTAAGTTTCTTTAAATGTACGTCACTGCATCCATCCCGGATAGTGGAGCAGTAATCACAGTGTGTCTTAATATGGGCATGGAGAAAGAGTCTTCTAGTGTCAGTGTTAACTATTTGACTTAGTTTTGATAGCAGGAATAGATTTTTAGATTTGTTTTGCATGTGTTTTCGATATGTGGTTCCCAGCTGAGCTGGTTATCTACTGTGACTCCAAGCAAACGATGTTTTTTAACTTGATCAAGGGGCTCAGAATTCAGGTATAATGTTAAGGGCAGGAGACCACGTTGATGTTTTTGGCGTGAAGTAATCAACATACTCTTTGTCTTTTGAACACTATCATATGATTATGTTGGCACCAGCTTGAAACCTCATGAAGACTTTGCTGGAGAACTTCGTTTATAGTTGACAATTCGCTGTTTGATGTATGTATGGTAGTGTCATCAGCAAATAAGTCACATGTTGCATCGGGAAGGATGTGAGACAGAGAATGGTAAACCATTGATAAATATGTTGAATAACAATGGGCCCAAAATTGACTCCTGAGGAACACCACACGTTACTAAACCTTCACTCGAGTAATTACCATTAAGCAAAACTTTCTGTCTTCTGTCACTTAGATAGGATGATATTAGATGTACGGTATTGGAATCGATGTGATACATCGGTAGTTTTTTTTAAAAATAAGATAGAGTGCTTGATTAAATCAAAAGCTTTTTTAAGGTCAAGAAAAACTGCACCTGATAACTGAGAATTACTAATGGCTGTAAGCCATTTATCAATGATATGTATAAGGGCAGTTTGGCAAGAGTGTTGCGGGCGAAACCCAGACTGCATTTTACTGAGTAGACAGTTCTGTTCTAGAAAATTTTGCAGATGTGTATGGATATGTTTTTCAATAGGTTTTGAGATGACTGGTAGAATGGAAATAGGTCTATAATCATTCAATGAGTTTAAGGTTTTGCTTTTGGGAAAGGGAATGACCTTAGCTGTTTTTAACTCATCAGGGAAAATATTTCTTTGAATAGAAAGATTGTAAATGAATGTTAGAGACTCAACTATGTAGGGCAGAGCTATTTTAAGAATTTCGCAACTGATGCCATCTGAACCACATGACCTCTTTTTCATATTAGATATATATTTAACCGCGTCAAAAACAGTCATTGGGGGGGGGGTGAGAAAACACAACCAGCAGTATTGTTACTGTGAAGTTGTAGTTGTTCAAAACATTGGTATTTTCGCAGGATCATTTGTATTAATGCGTGCTAAAGTCTCAGCTATGCTAAGAAAGTGAGTATTGAAGGTATCTGCAGTGAGCTCAGGTGCAATGTTCATGTCTCTGTGATTGTGACCTTTAGTAAAGGTGTTGATAACTTGCCAAACAGAGCGCAGGTCCTTGCTGTCTGCAATGATCTGTTCAGCATGTTGTCTTTGAGCTTTTCGGACTAAAGATTTGGCAAAATTTCTTTGTTTTTTATAGTCAACAAATTTCTTTTCTTTCTTAAGTGTATCTCTGAGTTGCATGGCTGCTTTTATTTCTCCAGTTAGCCATTCAGGAATTGTGGGATGTTTGACACGTTTTGTTCGCACTGGGGCATGTTTATCTAGAACCCCGAGGAACAGTCCAGCGGGTGAGGGCTTCATTTGGGTCATTGTAATTTAATACATCATTAAATGGGGTTTTGGATAAGTCATAGAGAAAGGCATTCTGGTTAAATTTTTTTGAAAGACCTGTAAATAATAGTAGTATGCCCTGTGCAATATTTCTTAGCTAATTTGGCAGACAGCGAGAAAGATACTGGAAAGTGATCACTGATAGAAAAATTGAGAACATGGACATTATTAACAGCATTTACATTTGTAGTATAGATATGGTCTATCATTGTCGCAGAAGATGAAGTAACTCGTGTGGGCGACTGAATAACTTGTGTTAAACCAAGAAGAGAGAGAGAGAGAGAGAGAGAGAGAGAGAGAGAGAGAGAGAGAGAGAGAGAGAGAGAGAGAGAGAGAGAGAGAGAGAGAGATTTCCTTTGTGTCAATTCGTGTATAACAATAACGTGTCTGGTGCTTTGCGTCAGTTCAGCAACAATGTATAACAACAGCAACAATGTATAATGTGGCTAGCGCTTTTACATCACCGTCACTTTCTGAAGTCGAGAATCGTTGTGTCGACATTTTTTTTCTGCGATGGATTATTTTTTTTACAAAAAAATTGAACAGATACAAAGCTTGGTTAACAAACTCATCCATTATCTTTCTCGAAGCTAGCTGTATTCAAAATTTCAAAAGAATGTAACACAAATTACGGACTCAAAATGCGGATCAACCGACTTTGTATAAACGGCAGTTTTCTTTTTAATGTGTAATCCAATCTAAAAATGCTGAAAAGTACTCCGACGTACATCTTGAAGGAGGCATTTCCTAAATTTTCAGACCTGTACATGCACCGTCACAGGAGAAACTCGTGTCTATACACACACACACACGGCACACACACACACACACACACACACACACACACACACACACACACACACACACACACACACACACACACACACACACACAAACACACACACACACACACACACACACACACACGCGCGCGCGTGCGCGCGCGCGGCGTTTCCCGCCAAATGTACGTTCAACAGCGCGGTTCGGCGTAGCTAGGCATGACGTAATTTGTATCGTGTTACTTCATTGTCAGAGTCTGATGTGTGCCCGCCTATGTTCGTCATTTGCATGCTACGGAACGTGCTCCGACCAGTCTCAAACTTTCTCAATGCGGTAGACAAAAACATCTGTTGTGGGCACTCAAATATTACATGTTGAACATAGAGAGGTTTTAAACGCTCCCAAGTGTTTTCGTTGGCACATTTTGTTTTCCAGAAATTTAACTGTAATTTATTTATTACAATTTTTATTTCGTGAACAGGCCAGGGTGGAAATATTTTGTAAGCGCATATTTCTTGCATAGACAATCTCACGTTATTCAATGTCTTCATGTGTAGCACCACATTTTGGTAGCGCTTGTCTCTCTCATTGCTCTGCTGGACCTCTGTGCAGCATTCGACACGCTCGATCATTCTGTTTTGCTGAAGAGGTTAGAGGTGACCTTTGGCATCCGTGGTACTGCCCTGGCCTGGTTCACTTCATACGTTAAGGATCGTTCTCAGGCTGTTATTGTTAATGGCCAGCTATCTGCTTCTAGTCTTTTGTTGTGTGGAGTCCCTCAGGGCTCCGTATCAATATCAAATTTAGCGTCATGATGTTCCCATTGTGGTATTGTGGGTGGTAACAGGTAAACCCGTAATTAAATGAATATATACGCTGTCTTGCATTCCATCCTTGACTTATATTTTTATTGGCTCAATGTTTAGAATGTTTTATGCTCTCTTCGCAAAACAACTATTTCTGCATCTAATAATATTAGTTGTATTACGAGTTAGGCTTTGCCAGAGGCTCTTGTCGCCTTAAGGGTCCTGATCAGGGAGTTCAATGTCAGAGGTAAAAGTCCCTCGACTTTTACTCTGACATTGAACTCCCTGATCGGATCCCGAGTGGCGACAGAAACTACTGACAAAGCCTAACTCGTTTTGTGATAGAGCTTTTGGAAGATCATGATGATGTCCATCTTTACATGTGTAACCTCTTTACTCAGAGAGAAAATGTAAAGTGAGAGGATTATTACTTTTCCAGGGGGGATCCCAGCACGAGGTGATATTAGATTTCATGCAAATTACAGCAGCGCATGAACTGTAACTTTCGCCCACTTGCCCTTTTGAATGGCCACGCCAAAAATAAAAAAAAACCTCTTTCGTTCAATAAAATAAATCAATTTGTAGTGACAGATTAAGTTATACACAGCTTTTTTTTCTATTCTGCGGTGTTGGGTGTCCCCAACCCCTCCCACACACACACACACACACACACACACACACATCATATAGCTTCTCTTTTTACGCCCCGCCTTGAGATGGCCTTGGTTGCCTGCTCGGCGTTAAACCTAAAAATATAACTAACTATTCTCTTTTTACGCGTGCTTCGGTTAATGCCCGTACCGTCCAAAGACCCTCTCGGGGAGTAAGCCACAAGTACACTTCTATTAAAATGAGATGCTTAGAATCTCATTTGACTAGAAGTGTAGTTGTGGTGTACTCCCTGAGTGGTTCTCTTTGGGGAGTACATCCTTAAACCATATGGGATTTACTTTGCGGCGGAGCTCTGTGCGCAAGATGCAGAAAGATTGTAGGGTGTTACTGTTACAGCAGTCTGTCATCTCACTTTCTCTTCACTGATTGTTGAACTGGACTCCTGTCATGTCTGCCCCTGTCTGTCAAGTCCAGACAGACCAGACGCTTCAATCAGTGTGAGGCACTGATTCTCAGGAGCCTTTACGACTCAGTGGCAAGAGCGCTTTAGAATCTATGGCTCTTGCTGATCTGTAGGGCTGGATGGCCCCATTTGCTAACATTATGGTCCTCTTTACGTACATCTGGGTCTGACTAGACCCATTCCCTCGTTACTTACGTCTGGGTTGAGACTCCTGGCTCACCGACCTTCTCGAGGAAGGCGACAGGACCTAGTAAGCAATGGTCCTCGGGCCGACGTCGGCCGCAGTGGGCCCGAGCACATCCGTGCGTGGGCCCACTGCGGTCGACGACGGCCCAAGGTCCCTTTGCTTACTTGACTTGACTGTACATCAGTGACTGCTGTTGTCCGACATTTGTCCGGCATGGTCAGCGTTTGATTATGCCCCTAGGAGGACGGCTGCTGCCGGTAATTGTGTCAATACGGCCCGGAAACGACGTGTCCCCACACACCTTTACCGCAAGACAGGTCTAAGTAGGATAATACAAAGCACAGTTCACTTGTGTGCTTGTCTGTGATCTCTGACATTACCGTTCTATGCCTTAACCAGAACTGAATCACAAGTCAGCACGCCATATTGTCAACACCGTTCGCAAACAAGTCAAACAGTAAACGTTGTGTGCAAATGGGTCATCGAGAACTGTGGGGGACAAATGAGGAATCAGCAGTCTACAGCTAGGACATGAACCCACATCACTCGGAATTCGAGTTGCCGCAGTCATTGACAATGCGCAGTAAACCTGTTCAGGGAGGTGACTATGCATGCTTTAACTGTTAGGGTTTGACGCCGAGCAGGCGACTGTGGCTGTCTCACGACGACTGTGGCCATCTCACGGCAAATGAACTTAGTATGTGCTTTTCCTCGCAGGAATTTTTAAAAAAAAACTAAATGTGTACTTATTCTCACATGCCCAAATTTTAGATTCACAATAATAATAACAACAACAACAACAACAACAATAATAGATGACGGGGGAAATGAGGAAACAGGGTACAATATAGGAAAAGGAGGAAAGAATAAAAGAACAGAAAAGAAGAGGTAACAAGCGCAATTAAGTCCACACATGTACAAAGAAGCTGACACAAGCCCGCTTATAATGCTTATATCGTGTCACTCCACTTAGGTCCCGATACAAAATAAATACATTAGGTACGTACCATCAGCCTCCCGCAGGAACCCGTACCTATTACGGGAGTATTTCTTTGATATACCGTCTCGGGGCCTACGCGACAAGCACACTACTGTTCATATGAGATGCTAAAGCATCTTATTTGAATAGAAGTGTACTTTTGGCGCACTCCCCGAGTGGGTATATCTGCCGGTAAGCACTTCCGCAATAGGTACGGGGGTGGGGTGGGGGTGGGGGGTGCTACACGTCACTTGTGAAAGTTGCGATGTACTAGACCCATCTACAAAGTGTTACACTGGAAACAGTCACACGTTTTTCACAAACCTCACGACAGAACAAAACAAAATTCTTAACAATTCTTAGCAACAACTACTAGCAACAATTCTTATTTTTTACTTCTGTGCAAAATGTTAAAAACTCAAAGAAAAGGAACTAAAATCATATGCAACCCCGCTCCCCCCCCCCACCCCCAACACACACACACACACACACACACACACACACACACACACACACACACACACACACACACACACACACACACACACAAAACTAGACCAAACGGGTTGACTGCCAGTGCCAGTGCCAGACTGCCAGTGCTTGTAATTTAGAAGAAACTACCAAGGGAGTACGAAAAAGCACTGTCAGGGGAGAGAATTGTGCAGTATCGACCAATGATCATAGATCTACTTTGGTCAAAGCACACACACACACACACACACACACACACACACACACACACACACACACACACACACACAAAAAGATAGGAAAGAGGGGGTGCGCTAAGTAAGTGACTGGAAGCAATGCATATGGAAGCCCCCCACCCCCCACCCCCACCCCTCGCAGACGACACGTCAGTTACTTCTTTTGATGCGCAAACGACGTGGTTAACTTTGTATTACACATCCACTGGATTTCCAGCCCCTTGGTGCATGGAAATTTAAATATAGGTCCCCCAAAGGGGGGTGGTCCTAATATTTAGCCGGTGTGGACAGCTGTTTCGGTCTAGGCGACCTCTTCAGCACACCATCGGCAACACTGGAGGAAGAGAAGGAACTTCTGCCTACCTGCAAAGAAGACTACATTTTACTGCGGTTTCTGCAGGGGTATACATTCCATGCCTCCACCTAGAGCGAAATTTCCATGCACACTAAATTTCTGCTCAAAGCGTGATACATGGCGAAACAAGCATTATGGTGGTCGGGGCTGTTTTCATTATCAGAATTTTAAATGTGTATTCTGGTCAAAATTACAAACAAATATAAACAAACATATAAATGTTATTAAGTAGTCTAATGCATATTTTTTCAGTGATTCAACGGGGAAAAATCTGAGAAAACAACGTGTCGATAATTTAAAAACAACAACAACAACAACACTGATTGTGTCTGTGTGAAGTAAAAATAAAAATCTCGAAGAATTTCAAGTTGGGCGACATACATATTGGTAGAAAATGTCTACAAGTTTTCACGCATTAAACCAATTTTTGTTGTTAGCATATTTAGTTTACTTTTCTCTAAAATAGCGTTAAAGACAATACAAACATAAGACTGCACCGTTTGCTCCCCAGAAAGACCCTCTCGGGGAGTGAGAAACTTAGTATTTGAATAGAAATATAATGTGTGGTGTACTCTCAGACCAGATCTTTATGGGGAGTACACCCGCACACCTTATGGGGTATCAGCATTTGTAAAGAGATGTGGACAGAGTTGGATCGCCCCACACGACGGACAGCGGTTTTTATCCTGAGCCTTACTTGTTTCGCAGACGACACGTGTCAGTTATTTCTTTTGATGCGCAAACGACGTGGTTAACTTTGTATTACACATCTACAAACGATTTAATGAATTTCAGAAATATATTATCCTCCATACCCCCCCCCCCTCCCCTCGGCCTAAAATGAAATAAAATGCCAAAGAAAAAAAAAACACACATGAAAACCCCCACTCGTTTGGTTCTACAGACTGTAAAAAGCGCAGCGCTGTTTTGGGATGTTATCAAGCAGAGTAGGACAGTCAAAGAAAAGATATGCTCTCACACGCCTCTTCATCCCAAAACACTTAATTTTTTTTAAAACTGCCGCGGCACAGCAAACAAGGTCCACCTGCCAGGGGCAAAGATTTTTATCAACCAGTCTGGATTATTACCAGCAAGAAGAAGAAACGGGACCTCATGAAAATATACACTTCATGCTGGCCTGATTTCATCGATGTTTCTCAAGCGAAGGAACTACGACAGTGCGCGGGCCCCCCGACTTCGGCCCGATCGCCTTTTGCATAATGGGTTAAAGGTGGTCAGACTGTGATGGCATACGCCTCCAGCGGCAAACATTTTGAGTTGTCGCCGGCAGTCAAAGGTTAACTGAATGTCACATATCCATTAAAATCAATAATCAATATATGTTTCGGAACAAGCTCAGAATAGAATCGCATTACAGGAAAAAAAGAAAAAAAAGAAAGAAAAACAAAGGCTTGCTATCAACTGCGCACACTCAGACAGAGGGGAATTGGACACTAGCCGGATGACTGGAAGTGTCATGCTTTTTTTTTTTTTTAATTGTCCACGAAATTTCGGGATCGTGATCAATTCATATATTTACGAATAAAAAAAGAATCAACGTCACTTTTCTTGTTGTCATGCAGACTTAATAAACAAATGTGTTGGTGTTTAAATGTGTATGCCCAAAATGTCCAAAACACGCACTAGCACGTATGTTTCGCTGGTACACTTTATTTCATTTTTATTTGTTCGGCACACCGGCAGGTCAGCCAGGAAAACGGCCCATACTGTTTGCGAGTGTACACCCAAGATAGACCCACTCGGTGAGCACACCACAAGTCCATTTCTATTCAAATGAGATCATAAGCATCTCATTTGAATAGAAGAGTACTGATAGTCTAAGTACTCCCCGACTGGGTCTATTTGGGGAGTACACCCGCAAACGGTACGGAGAAAACCTCACCTCTCCGCAACGCGCCGTCTGGCCGGATGGTTAGAGACTAGACGGACGGCCAGAAAATGCACGTGCGTGCCGGTCAGGTATTTGGGACCATATGGAGTAGGCCGTACGGCACACAGTCTAAAGCTACGTTTTCATAAGCACAAATCCGATACGAACACTGATTATTCGAACCCAGTGCGGGGATGCAATTTTTCTTCAAAAACTGCGTCATTTTCGTTCGAAGCCGGATGCAAATTCGTTTTCGCATCAGGCACTGATATGGAAACACATAAACATGAAAATGACTTGCACGAATCTTTCCGTTTCGGACCCGCTTCGGATTCGGATCGGATTCATGTATATGGGTCGCCGCCTTAAGACCAGGAACCAGTTGCTTGAGTGAGCTATAAGTCCCGCGCCAGCCATTGTATGCAAGACGCATCTCTATTGTGGAGTACTAAGCTCACTCGCGGTACACTAAGCGGTCACTGTGAATCACGCTGCGTGGAACAAGCGATTCTCTTGCCACAAAGGGAAGATACAGGTTTGAGTTAGACGACATCAGAATTGCCGCGACATAGCACACTCATTTAGCCCGACGGCCGTATTTCCCAAATTTTGGAGGCGTCATCTAACGACTATGCACCTGTTGCAGGAGATGGATCGACAGGCGCCAAGCTAATCTGGCACTGCCCTTGAATTATCATGGTCGACCCATCTCGTGCTGTAGTGCGTCAGGGCTGAATGAATTAAGGCGAATTAAAAACGAAAACACATTTCTCGACACACTTTGGGATGCATGCATCAAACTATATTATCGGACATGACACTATAGAAAGTAAACTGTCTACATTTTCAGCACGGGAAGAGTTTCTTTAAAATAATTTCTAAATTTAAGTCTTCTTTTCCCGTTCGCTAGCTGTATATTCTCTTCTATACTTGCTTGTGATGTATGTGATATTGTCTGTATGTGTGAGCAGACGTGAAGTTTCCCCTTGTGGGATCAATAAAGTATTTTTTTTAAAATCCTAGATTTAAGTAAGAAAAGCAATTTAAAATATACATTTTATCTTACGTTGCCTTCATGTCAATCATTTACCAAAAAAAAAAAAATTAATAAACAATAATACAAAATAAAAATGTAGATTTTAATAATAAAGTATTAAAGTACCTTTTGGTGTTGGTGTTGATGTTGGTGACGATGTGAGCGGTGGTTGGTGCGGTTGCTGGTGTGGATGTGGCTGTACTGGTCTTGCTGGCCGTCAGGGGAAAGTAGAGACAGAGGGGTGCACACTCGACCCTTATATCACACACACACACACACACACACCGCACCACGCGCACCGCGCCCAACATCCCCGCCCCCTCACGCTCTACAGATGCTGACGACACGTGACGTCAGAACTCGAACACCCCGCCGCGGTACGTTGTGTCATCTATTTGATGTGAAAGTCCCTCGACAAAACCACTCTGTCAGCAGGATACACTGATTCTCACCCGCCCCTGTACGTGTAGCCGCGGGGTCTCACGAGAGTCTGTGCGACAGTAATCGGTTTTATTTGCTGGCTTGCTGGTGGGGGATCAGTTTTAACCCGTTTAGTGCCAGTTGACGCAGATTGTCTTTCTGCCTTCCTTGTTAATTCAACACCAACATGTCCTAGCTGTGTGCCTTCACGTGTTGTCAGCAAGAGGCATAGATCCTATTGAACTCCCGCTACTGCGGGGGCTCATGAGGATCTATACCTCCTGCAGTCGAGTGGTGTTCACATTTTCTCGGCCCTGAACGGGCTAATCCTTCACTGCCAGTTGACAAGGACAGTATTTTTAAAAAATAGTATTCAACACCAGTCGCCCAAGGAATAGGGATATACAGCGGGGTCAGCAAGCCGCTTACTAGGATCTCTCCCTCTTGCAGCTGGATCTTGTTCACTTTTTCTAGGCAGTTAACTCATTCTACCCCAACACCGAAATCCCCAAATTTTGCCGTTGTCCTCTGAAGACTGCATTGCAGTGCAGGACACAGATCGACCATGATAGTTCAAGGGTGATGCCAGAATAGCTTGGCGCCCATAGGCGCCAAGCTATTCTGGCATCACCCTTGAACTGTCATGGTCGATCTTTATCCTGCTGTGGTGTGTCTGGGGTAGAATGAGTTAAGGGGTAAATCTCTACAGCTCAATCGGAGGAAGTCAGGTGGAGTTGGACGTGTTGGCTTATGACGGCGTTTGAAAGAACGGTATAGATCGTCTGACATCGCAGCGCACAACGCTTTTCGCAAATATCTTCTCAAAGAACTACTTTTCTACACCTATCTTCTTACAAATATCATTTAAAAAGTTGACCTGATACGATTTACTGTCAAGACACTCGAACAATGTGTTAGTTTTGCTGTATAGACGTAAAATTTCGTAATTCTTTCGTCAATGATTTTAAGGATTAACTCATTCTAGACGTACCGCCGCGTATCCGTAGGCGGCACGTCTCGAATGAGTTAGCCGCAGATTCGTTTGATAAAGTGAACATATCGTTCAGGATATCTCCACTCAGTTTAATCAATGTACTCTTACGACCCTTGTTTGCCTTTTAACTCATTGTGTCCCAGGTACCACATCCCCACATTTTGAATTCAGGAGACAGATCGACCATGATAGTTCAAGGGTGGTGCCAGAATAGCTTGGCGCCTATAGCCACATCCCTAATTGGGCCGCAAACATTTTCAGCCCAGGAGAAAACAAAGATATATTTTCACGTCAATGAGTAAGTTGACCAACTTTTTAAACCTCAAACAGCGCAGGTATACATGCCGTCTATATGGTTTACCTCGATATATTAAAGTCTGACTGTTTCTCGCCCGGGCTGCATAAGAATATTGAAAATGGCTTGTTCTTGTATTTTCACAAATGTTTTGCGACTGTACAGCAAAATCAACAAATCACAGGAGTTACGAAAAATAGCTCATATTAGGTCAATCGGCACTACCGATATATATATATATATATATATATATATATATATATATATATATATATATATATATATATATATATATATATATATATATATATATATATATATATATATATATATATATATATATATATATATATATATATATATATATATATATATATTTGTTTTCCTCCCTACGTCACACGACCAGTCACTTTAGCGCAAACCGTACCATGTGACCGTGATATAAAAACCCCTGTAGCAAAAAATGGCGGACGTTTTGTAGCCTTCTCGATGACGCATCTTGGTTGCCAGTTTTGTTGTATAAAAGATCGCCAAACATTCTAAAGTACAAAGTTACTTAAATTTGTTCGAAACAACAGGCACACTCAGTACTGGAGACGGCAACGTCATGACATATTTTAAATTACGTCATAAGTATATTATGTATAAATGTATATTTCTTTGACGTCAGTAATGTCTGGCGTGATCCAGGTCGCAAGATGTCTTCTTGATTTCTTTTACGAAAATAGTGGAGGAATGAAAACAAATACGTTATTGGTCGGAGGGGTTCGCTGCACGGACCCTTGTAATTGTAGGCCTTCGGGAGGTCAAAGGAATCATTGTACCCCTCAGGCCTTCGGCCTTCGGGGTACAATGATTCCTTTGACCTCCCTCAGGCCTACAAAGGTCCGTGTAGCGAACCTCTCCGACCAATAACTTATATCACTGGCACTGAAGGGGTTAACCATATATATATATATATATATATATATATATATATATATATATATATATATATATATATATATATATATATATATATATATATATATATATATATATATATATATATATATATATATATATATATATATAGACCTTAAACCACAACCGCCAAAAGAACACGGATAGAAAATGGTATGTGCAAAGAAGCATAGATCTTCATGAGCCCCCGCAATTGCGGGGCTCATGAGGATCTATGTCTCTTGTAGTTGGGTCGTGTTCGATTTTTCTCGGCAATCAAGGGGTTAAGCAGCTTTTTTTCTGTTCAGATTTTCATACACTATTACTCAGAGCAATTCCTATCTTTGAGGCACAAAATGAATATAATGTGGTACAGAAAAGTGTTTCTGTATCTGGAAATAAACGTTGTGCGCTTCGATGTCAAATGGCCTATACACGTCTACTGAAAGGTCTTTGTCACTTTCACGCGTCCGACATGTGTGTGCACGTCTGTGATTTTGGACCTTACGTTTTACGAACCCGAATGTCCAATATCACAGACTAGGAGGTTTTTTTCATCTCAAATTGTTGTGGGTTTCTTTCTTGAACTTTATGCCGAAGTTTGCATTCCAAAGCTCCACACATGATTTATTCTTCGTCTGGACATAATTATGACTTTCGGGATAATTTTGATTTCGTTTCAAGTAGTTCAGAACGGGATAATCATCACCATAGTTCGCATTACTGGAGGAACAGCTTTGAACCTCTCGTCACCACAAACCGCGACCTTTTGCAACACGTATTTTAGAATAGTTTTAGACCACACATGAAACAAGTCAGTCATACGTGACTAATTCCAAATGTTGGTATTTCCAGGAAGAAGGCCATTTTCTAGTTTCAAACCAGTAGTTATTTGTAGAGATGGAGGTAGCGGTTTTAGTCGCGATGATTCCTACAGGAATTATCTCGACTAATACCCCTACCGACAGCCAAAGGGTTAATATTTGGTTTACTTGGGAGGGTTTTCTTCAAGTCTTTGATGCGAACTCGAGGGTAGCACGGTACATTCTACTAAGTATCAAACTGGTCAGACTTTTATCAGACTGACAAACGCAAAGATGAAACAATAACAACAACATCACAAAAGTCCAGATACTGTGTGAGACTTAAAGCCTTCCAAAGTTCAATGCCGAGAAAATCTGCTCACAAACCTGAGAAAATATGAACACCACCCAACTGCAATAAGCAAAGATCCTCATAAGACCCCGCTGTTGCGAGGGCTCATGAGGATCTATGCCTCTTGCTGACACCACTTTCAATCCATGTTCATGGGAAAATTAGGACATTTTGATGTTCAATTAACTCATTCTACCCCAGGCACACCACAGGAAGATAAGGATCGACCATGATAGTTCAAGGGTGGTGCCAGAATAGCTTGGCGTCTATGGGCGCCAAGCTATTCTGGCATCACCCTTGAACTACCATGGTCGATCTGTGTCTTGCACTGCAATGCAGTCTTCAGAGGACAACGGCAAAATTTAAGGATTTCGGTGATGGGGTAGAATGAGTTAACAAAGAATACAGACACACAACCTTCGTCAACGGGCACTGAACGGGTTAATTTACCCCAGTCTGCCTTAGTTAACCTATTCAATGATTCAGTCATAACAATACAACAAGAAATGGTTCAACTGGAATAGCTCTAGAATAACTTGGCGCCGTTTAGTGCGAAGCAGTTCTAACACCACTCTTGAACTATAACGGTGATCTGTCGCCTGAGCACGATAGAACTGCGATGTAGTTTTCAGGAGACAATTCACAGATTTGGAAATTGTGTCCCTAAGGCTTCATTTGTTACGAGCTTTCCTTTGTTTACACGCAACAGACTCCATTAGTATCCACTGTGTTAACCATTTCACTGCTGAGAAGAACTGAACACCATCCAACTGCAAGAGGTATAGATCCTCATGGGCCCCGCAGTTGCGGGGGATCACCAGGATCTATGCCTCTTGCTGACATCACTTTTTGGTCCCTGTTCTTGTATCGTTGGGGATCTTCGGCATGGAATTTACAATGATTTCAAAAACACAGTCTGCGTCCACTGGCACTGAAGGGGTTAACCATGTGTGCCGACCACTAGGATTTGACACCCTAGTTCCATACTACGTAGTGATAGATTGGAAGCACGCCGCCGAGAAAGCTCCAGAGATTCCGCATCTGATTTCTCACCAGCAGCCGATCGGGACAGTGTGTAATATGACTTATAATCATTGTCTGCGATTCACACAAATCACACACACGAGCTTGAAAGGCAAACATACGTGTAATTAAAGGTTTTATAGACTTTTCAACGATTATTTGATTTATAATCGTGCAACAATCAGACAAGCTGCTTTTCAGCATACAAGTAACGTAAATCAGTGGAAACAGGTTAGGACCGCTCCGGCTGTTCTGATCTGGTCTGGTCCAGCCCAGTTCTGACAGATTCTAGTTAGTTATTCTATGTCCTTCACCTTCAGCACCAATCATGACAGCCTGATTTGTTGACGTTTGGGTGGACGGCTGGCCTGGTGCTGGCTGGACATATGATGGATGGATGGATGGATGGATGGAAAGGCAAATGGGTTGTTCGTTGGTGGGTCGATTGCTTGCTTTCTTGCTAACTTGATCGGTCGATTGATTGATTGATTAGCGCTAGCCGGGAGCCAGTAAAAGTGTACTACTTAACTTGCAGTGGATGAAGCATGTATTCTGAGCTCTTTCTCAATTTAACACGAAAGAACCAAAGGGGTACGAAGTGGTGTCAGCATGAGGCATAGATCTTCAATAGCGGGGGTCATGAGGCTCTATGTCTCATGCAGTTATGTCAAGTTCACGTTCTCTCAGCAGTGAAGGGTTTAACTCATTTTGCTCGCGACACACCACCGCAAGATATAGCTCGACCATGATAGTTCAAGGGTGGTGGCAGAATAGCTTAGGCCTATAGGCGCCAAGCTATTCTGCCACCACCCTTGAACTATCATGGTCGAGCCATATCTTGCTGTGGTGTGTCGCGGGCAGAATGAGATAAAAATGCATTGTATTCGTTATAACCTGGCTGTGTGACGTGCCTGTACCGTTTGTGTTACAGGCACGTCACACAGTCAGGTTATAACGAATACAATGATTACGGTATTTATAATGATAATAATTATAACTCTAAGCGCGCACTCACAACTCACGCAAACATGCGCACGCTTTGACAATGACTCGCGTACTATAAATACATTACGACAGTCAGCTTGGGGAGGGGAGTGTGGTGATGTTATAGTGCTAGAACTGTTGAAATAGGTGAGTTTTGAGGGCGGACTGGAAGGAGAGAGAGAGAGAGAGAGAGAGAGAGAGAGAGAGAGAGAGAGAGAGAGAGAGAGAGAGAGAGAGAGAGAGAGAGAGAGAGAGAGAGAGAGTTTCTGACGGAGAGAGAGAGTGGGAGAGTGTCCCAGGAAATTCAAGTCCAGTAAAGCCAAGAAAAGTCCAGTTAACCCATTCCCTGTCACTGTACGTATATTTTGTTTCAGAAATCTTCGTTCATTCAGAGACCTTAAACCACAACCGCCAAAGGAACACGGATAGAAAATGGTCTGTGCAAAGAAGCATAGATCTTCATGAGCCCCCGCAATTGCGGGGCTCATGAGGATCTATGTCTCTTGTAGTTGGGTCGTGTTCGATTTTTCTCGACAATCAAGGGGTTAAGCAGATTTTTTTTCTGTTCAGATTTTCATACACTATTACGCAGAGCAATTCCTATCTTTGAGGCACAAAATGAACAGTGATCACAACCAGTAGAAATAAAAAGCAGCTTCCTGTTGCGTGTTAAGACCATGAAAACTGACGTTCCGTCAAGGAACACACCCGCCAGGCTATAGTGTTCGGGACCCTTCAATGGCCTGTGCACGGCAAGTGCCAGTCATACTTGGGTGACACAGATCTTCACCACCTCCCGAAATATGAAGAGTTTCATGACGATCCATGTATCTTGCACATGGAAGGAGAACAATTTATACCCATACTCTTCAGGCAGAGGAGCACATAATGGGCTGTGAACCGCAACGTTACCTCAGACTGCGTGCTGGGCTTTTTGTACAACTGAAAGACCCCTCGCGTCTCAGTACGAGCCATGACGGAGGTAAAAAAAAAAAAAATCACAAATCAAAAAACCAATAAAGGCGGGAAGCGTGGAGTCAAATTACAGCAAGGAACGACAACTGTGCATGACAATAACCCCTGGCACCCAGCACTTCCGTCGCCTGCTCGCGCATGCCCCGTCCTAAATGTCACTTGACGGAGAAGAAAGGTCGGCGGACGTTGCAGAACCCGCTTGCTTCGTCTGGTTATTTCGGCCGCAAAATCTTAGACTGTGTGCAAGAAGTCTGGACACTCAGGAGCAAACAACCTGCAAGCAGCATAGATCCTCATAAACCCCCACAGCCGCATGGGTACTTGAGGAACTACGCCTTTTGCCCTTCGGTGCCACATCCCAGGTAGCAAAACGTCTACGGGCGAACGATAGGCCGCAAAAGGCCCGCGCGCGGGCCCACTGCGGCCATCGTGTGCCCGCGGACCTTAGCTCACTGGGATCCTGCCTTTAGGTGCATGTTTTACTTTACGTCTGTGTACAACACACGGCCAAAGTCATAGTGTTGAGTTCAGTGACGTGGTGTTTTCAGAATGTTGCTGTAAAGACGCTGTGGGGCCACTGGCGCCATTTTGCTGCTCATTTCCGCTCCCCAGAAACTCGGCCGTCATCAGCAGCTCTGTGAAGGCCACGGAACACAGTGCCGTTTCCGTACTGTCCAGTCTCTTAGCCATAGTCAGTCCCAGGCATCCCCTAATATTTCAATCCCCTAAAAAACACTACCGCCCACCAGCTGCACATTTGCCATGCACAAAATAACATTCCAACATTCAGCCCTACTACAAATTTTCAAACAAAGCAAAAATTATTTTTAATAACACCGGCCCTCTTACTGCCTGAACTGCCCAAATTAAATATATAACATGACCTGTAAGAGAAACTCTCCCACATGAACACCATTCAATCTGCCATCAGTGCAACCCTTAGACACTAGTTAAGTCAAACCCAAAGTGACACCATTGAATGTTGCTGCATCTTTATGTTATGGCCCATTATGTGAAGCGCGTTGTTGTGGCCTTCACTATGCTGTTGATGTGTTGGATCATGCATACCTCACCCCACAACTTCAATAACTGGAAAGTGCATTTTTTGTACGCATTTATCAAACTGAACGCCCCAAACCCCACCCCTTTCAAGGTCAAGTCAAAGGTCACAGCTCAAGGTCGAAGATCAGACTCATGACTATCTGTAAGACAAAAAATAAATGAACAATCACACTAACCATAGCTCACAGTGCAGGTAAACAGGGTGTTGCGACGCAAAACATGCAAAAACGCCTATAAAACTGAAATCGCAGCGATTTTTGGGCAAAATTGAAATTTTTCATGATTTTCTCAGTTTTCCAACTGCAAAAGTCCAAACTCAATGATATGGTTACATTAAACCAGCTTCTGATCTATGTCACATATGGCAGGTGGTGCCCTGACAGGCCACGGAACACAGTGCCGTTTCCGTACTGTCCAGTCTCTTAGCCAGGCATCCCTTAATATTTCAATCCCCTAAAAAACACTACCGCCCACCAGCTGCACATTTGCCATGCACAAAATAACAAAAAACAAAAACAAAACAACAACAACAACAACAACAACAGCACATTGACTGTCTCATTTCTTGGCTGTGAACCTGATTCCTTACCAACCCCACACCCAAGCACTGCTGAAATCAGCGTGCCCCTCAAATCACTACGTCAAAGGCAACTCAACATAGGCCCACAATTGTCCACTGGATAAGCTCAGGATGGTATGAATCAAAGCACCAAACATGTCTCCTTTCATCTAACCAGAAATTTCCAGCAAATTCCAACATTCAGCCCTACTACAAATTTTCAAACAAGGCAAAAATTATTTTTAAAACACCGGTCCTCTTATTGCCAGAACTGCCCAATTTAAATATATAACATGACCTGAAAGGTTGGGTGGATGGATGGACGACTGTCAGCAACAGGTCTATAAAAGGATGGGTGGATGGATGGACGGGTGTAGCTGCTGATATACTCTATCTACGGCAAATATGACATCAGCAGCTCTATGAAACGACGGACGGATGGATGGGTGGGTCTAATTGTTCACATACCCAACACAGATTAAAACACATTTAGAAAAGATAGTTATAACACAGTTGTATTGTAACTGTCTTTTCTAAGCGTGTTTCTTTTCTCGCTGGGTACTTCTCTGGATTTTACGCGCATGGCAGTCACCGCCTTTGTGGTCTGGATTGCTTATATACCGAATGTCACTTGACATGTTTGGGTCTTTCTTTCAATGTCAGATCCCTTCGTGACACCGGACATCGACGAATGCCACAGGCAGACTTACAGCACAGACGAGACGACACGTTCTGAAAATACAACAAAATAAAAAACACTGCACATACCGTTTGCGGGTGAACTCTCCAAATAGACCCAACTCGGAGAAAGCACCATATGTACACTTCTATTCAAATGAGATGCTCAGTCTCTCCTTTGAATAGAAGTGTACATGTGGCGTACTCTCTAGAGAGTATACAAGCAAACGGTACGGGTAGCCAGGGTATATGAGTTTTTTTCTAGCTGATTCCTTTCGGTGATTTCTTTAAAGATAACTTTGATGGTGGTCAGATTCGATGAAGTCTAATACTTGTACGTCTGCCCACATGACAGTGTTGGAAGAAGAAGACAAAGTTACTCCCACGTCACTAGAACTACGGGGTCGTCGTCAGACTGTCGTTGCAGTTTACCTGGTATTAGTTCCAAACAATCATCTCATCTAGCCCTCTTTAACGGTCCGCCCCCTCCTGCCATCAGACATGACCAGAATGTGGGTCAATGTCGACCCGACATCTCACAAACTGCACATGCAGTTTAGGTCTTTACAATTTGTAACTTTATCTGATGCGCCCAAAAATGCTCTTCACCTTGTCTAGTCTCAGGTAAGGTGTGCTTCGGCGAAAGTGTTCAATATTTTTGTGTGCAAAGCAATCGTGTTGGGGTGTGTTGATATACAAACAATTTATTTTACAGTCGTCTTAAATTTAAAAAAAAAAAGACTTACACGGACGAACTGAACTGACACAACCCCCCAACAACAACCGATCCATCAAATTAAACGTGTCATCTTATCTTGGTCAACAGCACGTGAGGTAAAATAGGTCTAGCCTAGTTTGCTAGAGGGCAGACCGAGCTATGTCTGTGTCTAATTTCCTTTTGTCTTCGATTGTTTCCTATCATAGAACTGTGGACACTGACCGAGAACCGTTATGCCTTACCCATCAGAACAGCTATGGTCCTACAGCACACTGCGTCCATCTGCAAGGATCACCGACTTTAATGCCTATCTTCAGCCACAGCGTCCTCAGGGATTCATGTATTTTGCTGACAGGCTTCAGCACATCTATGCCCGAGTTCCTGGAATCGATACAGGGGCCAGTTGCATGAGTGAGCTTAGTCCTGCGCCAGCCACTAAGCAAGGTGCTCCGCTGGCGCTGGACTAAGCTCACCCATGCAACTGGCCTCAGGCCCTCCAAAGAGAGAAAGAACTTTCACCGGTAAGAGATTTCGATCTTCACGAGCCCCTGTACACTGCCGCAAGGACACGTGTAGATTTACGCATCAATGGTTATCTTCGCTTGTCTGTGAACGAAATCTTACATTTGCAATAGGCAAAGAGCCTCCAGAGTCCCAGCAAATACACGGGAGCGTGAAGACCTGTGCCTGCTGTAGTCTTTACACTTTGCTGTGACTCTTGCAGGCAAACAACATCGACCTTATTTGTGTGATCCAGGCCGTAAGGTCCAAACCCACGGAGCAGCACAAGTTTATGTCTGTGTTCGTCTTATCAAGGAGACAATTACGTTTAACTAAATGTTCTGGCGGTAGGTATAGTGTACGGCGGACATGCCTGGTCACGTGTATAGATGTGCTGGGCTATAAGTGTCGTCTGCCACAATTACCAGCTACCAGGCCAATCGAAGCAGATCAAGATCGTCTCCTGCGGACCGCGCGGCTTGCGTCACTCGGCCTATCCCAGTGCGCGAAACGTCATCGGGTCGACGTTGGCCGCAGTTGGCCCGCGGGGCCAACTGCGGCCGACGTCGGCCCGAATCAGTGTACTTTTTTAACTTTGGTAGGCTATTATCGTTTAACCACAAAGTCCGTAAGCACGTACTTGTCTGCTTACCCAGGGCCTCATGTACAAGTGGGAGGGGGGAGTAAGATGAGGATCATGTTCCGTTTCACCGTGATAGCTCTTGCCTGATTTTCACCACCACTTTTGATAAGTTCAGCAGTATACCCAATGTGCAAAAGGCCATCGGGCCGATGTCGGCCGCTGTTGGCCCGCGCTCGGTCGTGTGTGGGCCAGCGTCGGCCCGATGGCCTTTTGCGCATTTAGTAAATATCAGAAGTCACTCTAGATCCAGTCTTGAACTGTAAAAAGCGTGTATATATACTAGTTAGTCACCTTAGCGCGTAGAACGGGTCATAGAGGTATCGATTTCAAATTTCAGCTTCGACCCAGACACATTTTAAAGCGTATGAAAAAAAGAGAAAAAAACGATTTTAAAAGAGTTGCTACTTATTCTGAGAGAGAGAGAGAGAGAGAGAGAGAGAGAGAGAGAGAGAGAGAGAGAGAGAGAGAGAGAGAGAGAGAGAGAGAGAGAGAGAGAGAGAGAGAGATGATGATGATGATGAAACATTTTATTGACAGGATAAAGTTTTAGGCGAAACGCCTCTCTTACAAACTGCCCTGTTAGAAAAGAAACATTAATAGCAAAGAGTAACAGAAACACAATAAATCGAAACATGGAGAAATAAACTGAAAAAAAAAAAAAGCAATGCACACATATCAATAACAGTGAATAATATCATCATAATTATAAGTAGTCCGTTCAGGTATTAAGTTACTGTAACAAGATGTTATATAAACGAGTTTTGAAGGTTCTAGAGTTAGAAATGGATTTAATTTGTGGTGGTAGTTCGTTCCAGGCTTTGGCACCTGAGAACGAAAGGCTGGTTTTATATATATCGAGCCTGGCCCATGGTAGCTGTAACAAACTGTTCCTCGTGTTTTGTCTTTGACTATCCAAAAATAACATACGAAGGTAAGATGGGGTTTTATGGTGAAGAATTTTATGCATAAGTATGCATCGATTAAATGTGAACTGTTTGTTTAGGTTTAGCAGTCGGATAGTTCTAAACTTTTCGTCGGTGGGAGAGGGACCAGGCACAGTTAACTTTACCCCTCGACGATACAATGAGTTAAGTTTTTTTAAATGTACCTCACTGCATCCATCCCAGATAGTAGAGCAGTAATCACAGTGTGTCTTAATGTGGGCATGGAGAAAGAGTCTTCTAGTGTCAGTATTAACTATTTGACGTAGTTTTGATAGCAGGAATAGATTTTTAGATATTGTTTTGCATGTGTTTTCGATATGTGGTTCCCAGCTGAGCTGGTTATCTACTGTGACTCCAAGCAAACGATGCTTTTTAACTTGATCAAGGGGCTCAGAGTTCAAGTATAATTTTAAGGGCAGGAGACCACGTTGATGTTTTTGGCGTGAAGTAATCAACATACTCTTTGTCTTTTGGACACTAATTATCATATGATTATGTTGGCACCAGCTTGAAACCTCATCAAGACTTTGCTGGAGAACTTCGTTTATTTTTGGCAATTCGCTGTTTGATGTATGTATGGTAGTGTCATCAGCAAATAAGTCACACGATGCATCGGGATGTGAGATAGAGAATGGTAAATCATTGATAAATATGTTGAACAACAATGGGCCCAAAATTGACCCCTGAGGAACACCACACGTTACTAAACCTTCACTCGAGTAATTACCATTAAGCAAAACTTTCTGTCTTCTGTCACTTAAATAGGATGATATCAGATGTACGGTATTGGAATCAATGTGATACATCGGTAGCTTTTTTAATAAGATAGAGTGGTTGACTAAATCAAAGGCTTTCATAAGGTCAAGAAAAACTGCACCTGATAACTGAGAATTATTAATGGCTGTAAGCCATTATCAATGATATGTATAAGGGCAGTTTGGCAAGAGACTGCATTTTACTGAGTAGACAGTTCTGTTCTAGAAAATTTTGCAGATGTATATGGATATGTTTTTCAATAGGTTTTGAGATGACTGGTAGAATGGAGATAGTCTATAATCATTCAATGAGTTTAAGTTTTTGCTTTTGGGAAGAGGAATGACCTTAGCTGTTTTTAACTCATCAGGGAAAATATTTCTTTGAATAGAAAGATTGTAAATAACGTTAGAGACTCAACTATGTAGGGCAGAGCTATTTTAAGAATTTCGCAACTGATGCCATCTGAACCACATGACCTCTTTTTCATATTGGATATATATTTACCCACGTCAAAAACAGTCATTGGGGGGAGTGAAAAAACACAACCAGCAGTACTGTTACTGTGAAATCGTAGTTGCTCAGAACATTGGTATTTCGCAGGATCATTTGTATTAGTGCGTGCTAAAGTCTCAGCTATGCTAAGAAAGTGGGTATTGAAGGTATCTGCAGTGATTGATTGATTGATTGTACATTGCTTAACGTCCCGACAGCAACAAGGCTTTCTCAGGACGTGCCTGCACTGCTTGTGAAAAAAAAACTAAACAGAACATTGAATGTATGTCGCCAGCCGGTCAAATACATTAAATAAACCTAACACATGGGGCCTAAATAAAGCTAAGACCATTTAGCAACACACATCCAATATCAAGAGCTACAGGCAGTGCAGACAGTAGGGAGAGTTTTAAAAAGGCAAATACAGGTGAATAGACAAAGGGTAGACAGAAACACATGCCCCAGAATAGATAAACCCACCCTGTGTTGCTGACCAGGGTGACCCTGGGAACTAAAAAATACCTAACCCCACCCAAGTCCCCTAGGGCAGACCCGGGTGGGGTGGTATCTGCAGTGAGCTCAGGTGCAATGTTCATGTCTCTGTGATTGTAAAGGTGTTGATAACTTGCCAAACAGAGCGTAGGTCCTTGCCGTCTGCAATGATCTGTTCAGCATGTTGTCTTTGAGCTTTTCGGACTAAAGATTTGACAAAATTTCTTTGTTTTTTATAGTCAACAAATTTCTTTTCTTTCTTAAGTGTATCTCTGAGTTGCATGGCTGCTTTTATTTCTCCAGTTAGCCATTCAGGGATTGTGGGATGTTTGACACGTTTTGTTCGCACTGGGGCATGTTTATCTAGAACACCGAGGAACAGTTCATACCAGCGGGTGAGGGCTTCATCTGGGTCATTGTAATTTAACACATCATTAAATGGGATATTAGAGAGAGAGAGAGAGAGAGAGAGAGAGAGAGAGAGAGAGAGAGAGAGAGAGGGGGTGGGGGTGGGGGTGGGGGTGGGGGTGGGGTGGGTGGGGGGTGACAGAAAAGAACATTATGGGCTGTATTTCGAGGGTTTAAATTTTATTCCATCCTGAAATGACGTGGCCGAGGGTTGTCACACAATACATGATTTGCGTTTCGAGATTACACAGGCTGTCACACAAAACTGTGACTTGACAGAACGTGACGTGAGGTCACGAGACTCGACGAAGGCCTGGATGGCGTGACCACCCTCAGCAAAAGTTGATGCATCTTCCACACCACACTCACAGAACCGCTTACACTGAAAACAAACAAAATTTCACATTCAACAAGGTTTGCGATCTGTATTAGAACAATCCACATTGTCAGGTACAGTACACACCTTCCCTAGGCAAACAGTATAAACAACATGTTGTCACTGTATGGGAATTGGCGGGATCTTAACACCACAAACAAGCTGAATACGTCAAGATTAATAGCTGAACAGCAACGTGCAGTCAAACTACTTAAATTTCTCTGTCTGACTTAGGTTGCAAAGCCACAAAGGGACAAGCACAGTTCTCAGTAATGAAAATTATATTTTAGGCATGAGCTACAGGAGCACTAAGGCCGACTATACAAGGCCCATAACTCGAGGTAGCCTGTCATAAAAGTTCCTTAGTCGGCCAATCTATGTCTGAAGAGCAAAGATACTTGTACTTGAATCATATACCAGCCAGCAAGAGGAATGGAATCTCATGAGCCCCTGCGGATGCAGGGGCTCTTGAGAATCCACGCCTCTTGCAGACAGACAGATTTGTTTGAGTGTCCCCCAGACAGGCCGTCAAGGTGAGCTGCTGAGTTATATGTGTAAGGTAGATCAAAGACGGGCGGGGAAGTGGGCAATTCTGCATCACAAAGTGCGCCATTAGCAGGACAAGAGAGGGACGCTACTGACAGCCCGTTTTAGCAACTCCACTACCCTCCGTCTGCTGACCTTATTTGCACCTTGTCTCTCCAGCCTCACTTTGTCTTGTTGATACCATCTGCGCTAACCCTTGATTACGCAAAAAAGAGGCTAATGCCACCCAAAGCCGAGTGCTTAAAATGCAGAAATCAACACATAAGTCAACAGTTACAAACTACAGTGTGTCCTGATTTAGTTCTAAAGGACATAGCCTTAGAGCTGTTCTTAATTAGACGAACTCTTGATCGGCAAATCTAGATCGGAGAAGATCGACAGTCTTTTGGTTTGTTTCTTAATTGAGTTTGAATGAACCTAGGCGAACTTCAGTAAATCAGGTTTGCCATGGTTCTCTTTCTTAACTGAAGTGCTTGATTCGGCGTACTTACTGTCTGCGAAGGTGTTCAAAATGGCTGCCGCTATGCCGCTTCGCGATTTGAACGATTCTTGTTTTTGTACTCCTTGCAGTGGCGATCCCACAAACAGCGTTGCGCCTCGCACAAATCAATTTAAAAAAAAAAAAAGGTCTTGTTCTTTGCACTAGAGAAAGATCGCTGTCCGCCATAGTTGTTTGTATCGGTGACTATCTTCTTATCTCCAACGCAGAAGAGGGTAAAAGTTTTGACCAATTAGAGAAAAGGTTCGCCTTGGATCGCTCGACATGTTGAGCGAACGTTTTCCGACAGCGAACTATTGTTTGCCGAGGTTCGTGAACTACTTCGAACTGGGTTCGCCGTATCTTTAGATCGTCCAATTAAGAACCAACCTGGTTGCCCCCCCCCCCCCCAACACCCCCCCCAACCCCCCTCCCCCCCATCCCTCCTGCCGCCCCACATCCTCCCAAGCCCTTTTGAATGCAGCCACCGGTACTGATTACAGTACCAGTAGTTGCATGCATCGGGGGATGGGGGTGGTGGTGGTGGTGGTGGTGGTGGTGGTGGTGGTGGGGGGTGGTTGTTGATTATCACGACTGCAGTGTGCAGTGTCAAAGAGAGAGAGAGAGAGAGAGAGAGAGAGAGAGAGAGAGAGAGAGAGAGAGAGAGAGAGAGAGAGAGAGAGAGAGAGAGAGAGAGAGAGAGAGAGAGAGAGAGAGAGAGAGAGAGAGAGAGAGAGAGAGAGAGAGAGAGAGAGGACTTACAGACTGTCTTGACGATGACAATGTTGTCGGTGTCTGCACTTTCCGCCTCTCTCCGTCTGCGTCCGAGGAGATTGGTGAGGCTGCCGAGACTAGAGAGGTCCAGTCCACCAAGGCCTGCCATGGGGTCGGTGGCCAGACCTGTGCCCGCAGTGCCCGTGCTGGGGGCCATCAGGCTGGCCAGAGGATCTAGAGCAGTGACCATGGGGTCCTTGCTACCCGTGCCCGTGACCGTACCCATATTCGTGCCCGAACTGAAGCTCATGGTGCCAGTGCCCGCAGTGCCGCCACCCATCATGGACCCCGTCCTGGCGTCACACAGGGTGGGCTACACACACACACACACACACACACACACACACACACACACACACACACACACACACACACACACACACACACACACACACACACACACACACGCGCGCGCGCGCGCGCGCGCGCGCGAAGTTCTTTTCGTTCCTGTAAACGTTCACATTTAACCCTTTGCCTGTCGGTAGCGCTTTTTGTCATGACAAAAAGCGCTACCGACAGGCAAAGGGTTAATTTGTACTTACACAAAGAGAAAACTAAAATAACTCCGAGTTGTCCACAAAACAAAAGAAGGAAACAAACGATACAGACAAAGACCAGTCATCAAATTGTGTGATCAGAATAATCCCATTGCGATTACAACAGCCGGTACAGTTTTACAGTACACATGCATAAGGGGGCTACATGCACAAGGGGGTTAATGACAGTTCTGCTGCCTAAATATAGTCTTGTGGACGGCACCGAAAACTCAAGAACAGACATCACTTCCGGTTTCGATAGCCTCGCGGTAATAACCGCTCTTGACGTATTTCCGATGTGGTTTGGCCGCTCAGTCAGGCGACAAGACTGACAGGCACGAAAAAACGCACAAGCCGATGGTGACAATTTCAGCACTTGCTCTTTCAGCGTCTGCCTCAGGAGATGGATCACTCAAGATTATAAGCTCAAGATTATAAGCCTGCTTAGTTTGTTAGTTACATAGGCGGCGAGGGAGGAAAACTGTTGGGTGGTTGATCTTCCGCTAAAAATGCAATCCATTGCTAAGCAGATAAAATACTGCAAGGTATGAGGTGTTAGTTTCCGAAGCGAATATAATCTGTTCACTTTGAAAACTACTACACCACACTTTGCAAAATTTTGTCTGCTTTAACATCCCACTAAGCCATCACGTTATTATAGATATTATTATTATTATTATTATTATTATTGTCTACCGTACTGAAAATACGGTAGACTTTGTGTAGTGTGTGTGTGTGTGTGTGTGTGTGTGTGTGTGTGTGTGTGTGTGTGTGTGTGTGCGTGCGTGTGTGTGTGTGCGCGCGCGTGATTGTGATTGTGTGTGTGTGTGTATGTGTGTGTGTGTGTGTGTGTGTGTGTGTGTGTGTGTGTGTGTGTGTGTGTGTGTGTGTGACAATGACTAGTGCCCGCGTTTGTGGACGGACAAGCTTGAAACCAGGATTCTTTCCTTAAAAGAATTATCTCGAGTTTTTTTTTTAATAAATAAATTTAACTAGAATACACATTAATGAAAAAATGTCCGTTTCACAAAAACCGGTTGATTCGCATTTGAGTCTTCTATTTATAGAAGGGACTTTTTAGGACGGGTCAGTCGCGGTGGGGCGAATTTAATAGCATGTCCATGATGTCAAAGGCGGGCAGGCCTAACCTCTCACAATTGAAATAACAAGATAAAAATTACGTCATGTCTAGTAACGCTAACCTCGCTGCTAAACGTACATTTGGCGCGAAGCGCCGTATGTACGTATGTATGTAGGGGAGGAGCCCCTATTATGAAACAGTGCTTATTATGAAACACCTTGCTCCCGGCGAAACGGAATAACTTTTCTAAATTCCGCCTGTGCAGTAATATAGAGCTACTTCAGTAAGCCTTATTTCCGGTACAAGAATGTCAGGCGTGATGAAAACGAAAACACGCCGAGAAAATGTGATTTTTGACCCTTAGTGCATCTAATTTTTCGCCATTTTAAAACACCTACATCAGCATTCAGTTTTGTGATTTAAAAATAGCCACTCTTGTCATGAAGAGCAATCTTCGGACATCAGCTAACCAGCAGCAATCGTTTTGGTTCTCTTTTCGTTGTTTTGGAGGCACGCATTTTTCTGGAGAGGTATCTTGTTCCTATTATGAAGCACAAAGAGCTCCTAATATGAAACGTGTTTCATAATTAGAACAGTGTTTCATATAAGCAGCAGTGTTTGTCGATAGGAAAGAGGTGTTACATTAGTGACTGGAAGTAATGCATATGGAAACATTTTACTGTGGTGTCTGCAGGGGCATACATTCCATGCCTCCACATAGAGCTAAATTTTCATGCACCCTAAGAGAAAACCCACTAAAAGGGGGGAAGGGGTTACAGTCGATATTGTCGTAATAAATGAAAAGGATAGGGGAGACTGCCAGTGCTAATATTTTAGGAAGGTTACAAAACAAAGTCGGTAAAATCACTGTCAGGGGAGAGAATTTTGCAAATGTCCTTTCTTTCTTTAATTACTTTATGTGTCTGCTATGCATGCACATTTTCCTATTTTTCCGGGGGTGGAGCTTCGAACAAACTCGATCTATGATCATTGGTCGATACAGCACAATTCTCTCCCCTGACAGTCCTTTTACCTACTTTACTTTGTAAACTTCCTAAAATATTAGTACTGGCAGTCTCGCCTTTTCTTTTCTGTGTCGACAATGCTAGCTTGTATCAAGTTTTACTTCTGAGATGGAAAAACTAAATACATTAGCTTTTATTCCCCCACACATAGAACATTTTCAACACACTTGCTGACATGCCTGCCCTTTGACCTTTGGAAGGAGCCAATAAACTTAATATGCACAGACAGTTTAACCCCTAGCAAAACATTTCCACTGGGGTCTTATTGCAAAGTTCACATACAAACTACCTGTAATAACAAAAACCTAAAATAAACGCCTTCTGACTTATCGTGACCTTTGACCTTAATGAGAGGTTAAATTAGTAGAGCTGCAGACAAAAGTTGTATCATCAGTTTTCTCTTTGGCAAGTTTTAAAATAAGATTATAACTATTTTCTTTTAAAAAATCGCCCGTTATTGACCTTGTAACCTTGACCTTTCATGGAGGTCAGCGCAAGTGACAATCAAAGCTATTGTCAAATATGATCACTGTGCCAAATTAGAAGTCTGTGGCTCTGATGGTCTCTCAGAAATTCAAAATTATAACATCTGTCACAATTGGATATACACAGGATAATGGATGGATGGACCAAACGTGGACCAGCGGCGGATGACTCATTATATTTAACTCACTTTTAATATTAGATGAACCTATAATCTCTGCTAACCATCTCTCATGCCTTAATTTTCCAACAAAATGCAAAGGAAACTTGTAAAAAGGACATAATCACACTGTTTAATAATAGGAGACCTAGTGTTTCATATTAGGCAAATGGTGCCTAATATGAAACAATGTGTCACTTTTTTTCAAACTGGAAGTGCTTCTGCATCGATTCAAGTTTTGAAATTTTACTTTGTCCTAAGATGCATCAATATAATCTCTATCAAACCCTGGTTTCGGATTGATTCTACCTTTCTTTGGACGGTCACGCGAGATGTTTTTGCTTAAGTGTTTCATACATAGGTCTCCTCCCCTATGTATATGTGTGTGCGTATGTATGTAAGCAAGAGAATCTCCGATATTTCTGTACACACAAGCTTGAAAGTTGGCGAAATACTTTTTTTTTAAAGGGGTGGCTAAGAGAGCCTCTGAGCATATTGTACTCATTGAAAGTCTCATTTAAGACATAAACAACCCTCTATAGGAAGTCGGTTGACCTAAATTAGAGTCCGTAATTGTTGTCATATTTACTTGAAATTTTGGATATATCTAGTTTGGATAAAGACATTGAATGAGTTCGTTAGCCAGCTTTGTATCCTTTCAACTTCCTTAGTAAAAATTAATTCTTTTCAGAAAAGAATTAAAAACAGTAAAAAATCTTGACTTCTAGAGAAAGTCAGACAGTGGAGGTGACGTAAAAAGGCAACTCCGCCACCACGCAGACATTGACATAATACTCTAAATATGACGTAATTCTCTCTGGTGCGCGTCGCTCGTTCTCTCTCTCTCTCTCTCTCTCTCTCTCTCTCTCTCTCTCTCTCTCTCTCTCTCTCTCTCTCTCTCTCTCTCTCTCTCTCTCTCTCTCTCCCCCCCCCTCCCTCCCCCTCCCCTCCCCCTCTCTCCCTCCCCTCCCTCCCTCTCTCTCTCTCTCTCTCTCTCTCTCTCTCTCTCTCTCTCTCTCTCTCTCTCTCTCTCTCTCTCTCTCTCTCTCTCTCTCATATCCACTATAGTGTTCCTTGAAGTTGGTAAATTGATTACATCCTTGGAAAATAAAAAAATCATCAGGACTGGATGAGATTAGTGCGAAAATACTCAAGATATCCCTCCCATACATTGTAGAGAGTATCACTTATATCTACAACCTCTGTATTAATTTTAATTGTTTTCCAGACGCATTTAAAGACGCGAAAGTAATACCTCTATCTAAATCTAAAGATCAGTCTTAGTGAAATTAATAATTTCAGGCCCATATCACTTCTACCTGTTCTGTCCAAGCCCTTAGAACGGCATATTCACAAGCATCTATCTATATACCTGGAAAGCCGAAAATTAATCTATTCATTGCAGTCGGGCTTCAGATCAGAACACTCATGTCACACTGCGCTGATACGGATTATAGACACCTGGTTATCTTCCATCAACGACTCAAAACTTACCACGAAATACTGATCAAGAAAGTATCCATGTATACCAACAACTCGGCGTTGTTTCTCAAATCCTACCTCGGAGGTAGAAAACAAAAGGTATTACTAAATGGCTCATAACCACATAGCCCTATTCTGGGTCCCCTTTTATTCTGCTTGTTTATAAATAATCTTCCTCTTGCGATTAAAAAATGAAAGCGTTGCATGTGATATGTTTGCAGATGATGCCGCTGTTCACACGCCAGATAAGGATATATCAAACATCAATTCACGACTGCAAAACACACTGCAAGATTTTGATCAAAGGTGCAGTCATAATATTATGATTTTAAACCCGGCAAAAACGGAGAGCATGGTAATTAGCACCCGCCAAAAACACCAACTCGGCTCTCTCTCACTCAGTCTGTCCCTCCAAGGCAAAACCATCAGCCAAGTTACTAACCATCGCCTGCTAGGAGTCACGGTGGACAACCAGCTTAGGTGGCAGCCACACATCAGTAATGTCTGTAAAATTGTCTCCAGAAATCTGTACATCTCAGCAAAACTTAAACACATTACTGATATGGAGACACGTCAACTGTTCTTCAATGCCCATATTACACAGTGGTTGCCGTTTGGTTATTTGCTTGGTTATTTGTCGTCAACAGGCACCACAAACAGGCCGTGGGGGATGAGTTGACCACGATAGCTCGGGACAGTTGTCCCAGGGCAGTCTTGTTGGACCTGACTCCCACGGCCTGCCAGCACATTGGAAATTTTTTCTTCTCGCGTTCCTTCTAGTTAGCACTAATTTTCCCCCATTCTGTTGCTTATCATTATTCACTGGAATAGTAAGCTTGTGACACGCACGAGAGTAACCAACTGAAGTGGAACGCGATCCCTTCATGATGGCTGTTTCTTTCAAAATACATGTTTAATTTGACATTATACACTGATTTGTAAAATTTAATACTCCGTATATCAGTAGTTTCTGCGGAGAAACAATGACATTTTTGTTCCTTTTTCTCTTAATTGTTTTCTTTTTGACTCGTCCTTTTTCACTATTTTCCCTACTGGTCAAAATGCGCAGCAAAGTTAACTTACATTATGACATGCCGCCCGTTCTGGTTCAATTAGAGTTTTGTTACCGTTGTGAAGAAGTAACCTAATGCCCGACAGTGTGCAAAACCATAGAACCAGATCCGGCGGATTTTATACCACTGCAGTCAGATTATCCACACAAAAACTTTACTTTATTTACAACGTTGAACCGTTGCTTATTCTCATCATTTTCGGCAACGCAGGGCTTGCGCTTGCCCTCACGGTTGCCCTTCTTAAAACAACTCGTTCAGTTAATGATTTACGTCCCTTTTCCACCCCTCAAATAAAACCGCAGTTATTGTGTTGCAAGATGATTTTTTTTTTCAGTAAAGGAAAGTACGTCAAGGCTTCTTCCCTATTTACAGCCTCTTTCACGTGCATCGTCATAATTCTTCAGGTGATTGAATTACTTCTTATTATTTCCAATGACATACACCCCAACCCTGGCCCAACCCAGATTTCATCCTCAAAAGATCTCTCAATTATCCATGTTAATGTGAGAAGTCTTCGCCATAAACTTGACATTTTAAAATGTGAAATTAAAGACTATGATATTGTTACTATGTTAGAAACTTGGCTTTCGGATACTATAAATAGTAATAGTATAAGTATTGATGGATTCCATCCCCCTGTTCGAGTAGATAGACCTGATCAGTATGGTGGCGTTGCCATTTATGTTAAAGATAATCTTGTGTGTAAGCCTAGACCTGACCTTACTGTACCATTGCTCGAGGCTGTGTGGGTCGAAACTAGACTGACCCAGCAAATTATCCTTATAGGTTCCTTTTATCGCCCGCCTAACTCCTCTGTTGACTACTGGCGTCTTGTTGACTAGTGAATTAAAAATGTAATCTCTACTCCGCACAAATTTATCATATTGGGAGATTTCAATTCTGATATACTTCGGAACTCCTTGCCATATCTTACTTATATCTTGGTTAAAAACAACCTTATGCAATTAGTTTCCTCTCCTACCCGCATAACATCTACAACCGCAACGTGTATTGACCTCATTTTAGTTCCTAGCAGAGAATTAGTCTCATGTGTTAATGTTCTACCTCCCATGTGTAGTGACCATTCTGTCCCTATTATCAAGCTTAAAGGCCACATGTGTCCAAATGTACGATTTAAACGAATAATATTCAATTATGCCAAGCTTGACAGGGAAACATTTGCTCGAGAACTCGCTAGAATTGACTGGATAGCCATAGCAACTATTCCGTCTATTGAATCTGCTGCCAAGACATTTGGTAACACACTCCTAAATACTGCCAAGAAATGTATGCCAGTCAAAACTATAATAGTCCAACAACGAGATTCTACGTGGTACAACGAGCAGTTAGCTAAATTTAAAAAAAAGGATAACCTCCATAGGAAGGCCCAAAATACTAACTCAGAAGCTGACTGGAAACTCTTTAGTCATGCTCGTAATACTTACACAGATGCAATACGCAAAAGACAAAAAGAGTACATGTTAGAGTTAGACAATCGTATCTCTTGTGTATCTCTTGTAATATAAACTTCGGAAGTAAGAACTGGTGGAAACTAGTCAAATCGTTCATGTCAAAAAAGGGATTCACGATAGAGGATATACCCCCTATCATTACTCTAACGAGGAGAAGGCAACGGCGTTTAATAATCACTTCACAAGCCAATCTGCGGTAGAAGATAACAACGATCCAGTACCTGATATGCAATATGTACCCACATCAATCTCCCATATATATCTATATCTTTGTCCTACAGAGGTATTTAATGTTATAAACGATCTAGACCCAAATACGGCCGTAGGTCCTGATCTTATACACAATAAAATTTTGATAGCTATTAGTACGCTTATTTCAGAAGCTCTTACCATTCTCTTTAATCGGTCGCTTGACGAACGTATATTTCCATCCATGTGGAAAATTTCTAATGTTACTCCTGTCTATAAAAAAGGTGACAAAAGCAAATGTAGCAATTATCGCCCTATATTCATGCTAAGCTGCATTGGTAAAATTCTAGAAAAATGCTTCCAATGCCATATATTCCAATATCTTTATTCGAATGATCTGATAACTGTTAGCCAATCAGGTTTTATACCTGGGGACTCAACAGTTTACCAACTCCTTAGTGTCTGTAACGACCTCTGCAAGTCATTGGATAGAGGCATACATTCCCAAGCTGTATTTGTTTTAATGTAGCCAAGCCTTTGATAAAGTGTGGCATTATGGTCTGCTTAAAAAAAAAAATAGATGTAATAGGAATACGTGAAAGCTTCTACAATGGTTGGCTGATTACCTGCGCAATCGCAAGCAAGCTGTTGTTATCAAAGGATATATCTACATATCTACTCGTAGAGGCGGGCGTCCCGCAAGGGTCAATGTTAGGCCCTATCCTTGTTCTTATTTATATTAACGACATTGTACTAGACATTGAATCTAAAATGAAACTGTTTGCAGATGATACCAGTATGTATTTGTCCCTGAATAATGATAATATTAGAGCTGACATAATGAACTCGGATCTTGAGAAAATTAGTGTTTGGGCCCATAAGTAGAAAGTAAATTTTAATCACCTAAAGACTGAATTATTGAACATGTCACGTAGCCAGAACTTCCAACCACTTCCCCTACTCTTTGATAACAGTCCACATCAATGTACTGCTACACACAAACACCTTGGCATCATCTTGCAACATAACTGTAAATGGGATACTCATATCAAATCTATTATAGCCAGATGTCGATTACTTATAGCTTGCCTAGATTCATATAATATAGATTATCGAGACGATCTCTGGAGACTATGTTCAAATCTTTTATACTGCCACACTTTGACTATGCTGATGTGATCTGGGATAATTGTACAGGGGCACTTTTGGATGAATTGGAAAGTCTCCAGTTACACGCTTTAAGAACCATTACTGGTGCAGTCCGTGGCACTAGCCACCAATTACACACCTTCCCGCTCCCTCCGCTCTGCCTCCGACCCTCTCCGTCTCCACATCCCCCGCACCAAACTTAACACTTTCGGTCCCCGCTCCTTCTCCGTCTACGGTCCATCCATCTGGAACACTCTCCCACTCTCTCTCCGTCAGAAACACTCTCTCTCCTCCTTCCAGTCCGCCCTCAAAACTCACCTCTTTCAACAGTTTTAGCACTATATCACCGCACTCCCCACCCCAAGCTGACCGTCGTAATGTATTTCACTGTTTGTGGTACGTGAGTCATTGTCTAAAGCGTGCGCATGCGTGCGCGAGTTGTGAGTGTGCGCTTAGAGTTATAATTATTATAAGATAAGCGCATTATAAATACCGTAATTATTATTATTATTAATTACTTTATGAAGAAACCGGTTTTATTCCGTTGATCTAGAAAATACTCCTTTTAATAATGTGCTCCTGTTTTATGATCCTAATACCGCCCTCAGTATTTGGTACTCTCTTTTCCTAAATGTACTTAATAAACATGCTCATCATCTACGCGAGAGGAGGGTAAAATCTCACACTCTTCCTCCCTGGCTTACTCCTGAAAACGTGCAGGCGATGGCGCTTAGAAACGATCTACGTAGCTATAAGATGTTTACTGAATATAAACAACAGCGTAACCGTGTTAAATACATGATCAGAGAGGCAAGAAAAAAGTTAGTTCGTGACACGGTCAAAAACAGCAAGGATATCTCTGCTATATGGCGCCTTCTAAACACACTTACTAGGGGGTCTCTAAGTACTGCAACTACCATTCCTACTAATCTTACTGCAGATACATTCAATGACCTTTTTTTTCTGTTGTCGAATCTCTAATTTCGTCAAGGCAGGATAACACTTATTACCGTTCTAATCTGCTGTCTGAGTTTTGTCAACAAAGAACAATGGGCACAGCCCCCTTCAACATCCCCATGCTAGCTGTTCATGAAGTTGGTTTACTCATAAGTAACCTTCCAAATAAAAAGTCCTCGGGGCCTGATGACATCAGCCCGAAAATGTCTCTCCCATACATTGTAGAATCCTTAACTTACATTGATAATCTCTGTATCCAGCATAACACTTTTCCTAAAGAACTTAAATATGCGAAAGTAATTCCACTTCCAAAAACAAAAGATCGTTCTGACCCTAATAACCTATCGTCCTATTTCTTTATTATCTGTTTTGTCCAAACCACTGGAAAGGCACGTTCATAAACACCTGCTTGCTTACCTTGAAAACGGTAAGCTCCTCCACCCTTTCCAATCCGGATTTCGCCCGCAGCATTCATGCCACACAGCACTTACACGCCTCGTTGACACATGGCTCGAGGGTATGAATAAGTCACAGTTAACAGGAGTAGTCTATCTAGATTTTAAGAATGCTTTTGATCCGATTGACCACACTATTCTGACTGCCAAGCTTCACAAATACCTTAATAACGGAGACGCAGTTGTTGTTTTTTTTCATATTTTACCTTACTAAAAGAAAACAAAAGGTTCTTGTTCATGGTTCATACTCCTCTCTCAGAGATGTAAGTTTCGGTGTGCCCCCAGGGGTCTGTACTGGGTCCCCTGCTGTTCTGCTTATTTATTAACGATTTGCCTCTACATATTACTTGCCAAGATGTACAATGCGACCTTTTTGCTGACGACACCTCAGTTCATACTGCTAGTAAAGATATACAGGTAATTTCCGACAACTTACAACAAAGTCTTCATGACGTATCAGCTTGGTGTATAAACAACTCTATGGTTGTTCATCCAGTCACAACGAAATCGATTTTTTTCACCACGCGCCAAAAACAGCAGATAACGCCTCTATTACTTAACCTCTCACTTAAAGGTAGTCAGGTAAAACAGGTAAACGAACATCGCGTACTAGTGATTACAATCGACAGTCAGCTAAAATGGCAAGCTCATAAAGACGCCTTATGCAGACTAGTGGCAAAAAATCTCTTTATGTTATCAAAACTGAAATATTATACTGATTCAGATACCCGTAAACTATTTTATAATGCTCACAATGCTCACATACGTTCTCACGTCGATTACGCGTGAACGGTATGGGATGGATGTAGTGAGGTCCACTAAAAGAGACTCGGAGAGCGCATGAGGATCTATGTCTCTTGGAGATGTTTGGAGCGCGCGCGCTTGCACGCACTAACACGCGCGCGCGCGCACACACACACACACACACACACACACACACACACACACACACACACACACACACACACACACACGCACGCACACACACACATCGTCGCGCTTTCAGAAGAGCATTCAGGTGACCAGATATAGCTAGTTCGGAGAAGGACGTTGGATGAGTTCGTTAGCCAGCTTTGAACCCGTTCAACTTCTTTAGTAAAAATTAATTCTTTTTAGAAAAAATTTTAAAGAGTAAAAAACTTGACATCTGGAAAATATCAGAGAGTGGCGGTGACGTTAAAGAAGCAACTCCGTCACCACGCAGACATACTCTAACTATGACGTAATTCTCTCTCTCTCTCTCTCTCTCTCTCTCTCTCTCTCTCTCTCTCTCTCTCCAAGAGCAATAGATCCTCATGTGCACGGAGGGCGCATGAACATCTATGCCTCTTGAGGATGTTCGGAGCGCGCGCATGCACGCATGCACACGCATACACACACATATCGACGAGCTTTTAGAAGAGCATGCAGGTGTACTTAGTATAGCATGTAGCTAGGTAAAGTCAACTTGATTTTACACAAATTATAGCAAGACTGAAATTGTACCATAAAATTCTAGTTTTGTCACCATTTTCCCAAGCCTTGAAGCGTTAAATATAAAATTACGTAAAAACATGACAAAAAATATGACAAATGACGTTTGACAAACCAATGACGTATGCACTACGCGCGCCCCTTATAGAGTTCACTATGACGCATTGGCACATCTGCGAGGCTTTTTCAAAAGGAGATAGTTCAACATCAGAATCAAGTCAAAGACAAAAGGTAGAAGGCGGTCCGTGGCGCAGTGGTTAAGGCGACTGCCACCAATGCCAAAGGTGCGAGGTTCGAAAACGGGTTCCGGCGTCGGACTTTTCTCCTCTGGTAAGTGTCACCGTTAATTCCGGCGGACCGTCCGGGGTTCTTTCTCCGGGTACTCCGGTTCTTCCACCCACCCACCCCCCCCCCACACCCCGCACTTTGGTACAGGTTTCAGGCCACTTTACAAATTTCAAATACAAGCGATCAAAAATCTTTGTAACTTCAGTAGCTGAACTGGCCCTTCGTCTGTCTTGTACTGTGTTTGTTTTAAATGGCGTAAATCCGTGTCCCGGCGTTACGTGAGTGTGCGCGTTGGGTTTCAGTTCGCGTCGCTTTGAGTCGATTTGCCCAAAAATTGAGAAAAAGCGCCTATATAATAACGATATTATTATTTATTATTAGAAACCCTTGACAGCGAAGACAGCTCTCATATAGAAGGGACTTTGTGGGTTATGGTTCATTCCATCTTGTTTTATCCTGTTACTTTGCCATCATGGACATGCTATTAAATTCGCACCCACCGCGACCCGTCCTAAAAAGTTCCTTTTATAAATAGAAGATACTTAACAACTTTGAATGTTCCTCAAAGAAAAACTTATGTGAGCTCCAAACAATACGGTACACTGTGGGATGAAATCCTCATCTTGTTATTATTATTATTGTATAGATTAGTGGGATGATAGACGCTGTTTACTATGAACGGGGGAAAGAAGTATGGTGTGTGTGTGTGTGTGTGTGTGTGTGTGTGTGTGTGTGTGTGTGTGTGTGTGTGTGTGTGTGTGTGTGTGTGTGTGTGTGTGTGTGTGTGTGTGTGTGTGAGGAGGTGGGGGGCTTTGAACGCTAACGTCAAGCACCAAACTGCCCCAAATACTGGTCAGTCTCAGTGCTTCCCGATACGGAGGAGACGTCATAACAGACCGCATTATTCGCTGTCGCGTTAAATCAGTAAATGCGCATTTCATCAATAGCTGCGTAAGTGTCGTATAGCGTTGCCCGCCGGCGATGCCTCGGCAACGCTGTTCGACACTTTCGAAGCAATTGATGCAGGGCGCTTTGACTGAGTTAAGGTAGTGCTCAGCTTATCTCTTCTCTTGGCTTGACTTCGCGAACGAAGATTTTATAGGAGTTGCCCACGACGTCTGCAGGCTTGTTCGTGGCTGCGGAGGCCAATCCGAGACAGGCAGGTTCGACCGCAGTGGCTGCAGGGGAAGGTATGGCCAGGGTTCTGAGCTGCGGCATCTCTGTTTTTTCTCCTGAGCCGCTTGTCCTTAAGGCTAGCTCTGTGAGAGTCCTCAAAGGAGACAGCTGCCTTGTAAATGGTGGAGCGCCAGGTGTCACGGTCCGCAGCAAGCGAAGACCACTGGTGGTGGTCGATTTGGCAGGCACTAAGTGACTTCTTGAGACAGTCTTTGTATCTCTTCTTTGGTGCCCCTCTGTCACGGTGTCCAGTAGCAAGCTCGCCGAACAGGGTGATCTTTGGTAGGCGATGATCCTCCATCCTGGAGACATGCCCCGCCCAGCGGAGCTGTGTCCGCAGCAGCAAAGCCTCGATGCTCACAGTTTCAGCCTGTTCAAGGACCTCGACGTTGGTGACATAGTCACTCCAGTGAATGCCCAGGATGGTACGTAGGCAGCGCTGGTGGAAGCGTTCGAGGAGTCGTAGTTGGCTGCGGTAGAGGGCCCAGGACTCGGAACCATACAGCAGGGTGGTGAGGACCACAGCTCTGTACACGCTGATCTTGGTGCCTGTTTTCAGCTGTTGATTGTGCCACACCCGCTTGAAAAATCGCCCGAAAGCGCTGTTCGCTTTTGCCAGCCTGCTGTCAAGCTCCTTGTCCAGCTTGGCGTCCGACGTGATAATGCAGCCAAGGTAAGTAAACTGGTGCACTGACTTTAGTTCAGACTCGCCAATGGTGATGTGAGGAGGGCGATACACTGTCTTGGGTGCCGGCTGATGGAGGACCTCTGTCTTTTTCAGACTGACCTCGAGTCCAAAGAGCTGGGCAGCATCTGCGAAGCAAGACGTGATGCGCTGCAGGGCTCTCTCTGTGTGTGCAACGAGGGCAGCATCATCAGCAAAAAGCAGCTCACGAATCAGTTGGTCTAGGGTTTTCGTGTGGGCCTGCAGTCGTCTGAGGTTGAACAGGCTGCCATCGAGACGATACCTGATGTACACTGCATCGTCATCATCGAGGTCCACTGTGGCCTGCTTCAACATCATGCTAAAAAAGATGGTGAAGAGGGTCGGTGCCAGCACGCAGCCCTGCTTTACGCCGTTGAGAATAGGGAATGGTTCTGAGAGGTCATTGTTGAGTCTGACCTGGCCTTGCTGGTCCTCGTGTAGCTGGACAATCATGTTGAGGAACTTTGGGGGACAGCCAAGTCGCTCCAGGATCTGCCACATGCCTTGCCTGCTTACAGTGTCGAACGCTTTTGTTAGGTCGACAAATGTTACGTACAGCCCTTTGTTCTGCTCGCGGCACTTCTCCTGTAGCTGTCTCAGCACAAAGACCATATCGGTGGTGCTCCTGTTTGCTCTGAAGCCACACTGGCCCTCTGGGAGTTGGTCTTCAGCGATGGCAGGTACCAGCCGATTCAGGAGCAGCCTTGCAAGGATTTTCCCAGCAATGGACAGCAGGGTAATTCCCCGATAGTTGGAACAGTCAGACTTCTCGCCTTTGTTCTTGTACAGGGTGATAACGACTGCATCACGGAGATCTTTTGGTAGTGTTCCTTCCTCCCAGCAGCAGAAAAAGAGGTCATGGAGCTTGTTGTGCAGTGCTGTGCCTCCATGTTTCCAGATCTCTGGCGGTATTCCATCAATGCCTGCTGCTTTGCCACTCTTGAGCTGGTGGATGGCTGTGAGGGTCTCTTCAGCGGTGGGCGGTTCGTCCAATTCAACCTTTACTGGGAGGTGTGGGATTTGTAGGACGACTGCTTCTTGAACAGTGCGCTCAGCGCTGAAGAGGCTCTGAAAGTATTCCGACCAGCGGTTCAAGATGGAGGTATTATCTGTGAGGAGTGCCTGGCCATTCGCGCTTCGCAGGGGACTTTGTACCAGGTGCCTGGGACCATACACTGCTTTCAATGCTTCGTAGAAGCCCCTGTAGTCACCATTGTCAGCACAAAGCTGGGTCCTCTGTGCAAGTCTGGTCCACCACTCATTCTGGAGATCTCTGAGCTTGCGCTGGAGACTGCTGCAGACGAGGCGGAAGGCAGACTTCTTCACAGGGCAGGAAGGCTGGGCTAGGTGGGCCTGATGGGCGGCTCTTTTTTTTTGCTAGGTGTTCCTGGATCTCTACATCGTTTTCGTCAAACCAGTCTTTGTTCTTCTTTCTGGCGAAACCCAAGACTTCTGCAGAGGATTTTGCAATAACAGTTTTCAGTTGTTCCCAAAGTGTTTCAGGGGAGGAGTCTACTGGGTCCGCTGTGTCTTTGAGCCTGCGCTGTAAATCTGTCTGAAAGGCAGCTTTCACATCGTCACGCTGAAGGCTGGCAACGTCAAGCTTTTTCTTGGGGAGCCCCCATTTCTTGGGTTTTGGCTTGAAGTGGAGCCTGAGTTTGCAGCGGACAAGGCGGTGGTCAGTGTGGCACTCTGCGCTGGGCATCACTCTGGTGAGGAGGACGTCACTGCGGTCCCTCTGACGCACTAGGACATAGTCGATAAGGTGCCAGTGTTTGGAGCGAGGATGCATCCAGGTGGTCTTTCGACTGTCCTTTTGCTGAAAAGTAGTGTTGGTGATGACCAGTTGCTGCTCCGCACAGAACTCCAACAGTAGGCGGCCATTGTCATTGCAGTTCCCCACGCCATGCTTGCCGAGGACTCCTTTCCAGGCTTCAGAGTCCTGGCCCACTCTGGCGTTGAAGTCGCCAAGGATGATGACTTTGTCGTCTGCAGGGGTACTCTGTAGGAGGCTGCGCAGGTCAGTGTAAAACTTGTCCTTTTTAGCAGGCTCTGCCAGGAGGGTTGGGGAGTACACACTGAGAAGGGTGACGTGCTGCTGGTGTCTCAGTGGGAGGCGCATGGACATGATGCGGTCTGAGTGGCCCGTTGGTAGGTTTTCCAGCTTAGTCGCAATGGATGTCTTGACCATGAAACCCACGCCTGAAAGCCGTCTTTCTGATGCAGGCCTGCCTGACCAGTAGAGGGTGTACCCAGCACCAAGTTCTTGGAGGCTGCCTTCGTCCGGAAGGCGTACTTCGCTGAGCGCGGCGATGTCGATGTTTAACCTCCGCAATTCATGGGCAATGAGGGCGGAGCGACGCTCAGGGCGTCCGCTGTCTGCTTTGTCGAGCATGGTTCGGACGTTCCAGCATGCTACGTTGAGTCCGGTCGTGGTCGTCATGAGAGTGGATCCGTTATTCTTTCTTGTTTTTTGACCGCAGGAGAAGATGCCCGTTGACCGCGGCTAGCCAACTGGGGTTGCGAGGGGACGAGCTTTGGTTAGGCCACCTTTTCTAGGCCCCTCTCCGTGTGGAGCAAGCAGTGCTGTCCCTAGAGAAGGCTGCTTGGTCGTTCAGGGTGTGCCGAGTGATGTTGTCATCCCCAGGTCAACATCAGGCGACCAATATCCTGAACCGCCTGCATGCAGGTTTGAGACTGCGGCTTCCAGTGACATCTTTCACCTGCCGTTTCGCCCCTCGCCCGTCGCTACAGGACTTGGAATGGTCAGTGTCATGGTCCGTGGACGTTTCCTAAAGCCTGCGCGGTGGAGCTTTTTGGTGGAGTGCAGTGTGCGCAGTACTGGCCCCACCCTTTAAACCCTTGGTTCATCTGCCATGGCCTAGCAAGCTGGGACGATGGCATCGAGGTCCTCGGGTCGTAGGTTTTATATCAGACTGTCCTTGTCCTAGTCTCTGGCTCAAAAGCCTTCCCCGGAGACACGGGGGCTTTGATGTCAGGGGTTTCCTCCCTTAGCCTTTCCGCAGCCAAGCGGCCAGGCCTGCAAGGCAGCAGGCGACTCGTGGAGGACGGGGTCGTCTATGTCCCGTGCAGATGTGAACATCTGCCCACTGCCCACAAATATAAGCTTATATGGGCTTGTGAAAAAAACAAACAAAAAACAACAACAACGAAAACAAACATCAGTGCGCAAAATGTCAGCCTTGAATGCCACCTCCCCCCCCCCTCCCGGCCCTCCCTCCGCACAGCTACCCGGGCCAGTTAACTCTTTCTACCCCAGACACACCACAGCAAGATATGGATCGACTATGTTAGTTCAAGGGTTATGCCATAATAGCTTGGCGCCAAGGTCTGGCATCACCCTTGAACTATCATAGTCGATCTGTGTCCTGCACTGCAATGCATTCTTCAGAGAACAACGGCAAAATTTTGGGATTTCCGTGTTGGGGTAGAATGAGTTAAGGCGGACGTCTGCTCATGAGACTCTTGCTCACTTGGGTATCCACTTGGAAGCCTGTGCGCGGTGTATCCAATCTCGCGTTACACTGGTGCATCGTAGGCTGAGGCAGTACCCACAAAATCGTTGGGCCGATGTCAGCACGACCGCCATTGCTCACTTGGCATATTGCCGTCAATACCAGCCCGCGCACCGCACCGTTGTTACATCTAACGTCAAACCTCATCTTAAAAAGCATCCGAGGATAGCGTTCCCTCGCGGACCGCCTTATGGCTTACAGGGTGACAAAGGCAAACAAGATTACCGCTGCACGTGCGCTGCTTGACAACAGCGTGTGGACTTTGTGCGGCGTTTGCATGGCCATTTTCGGGTCGTGATTGGGCGGGAGTGTATCCACAAAAGACGCTACAAGTGGCCACAATTACCTCAGGCCGGGGGATCGTGTCATGTTTAACACCACGGTGCGTCACTAGATATGTTTCCCTCCCCTCAAACCACTGTTCCCCCCCCCCCCACCCCCCACACACACACTCCTATTTTCATCCCCCAGCACCGCTTTCCAGTCTAACTCAGTCCCTGTCCATAACTTGCGCAGCTCATGACACCTGTTCAATCGCTAACAAATCATAAAGTTTTCTATTTTAACCCTTTATGCATCTAACCACCGCTACTGTGAACAACTGAGAGGGTTAAAGATATGCACACATATCTTTCATTTCTATCCCTAAGAGTTGACCATGCATGTTGTCTGCGACTGTGAGGAAAGACGGCCGCAAGTCATGACCATGTGCAGTTCAGTCACAACCTCATCATCTCCTGCATCCGAGGATCACAGATGTTGGTGAGCACACGATGTGTTGGTTTGCGATTTTGGACTTACGGCCCAAGGGCCATAAACCCAAAATCACAGACCAACACACTAATCTTATGCTTAATTTAAGGATATGAGCTGTTCGAAGATGGCGATGTTCAGTCTAGAGGCTGAGTAAAGTGGCGCTGCGAGTGGCTTTATGTCTTGAGTAAAGCGTGCAAATAACCAAGTTACAAATGATCTATTGACGGCACTTATCCAACAAACGGCTTATGATGGCATTATGCATTCCACCCACACCCCAACTTGAGAGAGAGTATATAGGAGAATACAACCCCACCCATTTAAGAAACAATTGATTTATTTAATCCTTTCCGTAAATAAACAAACGCACTTGACCAAATTCATTTAACAGATTTATCTGCCCAGTCAGGTCCCCCAACCCCTTGGAAACAAAAGGCTAGTTAAAATATCTTCCCGAGAAATACACACCACCCACCCACCCCCCCACACACACACACCCCCACACCCCACCACTCAATGCTGTCAGAGTTGGCCTTCCTGAGAAATAGTGTCTACTTCCTGTTCATACCACCATAGTAAACAATAGTCTTCTGTGTCCAAATAGTGTCTCTCTCTCTCTCTCTCTCTCTCTCTCTCTCTCTCTCTCTCTCTCTCTCTCTCTCTCTCTCTCTCTCTCTCTCTCTCTCTCTCTCTGCACACACAAAACAAATTAGCATTCCTTTTTGTGTCAACGCTTCAATGTATGTCACTAAACCACTATGTCATTTTTCTTACTCTGGGGCAAACCAAAAATATAGAACAAATCTCTAATATAGGTTATTTCGTAAATGAAACGTCCAACGTGAAAAATTGTGTGGAGGAAAATTTATCTGTGAAAAGTTTTCACTTCACACATCGTGACTGCTTCGACGCACGCGCTGTTGAACAATCGGTCTTTGTGTTCAAGACTGTCGCGTGATGAAACCAAATCCCTGTTGCGTGCAGTTATTGCCGCCATAACCTGTAGGTAGAGACAGCTGTTGTGTAGTCATGTGAGTTTACAAGATTGCATCTCTTTAATAACCAGAAAGTTGGGCTTGAAAATTGGTTGTGAAACGGTTTCCTGTTTTCGCTCCAGCGGGTGACATTTCTGAACAATAGGTCTTTATGCTTAAGCTATTGCGTAGTCACTGTCGCGTGATGCATTTAAATTGAAAGACAAAACCCAATAACTCTAATCCCAGTGATAGACCTAAATGATTCAAGTTACTAGTACACCCCTCCCTGTTTTTACGAGTGTTTTTAGATCACTCGAGGTGAAAATTGGGAATGTTGAAATCGGTAGTGAAACTGTTACCTCAGTGAAACGACGCCTTTTATTTTCAGTTTAGTCCGTGTTTCAGCACAAGCGTGACGTGCCTACTAATACGTTCGGATTTTATAGTGATTTCGGTATTCAAAATGGGCTGTGAAGGATTAAAACCAAGCTAAGTGAATACTTTTAATATATGTGACTACTTAGCCTGCTCTCAGCTATGTTTAACTGAGCGTCAAAAATCAGATATAGATATATATTTATTAATCCATCGGTTTCTGTTTTTTTCTGAATTTGAATTGAGATTCCGTCACTACCGTTTTCAATAATACGGCCAGAGCCATGAAGGAAATGATCGTCCGTAGAACGTAGATCTAGCCACAGTGCGTACTTGTCTGTCAGGTATTCACCGATTCTTACGTCATACAGATGCAGATCTTTGCACGCAATATTTGCTGATTTTTCTCTAAGTCTTCCCCCAGCAAAATACTTTGTGATCTCATCATAGTGCTGATATCCCATCATTCCAGACGCAAAAATTTGATTAGGTCGGCCTTCGATTGTGCAGGATAAATGTGTAATTTTCGGATTATAGAATTTTTCTGAATCTCCTTGGTAAGGACTTTTTGGTTCAACAAATAACATAAGAACGCCTTTTAGTGACCTAGCAGGCGTGTTTAGGTTTATACACCAAATTTGGTCGCTCTTGTCTTTGGGTAATAAACTGTGTCTAATCACTCGATCATAATAAATTGGAAGTCTTGACTGGTACTGATTTTGAATGAGTCTGGCTAGTTCAGTATGCGTGACAATCTCATATTCCAAGGAAATGTTAGAGATCTTATATGATGCATTGAGATCCGTTGATTTGATAACTTTGGAGTAATCATTGAAGGTTAGTTCGAAGCTCAGGCGGTCATTTAGTGCCCCTTGGTAATAAGGCGAATGTCCTGTTAGGATTTCAAATTCGAGTGGAATGCAAAACCTATTTCCATATGTTTCGGCCACAATAACGTCCTTGCCTTCTGTGGTTGTTTTGTCTGATGCATTTATTCGAATTTTCATAATGCTATCTGACTGTATGCCTTGGTAAATACGATCTTCTCGTTCTTCTCTTGTAAGCCACAAATCCGTGTAGCAGTAGAACACATCAGCATCGTCAAGACTAAACACTTCCTGTCCTTCAAGTTTAACTTTAATATTCTTAATAATTGCTCTACCTAGATTGTTAACTAGTGTTCTTTTGTCATCTGCGTCCGATGAAAGTTCAATATTAAAAGCAAGGCGAGCAGTACCAGGAACAATAACGTCACTGGGGCCTAGGTTTGGAAACTTGACAGTAAGAGTCTGGTTTTGGTCTATAGTACTAGGATTGTTTGTGATGACAATTGATTGTCTAACTGCTTTAACACCGAAAGGTTCACGTAGTTTTCTGTGTGGGTCTAACTTTGATCCGTAGGACTGTGTCATTTTTATTATGCACAATAAAAAAAATTAAATTAATAAAAACAATGGCCGCGGGAGGATTTAATCATGAAGATTTTGAAATGGATGACATGTATGATTTTGGTAATACAACAGATATGGCAGATATGACTGGTACAAGAAATATTTACAGTTTACGTCATGAACTTTTAGAAACCAAAGTGAACTCATTTTATGATCATGTTGGTGGCCGCCCAGACAACATAGACCCTAACCAGTTTGAACTTGATGGCAAGGGTCATTTATATTTAAATACTGTTGACAAAGGAAAAGTACTATTGACTAACAAAAAAGACCCTAGTAGGTTTAGGGCTTTAAGTACAATAAAAAATGAAGGCGGTGTTAGTGCCTTGCGTCAACTTGGTATTGGTGGGTCTCCTATCACGCCAAGACTGGTTAGTGTGCTTCAAGACACGCAAACAAAGTTACCAACAGGGCAAGAAATTGAAATGGCACCAGTAACAAGCCTACCAGAAATAGCAAACACAGTGATACAAGAAACCTCATTTACTGAAGGACAAATAAATGACGCTTTGAAAACAATAGATGATCCACCTTTGTCAATGCGGGAGATTATAGGGTTAGATAAATCACTGCAGACAATAAGAGGTGAGATGGTTAATAATCTTGCCAAACTGGGAGAACTTGATAAACACATTGAACGTGAAAAGGAGAAACTGGCTACAGCAGACAATGGGAATCTTGACACAGAAATGAAAGAAAGAATCCAACACAGATTAAATGATTTGCAGATAGAAAGATCAGGAAGGTTAGAAGCGATTAGTATCGGGAGGGAAAAACTAAAATCACAGGTCAACAGGATTAGAGAAACTATTCAGAAAATACTTAATGAAGACACTACTCTGTCTGAGAGACTTAAAACACTTTTCAGAGAACAGGGTATCACAATTGCCAGTTTAATTACAGCTCTGGGGTTTATTATCAGTACAGTTGTGTTGGCTGTAACGGGTGGTGGTTCTCCACCTCCAGCACCACCAACCCCAGTCCCCACAGATCCAAAAGATTTACAGTCATGGGTAAAAAAGCAGTTGTCACACATATCAGACTTGCTTAAGAAATTGGCTCTGAAAGCAGTAGACTCGTTGCCTGGCATTATAGGCACTGTTGTCAATTGGTTGATTAGTACAGCGGCAAAGGCAGTAGGGTTTATGGCGGAGCATGTTTGGATCTTTTTGGTGACAGTAGGAGGGTTAATGATAGGTTATTTAATGAAACAGGTAAAGAAGTAATATTCCTACTCCAGTAAGGCCAATTACCAATGCAGTTCTCTCGGATTCATGTGTGTCAGGGGTTGACTGTACTGGTTGTATAGCTGTTGGAGCAAGGGAAGTAATCACTTGTAATGATTTTTTCAACTGTACGTGCACAGTTGTTCCTCCTAAATTTACAGATTTATTGAGACCTAGTTTTTGATCACTCCCAGCAACAATGATTTCATTATTATAATTTGTTATTGTACCCATTTGGAGTTGAAGGTCAGATGGTAACATGTATAACCCAGTGCCAACTACAAAGTCAACTTTTGATCTGGCATATCTGAGTACATCTTGGTAACGTTGTATGCTTGATGGGAGATCAACTGATGAATTTACTGAATCTTCAAGATTAGCGAGAAACTGTTTTTGAGATTCAAAAATTCCACTCCCATTTAAAATATTTGACTTTGTTTGAGCTTGTGCTCCTAGTATACACCAGACATATGTTCTGATAGACTCATTGATGCGCTCGACTCCCGCTTGAGTAAACCCGTCAGATTTATCTAAAATAAATGTGGTCCACGCATTAGACTGTTTCTGCTCTATTGATCCTAACCAGACTTCAGATTTAGATGAGAATGAAGTGTAGGGAGGCCAGTAATCTTGAGGGTATTGTCTGTGACTCAAAGCATAATATAATGTACCAATGCCGTGGTGATCATCAAGTTTTTGTGTGAAGTCATACTTAGTGCTTATGTTAAATTCATTACAGATGCGTTCAAATGCTTTCATATCCATGGGGTTGTTAAACCTGTTGAAACTGGATTCAGTTGGTAGTGGTGTATGCAGTTCTGACAGTATACGTCTAAGCTGGTAATACATGTGGAAACGATAGACAGACTTAATCAGTTTGTTTGGGTGATTCAAATGGTCTGTAAAAGAAACGCCACAGCCTGTAGTTGAGCATAGTATAGCAAAGTTAAGTTGGTTTTGAAACATCTGTAGTGGACTTGAAGACCACTTTCTTGCTGTAGCATCGTCTGTTATTGGAGGGTTTAGGTAATGATCAAACGGATTGGGTACTTTGACTTGGAATAGATCTTGTTCAGACACAGCAATATCAAGCTGATTTAACTGAATTATTTTCTGATCATATGTTGGTGCGACATTATACTTGGCATCCACATTAAATTGGTATGCATTTACAGTATTAATTGTTGGTGATTTAAATTCCATCCTTTTTTTTTTTATGTGATAATAAAAATGTTTATAACCTTAACAAATATTGACACAAGCAAACCAATGTGGTTAACTAATGGGATTGATAATCGTGATGGTAGCAAGGCTGTAGCTATCCATGAAATGTTCTACACAGTAAAGTGGTTTAATGTAACGGATGATGAAAATTATTCTGTAAGTGGAACTCTTGATGGTATTGAGAAGGGTGATACTTTACGAGCCGGATATTATGACTTTTGTACTTTAGCTGAATGGCTTCAAAATGAATTTAAAATTAAAGCAACTTTAAACCCAGCTAATTTACTTGTTTCAGTTGATTTTCCGAAAAGTGGTCAGTTTTCTTTATCAATTAGTCTTTTATTATTACTTGGATTTTTTAAAACAATAACACATCCAGATGAAGATTGGTCACAATCAGTTGGTAGTCTACTATCACCAAAAAAACCAAGAATAACTGGCAGATATCCTGTTCATTTGTCAGTACACACAGTGCTAAATGTTCATTTGAAAGAACTGAACACTACTGAAAATGTACACAATGGAAAGCCTTCAACTTTGTTAAGATGCTTGCCGACTGGAACTGCCCCATATTGTGAAAATGTGGTTGCTAGATTTCCTAATTCTCAGTTTAAAAAATTAGGTTCTAGTTTCTTTGAATCATTGTGCTTATCTGTAACTAATCAGAATGGTAAACCAGTTGTAATGCATGATTTTAGTGTTGTGTTAGAAATTAAATAATTTTATTTTTGTTTATAAAAAAATGAGTGGTCTTGGTCCAAAGCCTAGAATCATACCAGTTGCATGTCCAGTAACAGAGTTGAAAGATTTGGCAGACGTACAGGATTTTGAGAAGGAAGGGGAAATTGGAGAAATATATGGTTTTGAACTTGATTCCTATGGCATGTACAAAAGGAAAGTAATTGTTGACATGAAAGATGGTGAAAGACAGATTCCTAAACTTGGTCAGCTACGTGATGTTACTGTGCCTGTTGCGCCTAATCTTGTAAATAATGTGCCCTACAACTTAATACATGTGGGAAATAAGTGGGTTGTTTCACCTGTACCGGCACCACCACCCACAATTGACTGGGACATAAAGATTGAATTTATTAGTCCTTATGTATACACTGATGATGAAGGCGCCTTAGTGTTTAGGAAGGTTGTTAATTCTGGGCCGCTTATTGTAAGCCTTGTTCCAAGTTTTGCCCTAGACAACAATAGCAGAGAAAAACTGAAAGTTGAAAATTATGAGAAACGGAGATATCTTCTTACAACTAGAAAGGGTAGATCAGATACTTCTGTTGTGTTTATGCCAGCAAGCTTAGTCGTGGCTAGAGAAGCGACAATAGTATTTGAAATTATCATGAAATCTGTTGCTACTGCTAAAGAGGCTCAAATTGCACAAGGAATTAAACTTACATGGGATGAAGCAGTGGCAGAGTCATCAAAGGTCTTTATTGCTATTACAAAAAATAATGATGTTATTAATGTTTCGAGCAGTATTCCAGCTGTCAAGGTGGTGGTTGACAAAACAACTTTTGTTCGTCTAACTTACATAAACCTTGAACACATTGATCTTGTTGCATTTTATTATGCCAGCAAATTGTATAATTTTGAAGAGTTGCAAAATGTAATTGCTGATTAAAAAAATATTTGTCATAAAAAATGGTGAACTTGTATCCACAAATACCACCTGAGCCTATTGAGCGTGATAAAACATTAAAGGCAGATTCATTTCGTTTAATGAATATTACAGAAGCGTTGAAGTATTTGGAAGAAGAACAAGCAAAATACTCGAGGTGTAAACGCTGTTACAATACGGTTTTCAATTCTGTACACAACACATCAATGGCCATGGGGGTGGTTTCAGCCGGATTATCTGTAGGAGGTATAACTCTTTTTGCAACGGGGGTGGGAAGTGTTATAGGAATTGCTGTTGAAGGTATTGGTCTTGTCACAAGTCTAGCATGCTTTGGTATGGAAGCCATTAACAAAAGATTTTATATGAAGTTGCAGAAGCATGAAGCATTAAGTACGCTCGCAGCAGCTAAGCTGACGAGTATGAAACTTATTATTAGTAAGGCTTTGGAAAATAATGAAATTGATGACGAAGAATTTAAGCGAGTCCAGGATGATTTGGCTAACTATAAACAACAAAAATCTGAAATACAGAATAAGATGCGTAGTCAGGCTATAAATGTTGAAGAGCTAAAGAAATCTTTTTTAGAACAAGGAAAAAAGATAGGCGTAGAAGAAACTATGAAAAAAGTTCGAGAACTTACAAGCAAGTAACGATAGGTTTTGGTAATCCATTATTTTTGTCATACACTTCGCAAAGAGATGTCATGCCTGCTCATTTGATGCCATCAGCCCCACCACCAGATTATTACTAAAAAAAAGTTTTCTTGTTGTCCTTGTAACTTGAGAAATCTGTCCGAGTGTCTTATGACTTGGGTTAAGAACTTATGATAACTAACGTCAAAGTTACTTGTAAGTTGTAGGTAACTTTGAAATTAGTTATCAAGTAAGATCACATTATTCTAGACAGTTACATGAACAGTAACTTCATAAGTTATTCACAGGCAAAGTTTTTTTTATTTTATTATAAAATGAACCAAGACGAATTACTTCTTCTTAATGATATCAATGCGGTAGAGAACAAAGACTTAGACTCGAAAAAACAACGCATTCTTTCTGTTATTGTCTCAGGCAAATCAAAGACTTGTCTCGGAAAACAATACATGGTAGAAGACATAGAGTCTCTCACCGCTGACGAACTATTAAAACTTCATGCTAAATATGAAAACCATATTGCTTCACTAATGACACGCGATTTAAGCAGGTCTCTTATTTACCTATACACAAAAGCTGTTAATCACTTCATACCAATAGACACTGACAGCCTTTCTCATGATCTCGAAAGCAACCCTATAGTTTCTAGTTCGATTGGCAAATTAGCATGTACCATGTTTTACAAGTTTGGCAATTACCTTGCACCTGCCGTAACTTTGATGGTAACTAGTAGTTATATCGATTTTTCAAAAATAAATTTTACTGCAGAAGAAAAAGAAGTATCAAATGGACGAGACGACTCCAGTTTTGACGCAGGTTCAAACTGTGACGAAGACTAAAAGTCCAGGCCGTGTTGATGCTGGAAAAAGACTGGCTGAATATAATAGGCAAAAAAAATTACAGCTTAAGGCACAAACAGAAAAGACTCATGTAACTGATCCACCGTCAGGATCGTCAGGACCTGTGTCAGTACCGTCACACCTTCATGAAAGTGAGAGACAAACAACTAAGTCTGACCCTGACCCCGAACCTCAAACAACAAAATATGTAGTTGCCGGATTTGTTGTCGGATTTGGTTACGTAGGTTATCAATTATACAAAAAATACAAACCACAGACTCGTACAGTGACCAAAAAATCAGACACTCCAAAAATAAAAGAAGAAGTCTCCACATTACCAACAGTGTCAAAACCTTTGGACTCATTTTACATGCAGTAAATAAAAATATTATTTTAATTTTTCTTGCCTAAGAAATGAACGACTCAAAAAATTTAATGAACCTTGTGTATCACTCTGCCGTAATCAGCGGATTAGCAGTAGCGTTTTCTATGCTGGGAAAAAATCTACTCAAAATGAAATCAGCAGACTTGAGTAGACTTGACTTTGAAGACAGCGCTAAGCTAATTGTAGTTGTCACAGCGTCAATTGCGACAAAAGATTTTCTTGTTAAGCAGGGAATTATTCCTGAAAATGTTTCTATGTAAATAAAAATATTATGGCGACGATAGCTATTATGATAGGAGGTGCTATGGTTAACGCATTGGCATTTAGTGGCTCTAATTATCTCTTTTCAAAAATGGGTAGAGAAGAATCTGCAGAAGAATTAAAACGTCATAATGAAGCATCTGAAAAACTTGCTCAAGCCCAGCAAGATTATGAAAAGAATAGAATTGAGAAACTTGATTTCATCAATGAAAAACTCAGGCTTGAAGGTCACGCACAGCATACGTTTTCAAATACAGACGAAGCAATCAGGGAATATTTTCTTGTCACAGGTGAAGACATGTCTATCCCAAAACCAAAACTAAGTGACTATTACAAACCAAGCACACAACAAAGAAACGGGGAGATAATCTTTGTTCTAGTGGGAATGACATTTGTTTATTTTACAGGAGTTTTCATTGCTAGAAAAAATGGCAGCCGAAAATAAACTATCAAAAATATATTACTCTCCATCAGGCTATTGGAAAGGAGCAACAGCTATTCAGAAATTACATGCCGCTGTGGGCGGAGATATAACACTCAATCAAGTCAAGCAATGGTTACAGAGACAGGCAATTTGGCAGATATATTTACCTGCTCCAAGAAAAATAACAAGGCCTCATTTTGAAAACACTACCCCAAATGACACACACCAAATGGACCTCCTGTTCTTACCACATGACACAATAAGAAAGAAACGATACAAGTATGCACTGACTGTTGTAGACATTGCTTCAAGGTATAAAGACGCTGAACCCATATCTGACAAAACAGCTACCACAGTTGCTACAGCATTAACAAAAATATATGGTCGAGGCCCTTTAAGATACCCCAGACTAGTGCAGGTTGATGATGGATCAGAATTCAAAGGTGCAGTTAATCAGTTATTTGCTAAGCATGGCGTACTGGTCAGACGCGGTATTCCAGGTGTGCACAGATCACAGGCAATTGTAGAAAATTTCAATAAACAGTTGTCAGAGAGACTTTTCAGTTACCAGTATTCTAAGGAACTCATGCATGACACCCGTAACACGGAGTGGGTTAAGAGATTACCACATGTGATAAAAGCAATGAATAATGAAGGACACCCTAAGCCTGCTGATGCTATTAAATTGAAAACAATTGCAGAGCCAAAAAAAGGGCCAACCCCACCTCCAGACACAAGTTTATTTACCAAACAGGTGAGATATTTATATCAACCTGGTGAGGCTGAGAATGACATCAGGCGCAGGTCGACAGACCCCATCTGGTCAACATCTGTTCATAATATAAAAAAAATAATCCCTGGTCCAGACGCAACAATATATTATCTGTATGAGCCTGCGCCTCAGAGGGCATTTGTCAGAGAAGAATTACAGATTATTCCCCCAGACACCGTTACGCATTTTTAATCATTTCATCAACTAACTCATTGATTAGTTCATCAACCAGTTCATCAGCTATTTCTTCAGATAACTTGAGTCTGTAATGACCTGGTGCATAAGCTTTTTCCTTACTGAAAAACACTCGTTTCGTGTCCCCTACTGCTAGAGACTTCTTATGTGTTTGGATCATTTCAATATTGTGTCTATTTGACCTCAGTGTTTTGTTTGGATAATCAGGCATCAGTTCTCCATCTAATACTTGCTTATAATGTTCATGTCGAATGTCTTTATTTTTTATTGCTGTTTTCTTGATACCTTTGGCTTTGGATTGACTTCCCTTTTGATGCAGTATAGAATACATTTTTGATCTCAGTCCAACATACTCAACTATAGGCACACCATTTAGTTCATCCTTAAACTTTCCAGGCACTTTCTTGTTTTGTGTGCTAAACAGTGGATGGTCTTTAGGGTAATCAGACGTGTCATACATGTGTAGTTCTGTTTTCATGTCTTCATAAAAGTCTTCAGTACATACGTCTATGATCATAGAGTCAGTGTCAGTGTATAACAGACGGCAGTCAGGATACTTCGGTTTAAAGTAATCATAATAAAATTCAAGCATCAACAGTTTTGACAACTCAAGAATTGCCATACCAATGAATACTGGCTTGTCCAGTTTAACAATCTTTTTTTTGAGTGACACAGCATACAATGATGAATGAAATTCTTTATACCCTGTGTACTGAGGCTTGCCTGTAAGTTTAATTGCACCTGATTCAGTTGTGACTAGTCTCACATCTTTTCTGTGATGAGGATTTTCCATCGTCTTACCAAAACAGGCATTGTTCATAAGCTTAAAGAAGTCTTTGTCAAATGCAGTGTTGCCGTCTCTCGCACGAAGGGTTGTGTTCTTCATTATGTAATCTTTCATGAAAGCACTCTGATCAAATTGAATTCCTCTGTGAACTTTCTTTAGTACTAACCCGTGTCTGATGTAAAACTGCAACAAGCGGTAGTGGCAAACGTAATTGAATTTGTCATTCAGATTGGGTACAAGTTTGGTGTCTTCTTTTTTCCCCGTTAAACTCAGTTTCTCAACTGCTAATGGATAATCATTATGGTAATCATGTAGGCGGTGTGGGTACTCCAGGTCTACTTCAAAGATCCAACCCTTTTCATCATTTTGACCTCGATCCATAATATATTTTGTTAATTTTTTTATGCCAAACTGTGACAAATTATACAAACAAAAGTTTTTTAATGGCAACAATTCACACATTGCAAATCCGTACAAATTGTTAGCGTCCACGTACGTAATAAATGACCTTGGCTTTGAGGGGTCAAAGTCGTCAAGATATTTATTATTTGCCTTGGCATAATTGTTTGCTGCTAGACTAATGCCTCCCCTCAATCCACGTTCCACCATTTCACCCATCGTACGATCAGACAACAGGTCTATAAATATCTTACTGGATTTCAAAAATGCATCCCATGTCATGCCAGGACTAGTGATGTAGCAGGCTGGGTCAAGTTTGTAGTGTAACAAACCCTTCTCACGGTAACTTTCAAATACGTCTGCTAGCAAGCAAACGTCAGCTTTCAAGTACTGGTCATGGTAATCACCAATTGTCTGACATCCTAACTTCCCCCATGCATCAAGTGCGTGTTGATATTCAGAGTCAGAAATACCTTTACCAGTTAGTGTAGAATAAAATTTCTCTTTTGGTGGCAGTCTTGTTTCTTCAAACACAACCCAGTCACTGATGTACTCATATGGATAAACACCTTTTTTAATCAAGTCCGGCTCAAAATATTTACTTGTTATTGGATACTCAGTCAGTCCTTCTGCTAGACTAGCCAACCCTAAAGACAGATGTTGCATGGAGTCATAAAATGCTAATTTGTCTAACCTAAAAGTCAAGTATTTTTCAGTTGTCTGGGCAATACAACTAATTTTTTTGTAAGACTCATCAACAGCCTGCATGATGATGTGTGAATCATATCCCTTCAGATTGTGGAAAAAGATTGGTAACTTATATGTCTTAGGATCTGTTTTTAATAACAAGTTACAATTGTTATGTGCAGCGCCTCTGTAACATCCAGTTATGTGATCATGGTCACGAACTTTATCACCCCCCAGAGGCTGTTCACAAATCCAACACATCTCAGCTGTATCAAATTTTAGTTTGTCTTCTTCTGTCATCACCAAAGGCATCTGACATGTTGTGAGATACTGTACTACCTGACTATACAGATGTCTCATTTCTGTTAAAAACAGACATGCTGCATTTTCACCTCTGTAGATAACAGGCTCTGAATGAAGACCGTCTGACCTAACAATAATGTATCCAAAAGAACACACCACTTGGTCACTCAATTTTATAGTCTTTGGTAATGACTCTGGAATTGGACCTTCATATGGAATGACGAGTGATTCAAAATCTGCGTATACTACAAACGGCAGCTTTTGTTGATTAACATAGTTCTTGAAATAAACCTTGCTGCCAGGATCTGGATACCTAAGTATTGTTTGAATGTCATCAGCCGACCTACAGTGCTGGGTATGCTTATGTGCCACTTTTATACAGGAGAACCTTTGTAAGCATCTTTTACATATTTCCTGTTTGCCATTGTGTTTTGATACATGATTATGAATTAGTCGTGACATACTCCTAATAATTGTGTAGTGAAAGTTATCACCAGAGCTTATTAGTAACATATCAACATGTTTATCTTCTGACTGTCCATAGGTTGGGGCAATTGGTGATACTCTAATTGGCTGTAACTTATTCTCTGACTCATTTTCCCATACAAACACATTCACAGATATACCAGGATTTAGTTTTTCAAACAAGTCTATGTCCTCTATTTTAACAGGGAACTCAATGCCACTGAAGTTGAGTTCGTTTATAAATTTGGTATAGTTAGATACACGTTCAGGTTTTGTTTTTACAAAATGAAGTTTAGAAAGCACACACCACATGAAACATAAATTATCATTGTTCTGAATATTGACCACACCCTTTTTGTCTACAACCTCTTTTGGTAGTGGTATCCATGATTTGCCTAAAATAGGATGATATCTTGACTGCTTTAGTTGTAGTTCATGTACAAGGCCTTCATGCCAGCCAGACCCTTGCATTTCTGCTCTGTCAATTGCTTCATGGAAGTCAGGCAACAATCTTTCTCTAAACACTTTTTCTAGTTCTCTTCTCGAATTAACTGTGTGCTGCCTTGTCGAGATATACATTACAATAACTTTACCAACATCTCTGACAAATTCTATTTTTGCAACAATCTGAATCTTTACACTATCAGAAAGAAGGTTATTTTGTATGACTAAAAAAGATCTTTCTATTGATTCATAGACATTGTAAATATTATATATAGGTAAGTCAGTTGTGTGAAACACGTTTCTTAATCTTTGACGGTTGTCCATCTTTTTTATTTGTCCGACAAAAAAATAAATAGAAAATTATATAATGAAAATGGCACTTTATTGACTGTAACTCCTACAAAACAGATTTGTTTACACACTGACTCAATCATCATTATTGGTTTTGTATGTGCAATACCATTTTATTAAATGTAACAACGTTAAAATATAAATTTATTTTATTTAGCTCTTTTGCTAAATTACTACACAATTTAGTAAACCAACCATCATAATATTCATTAATAATAAATGATTGTGTCTTAATATCAACAGTTATTTTTTTAATAAATGGATTATCAACATAAAAAGTTATATTACCAGACATATACACTGTTGTTGGTATAATAAATAAATTACCAGGTGACTCTCTATTATTAAGCTGGCTTTTATATTTAACATCTTTAAAGCAATGTGTAATATCTATGATTTCACTAATAGGCCAATTTTGTCTGTCTGTCATTTTTAAAGACAAACCCAAAAGTATAAATTAATTTACTAATCCATACCCAGTGGGTTGATCTGTCTTCAAAATGAGCTTTAGATGCTTAGTTGATTTCAGTTTATTTTTTACATCATCCCGTTCTTGCTTATTTGGAATGACATCGTTCTCTCTGAGACAGTCTTCAAAGCTGTCACGGTCCTTACAGTAAAACAAACAGATAAACTTTAACTGTTCTCGAAAATCTTTTAGTACAGCATTATATTTCTGAGTGAGAATCCATACACTTATGTTTGCGTGTCTGCCACTGAAGGCAAGTTCTGCTAATATGTTTCTCTTTTTGACAATGTCTTTTTCTGCAGAACAGTCATCAACTATGAACAATGTTGGCTGTCCCTCAAATTGCTTGTAAAAATATAGCAGGTAATCATTCAGTTTTTTCTCAGGGTCGACTAAGTATATGTTGTTGTCAGTCCAAATGAATGAACGGTTGTGATAAGCTTTGTTGTGTTTGATTGTTGGACAAAATATTACAATGTTTTCGAAATGATGAAGGTATCTTGTTTGTAAGAGGTTAAGAACAAATTCAGTCTTCCCACAGGAAGTGGCGCCACAAAATAGGCCGCAATGTGAATCGTGCGTCATTAAGTCCATTTTAAAAACACAATATAATCTGTTTGTACAAAAACACTATGCTTGCCTTTCTGGTTATAAAAGGGGTTTCAAACTAACCACTCACACCGCAAGCCTTATAATAATGACTACGAAAAGCTTGTCTGGTTTTATTTTCTCCCTACTTGGACGTCAGTGACGGTGTGCGGTCTGTGATTTTAGACCTTACACCCAGAAGCTGCAAGGTCCAAAATGACAGATAGGTCCGCCATTATCATGTTGGTTGGGTAAACAGCACGCAACACAAATGTCCGTGATCTGGTTTCAATTTAAATGCATAACAGGACAAGGCAATGTCCGTGATCTGGTTCAAACTAACAACTCACTCCCCGATTTTCTCCTCGAGTGATCTAAAACACTTGTAAAACATGGTGGGGTGTATACTAAATTGAATAATTGAGGTCTCTCCCGGGATTAAAGTTGTGGGTTTCAATTTAAAGGCATCACGCGACAGGGTAATAAATAACTGTATGAAAGGCTGATTGTCACCCACTGGAGCGAAAACAGGAAACCGTTTCACAACCAATTTTCAAGCCCAACTTTCTGGTTATTAAAGAGATGCAATCTTGTAAACTCACATGACTACACAACAGCTGTCTCTACCTACAGGTTATGGCGGCAATAACTGCACGCAACAGGGATTTGGTTTCATCACGCGACAGTCTTGAACACAAAGACCGATTGTTCAACAGCGCGTGCGTCGAAGCAGTCACGATGTGTGAAGTGAAAACTTTTCACAGATAAATTTTCCTCCACACAATTTTTCACGTTGGACGTTTCATTTACGAAATAACCTATATTAGAGATTTGTTCTATATTTTTGGTTTGCCCCAGAGTAAGAAAAATGACATAGTGGTTTAGTGACATACATTGAAGCGTTGACACAAAAAGGAATGCTAATTTGTTTTGTGTGTGCAGAGAGAGAGAGAGAGAGAGAGAGAGAGAGAGAGAGAGAGAGAGAGAGAGAGAGAGAGAGAGAGAGAGAGAGAGAGAGAGAGAGACTATTTGGACACAGAAGACTATTGTTTACTATGGTGGTATGAACAGGAAGTAGACACTATTTCTCAGGAAGGCCAACTCTGACAGCATTGAGTGGTGGGGTGTGGGGGTGTGTGTGTGTGGGGGGGTGGGTGGGTGGTGTGTATTTCTCGGGAAGATATTTTAACTAGCCTTTTGTTTCCAAGGGGTTGGGGGACCTGACTGGGCAGATAAATCTGTTAAATGAATTTGGTCAAGTGCGTTTGTTTATTTACGGAAAGGATTAAATAAATCAATTGTTTCTTAAATGGGTGGGGTTGTATTCTCCTATATACTCTCTCTACTTGCTGCCACTTGAACTGTAGTTCAAACCCATGATGGTAACACGAGGGGTTCCCTACATGGCAGTACAGACGAAGAAAATGTCAGTATACCGATGTATGCCAATAAAGTAAGCTGATATTACATAGTGCCAGCGGGGCATCAGCTTTGCCCCGCTTCATACTAACAACAAAAGTCTCTCCTGCCCGTAATTTACCATGACGCACGTCTTGATTTATTGCGGCACATTTTGACACACATACTGTATCTTGTCTCCGACACACAATGACACACATTTCACTTTGTCAGTTTGGCAAACCATGACGCGTCTGAGAATAATGTGACTTCCGCAGCGACGCATATCTACCCTGTAATATGACTCACCGTGATACAAGTGTACCTTTTGCGACCCCATGCATTTGACGCTCAACTCTACAAGAAGCAAAAGCACTTTTTTCGTGAATGAACACGACTGCGCGTGATAGTTTCCGATGACTCACCATGACGCACGTGTAGTCGTTAGGCATGCAAACCTTGACCCTGCACTCGAAGGTCAGGCGAGCGTCCGTGCTGAACTTGTGGATGACCATACTGAGCGAGTTGCGGCCCCTGATGCTCTTGACGAGACTGCGGCCAAACGGCGGCACGGCACATCTATTGTCACAGACATAACAGTCATCAAAATAGTCCATCCAATAGACAATTTGTTTAAGTCGGAAGTCGGTCAAAATTTGCGTGTGTTTCGAAGAAAACAGTGGTTTAAAAGCCCGTATAAGTACGAGATCGCATGTTTGTCCGAGCTTTTAATCGACTGTTTGCGTCAAACACGAGCACATTTTGACCTACTTCTGATTTACGAAAATCTTCTATACCAACAGCTACACGATTATTTTACGTCGTCCTGAGCACACGTGTTTTCCTGTTCGCTATTTCGCTCTCCCGCAGTAGCTGACACCACGTATCGTTTGCAGGCGTACTCCTCAGAGAGATTCACTTGGGGAGACTGACCGGCCTTCGCCAAAAGTACGCTATGCAAATGCGATGCATAGTACCAGTACTCCCGCAAACAGTACGGGAAGTCACGAGACCTAACTATACTGTTACGATTGTGGTTGTGTTGTTCTGTGAGAGCACACATGTGTTAATCGTAGGAAACGATCTGATATTTATTTGAGCTATCATGTTTACGATTCACGTACCTTTTTAGTAAGATTTTCTTTCGTTCGCGCGTTGAGCGGAATTCGCTTTGTTATTATGCTAAGTTTAACCGGAAGCTTCTAGAAAAGTCGCACGGAGAATAGCGGTCGATCTTTGTTTTGCGTAGATTCGCGGCGTATAAATTAGAACCTTCGAGCAGGTCGCTCTGTCTTGTGGCCGCGTACGTGTGTCGTCAGAAGAGTAAGAAACATTTCGCTACTTTGTTTTATAGACGAGTCATAGTTGTTTACTGTTCGCGCGAAGTTGGCAGCCAGTCAGTACGGTTTTTGAAAGATCGTGAAAGTTCTGGAAGTGAGATTCCGACTAGGTGTCGTGAACTGCCAACCATACTTTTGTGAGACGTCATTTTACATTGGGATTTCGGGCTGAATTGAGCAGCCGAATTTTTGTAGCCTATTGTAGTTATTCCAGAAAATTCTTTCTTTATTAATATTTATGAGTTTCAGTTACGGGTTCCATTCTGATTGGTTGCGTTGAATGATTTTCTTGGATTATTCTGGAAATTGGTTATACTATAAAAGATTGGTGCTGGGAAGCACATATATACATTGTCTTGCATTGTCAGTTGTAGAGACACACAGTTTATCATAGGTACGTGGCCCGTACATTGTGAGAGACACAGCATAACGGTGTGGTGTACGTTGTATGAGAAACATTGTGTCGTCAGTGTGGACATTTGCAGAAGAGACTTTGTATCAGTATTGGTGCATATGGAAATGCATTGTGTGGAGATCGCATCGCTGAATTAAAATATTGTTGGAACTGTTACTCCAGTATTGTCTACATCCTTAAGCCACGTGTGACGGGTTGCAGCTGAATGAAGTTTATTTAAAAGAACCTTACGTGCGTGCGTCTGGTGTGTTTACCATACTACGACTATACTGACGAGCAAAAGAAATGCGACATTTTTGGAATCGAGCAAAAGAAATGCGACATTATTGGACTCATCGGAAACACTTTTAAAAATGTCGCATTTCTTTTGCTCGTCAGTATATAATCTACTACAGCGTACTGACGGATTTTACCCCCAACTGACAGAAACAGTCGAAGTTTAGTGGAGAGGACGAAGCGAGGGCAGCCGGACATACATGCTGTAAACTGACGAGGACGGCCTGGAGTCGAGCCTGCAGGCGGTGTGGGTATACTCCACGTGGTTGAATGCGGATTAGTAAAACGGAACCCTCACAACACAAGTACTCACGAGTCGACGACGACTGGCACGGAACTGCGACGAGAGGAATCGAACACTGTACATGACTTCACTGTGATGTCCTCAAATACTGCAATGGAAATAAACAACAAGTACACTTACACAACATCACAGCAGCTGCAGCAGCAACAACACTGACAACGCAGACAATTAAAAAAACAAAACAACTAGCGACGACGACGACGATTATGTTGATTATCATCATTTTCATCCTCAGTATCATCACCATAATAATCATCACCATCACCATGGTAGACATGGCACTGCTGTTGATGAAGGCACCCTAGACTCCTAGCCGTCACACACAATTACATAACTTAGTGAAAACGCTTACTGCTGCTCGGGTCGACACTGAAGGCAACAGTGACGGCGGATCCCAGTTTGGGCGTCTCCACAGGCAGGCCTTGCTCGTCGGTGATGGAAAATAACACGGCCGTCCTTCTGCACATACACCAGGCGAGGGGACAGCAGGCGTCACATTTTGGACACATGACTGTCATGCAGTTCGTTAAAAAATATAACAAATATAAAAAAGTAGATATTTTTTCTCCAGATTTGATGTTTTGCTTTTGTTACTAGCGATTGCTAAACGTAAGGGCGATCCCGCAAATTGACCAGCATATCAACCCGTACGGTTTGCAGATAGACCCACATGTCGAATATACCACAAGTAGGGGAGGAGACCCATGTATGAAACACTTAAGCAAAAACGGCCTGCGCGACCGTCCAAAGAAAGGTAGAATCAATCCGAAATCAGGGTTTGATAGAGATTATATTGACGCATCTTAGGACGAAGCCAAATTTCGAAACTCCAATCGACGAAGAAACAGTTCCAGTTTGAAAAAAGTGACACATTGTTTTATATTAGGCACCATTTGCCTAATATGAAACACCAGGTCTCCTATTATGAAACAGTGTGAATAATATGTCCTTTTTACATGTTTCACTTGCATGTTGTTGGAAAATTAAGGTATACGAGATGGTTAGCACACATTATAGGCTCATTTAACATTGAAAGTGATTTAAATAGTGAGTCATCCGCCGCTGGTCCACCATTGGTCCATCCATCCATCATCCTTTGTGTATCCAATTGTGACAGATTTTATCATTTTAAATTTCTGAGAGACCATCAAAGGCACAGATTTCTAATTTGGCACTGTGATCCTATTTGATAATAGCTTTGACTGTCATCTGCGTTGACCTCCATTAAAGGTCAAGGTTACAAAGGTCAATAAACGGGAAAATTAAAAAAAAAAAGTAATAATTTTATTAAAAAACTTATCAAAGAAAACTGATGATATAACTTTTGTTTCCAGCTGCACTAAGTTAACCTCTCGTCAAAGGTCACGGGAAGTAAAAAGGCTATTTATGTTAGGTTGTTGCTATTACGGGTAGTTTGTATGTGAACTTTGCAGTAAGAGCCCAGTATAAATGTTGCTAGGTGTTACACTGTCCATGCATATTAATTTTATTGGCTCCTTCCAAAGGTCAAAGGTCAGGTATGGTCAGCAAGTGTGTGGAAAATGTTCTATGTATGGGGGAATAAAAGCTACTGCATTTAGTTTTTCCACCACAGAAGTAAAGCTTGATAAAAGCTAGCATTATCGACACCGGTTTATGCACATGTTCAGAAGCAGATTCAGGGGGAAGGGGGTGTTTCAGGGTCCACGGCTTCCAGAATATTTTTAAATGTGTCATTTTCCATTTCGGGGTCCATTTTAGGGAGTTTGGAACAACCCCCCCCCCACCCCCCCACCCCCCACCCCTTACACACACACACACACACATACACACACACACACACACACACACACACACACACACACACACACACACACACACACACACACACACACACACACACACACATCTTCCGCGCCTCTTCTTGGAAATTGGAAACGGTCCTTGAGGATGTGGACCCCCTCCCGTCGTTTGATTTTTCGGCCAGTGGTGAAAAGGTCTCCATACCTCTCTTCCCCTTCCCTCGACCTCCCACCCGCACTAATACCAGCACCACGCACCCCTCGTTTGATAGTGAACAAGTGGTGCATTTGTAGGTCCTCACACTCTTCACATTTTCAGCAACTGTGACATCGCCGACAGGAAGAGTTCCCATGAAAAGTTCTACAGAATCTGGGCACATTCTTTTTCTTTTTTTAAACTGTCCTCTACCTTAAAGAGAGGTCATTCGGAATAGTTATTCATAATATAAGAAGCATACTTAGGTACTCTCAAACTTTTGCGCCTACAGTTAACTTTTTAAAAAAATGTGTGTGCGAAAGATGACTAATCTTTACAAATACATCGACATATGACGACCTTGACTGTGAATATGTACGTAAAGGTGTTCTTGTAAACTACAGTTGTGTCGAGTTTAAAGTCTGTTTATGTTATAGCCCATAAGAAATCGCCTTAGACAAACGCACGCATACACACACGACAGCTGAAGAGCGGATGCATGGACGATTGGTGACTACATTTATACTGTTTCATATTTGCTGTCACACCTAAGCCAACAAGGTTTGCTCTTGGAAAAACTGTTTAGGCCCACCCCCTCCCCGAAGACAGTAACGCGCCAGTGTGTCTGTCTGAAAGCTTCCTCAACAACTGTGCGCGTCATCTTGATGTAGCGACATAACTTGGTTTTTGACATATCTGTCTTATTCTCTTTGATACCACTGGACGCAAATATTGCTCTGAAATATTTCTAAATTCAGTCCCAAAGAACCCCAACCGTCAAATAAATATATGTCAGTTGTGTCAGCAAGAGCCAAATCGCCAAAAGCCCCCGCACACGTGGGGTTCATGAGGATCTATGTGTCTTGAGAATGAATCCTATTGAGAGTTTCTCGGCTGTGAAGGGTTTAAGTCAAAATATCATCAAGCAAAATATGGAAAAAATCGGGCCTGTGGTTTCAGATATATTGCCTGCACAAAGGCTCACACAAATAATTATGGCCTCAGCGACCTTCACCTTACAGGTCGTTAATTCAATCTGTTAAAGACATCACATATGAAGGTAAGGCATAATTTCCTAATAAATCAGAGCAAATCGGTACAACAGTTTCAGAGGTATTCTCTAAACAATAAACTGCCAAAATAAAAATAGGGCAATATGACCTTGACCTTGAGGTAGAGGCGCAATTAAGATTGATGGCAATGTGTGATGTGGTAAAATACTATAATCTAAACGTTGAATTGAATAGGCCCAATGGTTTTTGAGATATTGCCTAGCACACAAATCTGTACAAAACAAATATGGCCGCTGTGATATTGGCCTTGGAGTCAGTGAATAGATTCTGGTGTTCAAAACTCTGTATCGTCACAAAATATCACAATTTGCTATTTGGATCAAATGGTTTCGCTGTTTACAGCAACAATGCCTGGACAATGGCATACATAGCAAATGTAGCCGTTGTGACCTTGAAATTGACGAAAGTGACCTGATCCTCTGTATTGAGAAAAGGTATCAACAGGTATCACAGGGCAGTGGGCAAGTCCTTAGGACTTGTTCGGGGAGTTAGGCATCCCCGCCCACCACAGTCTCGGGCAGATGGGGCTCGTAAGCCTTGGATGGCAGCCCATCTAGGAGAAGAAAAACTAAATCAAAACCTCCGCTGCCTTGTGGTCATATCCTGACATGGAAAAGACTTCGGGAGTAAACCTTATGGAAAAATCCTGAGTCGGAGCAACTAAGGCAGTCCGTCGTTGCATTCAACTTCGTTCTGGCAGCTCCTGCGATGGCGCCGGTGCCAAACTGTAATGGCTCTGCCGTTCCTTTGGATCCATCAGCGTTGTGGAGAGGAGGGACGTGCTGCATGGGCAAACGCCTGTCCTCCATATCACACCGCCCAGGCTTGCATCCGAACAGCGTTCACCCACAACTACAACCTGGAGAGGATACTCCAGCTTCGCCTTTGGCGTAGACACAACACGGGAGCAGCAGATGCCGGTTATAAGCCATCGCTGAATTGGCGTAGAGCTCGGCGCCAGGGGTTGCTCCCGACGGTGGGGAGATTCTCGGATCTTACTGGACAGCTACCGTCCGCCTCAAGCCAGTAAGGTGCTGTCCAGCCACGGTCTGCTTTCTTCTTTGGGTGCATGGAGATTAGGAACCATCAGAGCAGCAGATCGCAACCTCGCACCAGGCAACAACAGTAGAAAAAGAAAGAGACCAACTCTAAAACTGGGAAGAAAGAGGCCAGCTCTGAAACTGGGAAGTTGGAATGTCCGGACAATGTTGACTGGACTTTCCGAAAACCTTGACGACATTAGCGATGCCAGGAAAACCGCTGTCGTCAACGACGTGCTCAAGAGACTTAGTGTAGACATATCCGCCCTTCAGAAAACTCGGCTAGCGGATGCTGGCACACTAAAGGAGAAGGACTATACGTTATATTGGCAGGGGAAGAGTTCTGACGAGCAAACAGAGTACGGAGTAGGCTTTGCAGTGAGGAACTACATGCTGAATATGGTTGAACCAGGCAGCAAGGGCTCAGAGCGTCTTCTCACTCTTCGCCTCAACACCACCGAGGGCCCCGTTACCCTTGTCAGCGCGTACGCACCGACACTGCCAAGATGAGTTCTACATTGCAACTATCATCAGGAGCGTCCCACGCAAGGAAGAGATTGTTATCCTTGACGACTTCAATGCCGAGTTGGTGCAGACCACGACTCCTGGCCTTCATGCCTCGGCCAGTTTGGTGTGGGCAAGATGAACGAGAATGGGCAGCGGCTACTTGAGATGTGCACCTACCACGGCCTGTGCATCACCAACTCCTACTTTGAAACAAGACTCAGCACAAGGTCTCCTGGAGACACCCGCGCTCCAAGCACTGGCACCAACTGGATCTGATCCTGGTCAGGCGCGCCAACTTGAAGAACGTTCTCCACACACGCTCCAGCCATAGCGCGGACTGCGACACAGACCATTCTTTGGTGTGTTGCAAGATCAGGCTGCAACAGAAGAGTTCCATCGCACTAAGCAGCTAGGGAAGCCTCGCATCGATGTCAGCAAAATGTCTTAGCACGACCTCGTGGAGCAGTTTGCAGAGGACTTCCAGAAGGAACTTGAAACCTCACAGCGGTGACTCTGACTCTGCCACAGAGAAGTGGGAAACCCTGCAGGACACCACGCACCGCACACCCTTGGCCACCTTTGGGAAGAGGACCTCGAAGACACAAGACTGGTATGAGACCAAGTCGACCGAGATGTCCCACATCATCATAGCCAAGCGAACTGCCCTTGCTGAGTACAAACGGTCGCCCAGCAAAAAGAACCTGCAGGTTCTCAGGGCTGCCAGGAGCAAGGTCAAACAGACTGCCAGGCGTTGCGCCAACGAGTACTGGACGGAGCTCAGTGAGAACATCCAGATTGCAGCCGTTACAGGTAACATCAGAGGAATGTACGACGGCATTAAGAAGGCATTAGGACCAACCCAAAACAAGACGACCTCTCTCGAATCCTCCACTGGGGAAGTTATTACAGACAAAGGCCAGCAGCTGAAGAGAACACTATTCTGACCTGTAGTCCAGACAGAACGTCGTGTCCCCATCAGCTCTTGACGCCATCGAGTGCCTGCCTGTAATAGATGAGCTAGATGCAGTGCCAACAATAGAGAAGCTCAGCAAAGCCATTGACAGCTTGGCTTCAGGCAAAGCCCTAGGGAACGATGGGATCCCTCCGGATTTGATCAAGAACTGCAAGGCCACCCTCCTTCTCCCCCTGCATGAGGTTCTACTCCAGTGCTGGCAGGAAGGAGAGGTACCACAAGACATGAGGGATGCTAAGATCACCACCCTCTACGAGAACAAGGGCGAGAGAAGCGACTGTAACAACTACAGAGGCATCTCCCTTCTCAGCATTGTCGGCAAAGTCTTTGCCCGGGTCATCTTGATCCGTTTGCAGAAGCTGGCAGAACGTGTCTATCCCGAGTCACAGTGCGGCTTCCGAGCTGAGCAGTCAACGGTAGACATGGTCTTCTCCCGCCTTCGACCTGGTCAGTAGAGACGGTCTGTTCAAGATCCTCTCAAAGATTGGATGCCCACCCAACTGCAGATTATGATAGAATCCTTCCACACCAACATGAAGGGGACAGTGCAGTTCAACGGCAGCACATCCAAACCCTTTGACGTATGCAGCGGAGTCAAACATGGCTGCGTCCTGGCCCCTACTCTCTTTGGTATCCTCTTCGCTGTCCTGCTCAATCATGCCTTTGGTAATGCAACAGAAAGAATCTACCTGCCAACCAGATCAGATGGCAGGCTTTTCAACCTTGCCCACCTCAAAGCCAAAACAAGGATAAGCGAAGCCCTCATCGGGGACATGCTGTTCGCTGACGATGCGGCAGTTTCGATCCACACCCAGCAGGAACTGCGGTCACTGATGGACCGATTCTCCCAGGCTTGCAAGGATTTCGGACTGACTAACAGTCTAAAGAAGACGAACGTCCTGGGACAGCACACAGAGACACCGCCATTCATCACCACTGACAACTACGAGCTCGACGTCGTCCACCAGTTCACGTACCTTGGGTCCACCCTCACCGATAACCTGTCTCTGGACATCGAGATCGACAAGAGGATCGGGAAGGCTTCTGCAACTCTTGCACGCCTCACAACTCGTGTGTGGACAAATCCCAAGCTGACTGTGAAAACAAAGATGGCTGTGTACAACGCCTGCGTCATCAGCACGCTGCTATACGGCAGTGAGACATGGACCACATATGCTAGACAGGAGAAAAGACTCAACACCTTCCACCTGAGAAGCATTCGCCGTATCCTGGGCATATCTTGGCAAGATAGAGTGACGAACATCGAAGTCCTGTCACGCGCTGGCCTTTCCAGCATGTACACCCTACTCAGACAACGCAGAATGCGCTGGCTCGGCCACGTTCACCGCATGGAAGATGGCCGTATCCGAAAGACATCCTCTACGGAGAACTGGCAGCTGGGAGAAGACACACTGGTCGCCTCAAGCTACGATTTGTAGATATCTGCAAGAGGGACATGAGAGCACTGGGCATTGATACTGGGTCATGGGAACGCCTTGCAGATGACCGTGCAAAGTGGAGAAGTATCCTCCACCAACACCTCAAGTCAGTGGAAGAGAAGATGTCGAAAACAGCAGCAGACAAGCGGGCACGCAGAAAGGAGTGCAACAACTCCATCAGACCAGCGACCACGTACATTTGTGATCTTTGCAGCAGGGATTGCCACTCCCGCACTGGCCTCTACAGTCGCAAAAGATGCTGCTTCAAATCCAGCTGAGCAGGCAATCAGATCAGAACAACTAGGATGCATTATCTATGGTCGATTCAGACCGACAGGGGCCCATTATTATTATTATCAACATCTGAAATTTGGAACAAACTGGCTGGATGGTTTCCAATATGTACGCTAGGCAAATACTGCTCCTTATATGAAACACTGTTTTAAATATGAAACACGGTTTCATATTAGGTGCTCTTTGTGTTTCATAATAGGAACAAGATGCCTCTCCAGGAAAATGAGTGCCTCCAAAACAACAAAAAGAAACCAAACAAATGCCGCTGGTTATCTGATCTCCGAAGACTGCTCTTCATGACAAGAGGATTATTAAAAAAAAAAAAAAAAAAAAAAAAAAAACAACTGAATGCTGATTTAGGTGTTTCAAAATGCGAAAAATAAGAAGCAGAAGGGTCAAAAATAACATTTTCTCGACGTGTTTTCGTTTTCATCACGCCTGACATTATTGTACCGGAAATAAGGCTCGGTAAAGTAGCTCTATATTACTGCACAGACAGAATATGGAAAAGTTATTTCGTTCGACGGGAGCAAGGTGTTTCATAATAGGCACTGTTTCATAATTGGGGCTCCTCCCCTACACTTCTATTCAAATGAGATGCTTTCGAATCTCATTTGAATAGAAGCGTACTTGTGGTGTATTCAGTCCCCGAGTGGGTCTGTCTAAGGAGTACGCTCGTACGCCCACAAAAGGTACGGGAAGTCACATTATACACATTAAACTATAAACCGCCAGCAGTGTTCAGACACCCAACTTTAATTCCACGTCTACGAATACATGAAGTCACAAAAAAACACCATGTAAGGAACACGGACGCTCACACCATAGGTTAACATGACATTCAATGGCACATTTTTGCATGTAATTATTAAATCATATTATTTATTAAGAACAACATATCAAGAAACATTAAAGTCTCGTGTCCATTTTTCAGGATTCATTCGACATTTTCAGTGTTCATTTGTCCTCTTCCCTACTGACAACCTCAATCTCCACTCTGATTCAACATGTGGGAAAGGGGCGGAACAAATACTTCCCGGGTGGGTGGGTGTGGTTGTGAACATTTTATCTGAGGCATTTAACCTGAGAAAGGAAGGCGCCCAGAGGCGGGATCGTATTTTGGGATTCTCGAAATATCGAAGGGATGGGAGCAGGGTGGGGTTGGGATAGGTTTGTTATCTCAAAAAAAAAAGGAAAAACAAATTACGTAGCATTATAAAATATTTTTGGGAGGTTGGGGGTGGGGGTTGGGGGGATACTGTTAGACAAAGTAAATCATTCACACCGAAGCCCAACAGACGTGCACTAATATAGGCACAGAAACAGCACGATAACGAGTCAAATGACACAATAAACAGCCAAGTTAATGTGTGTGCTAGCCTTTGATTTTGGACCTTACGGCCGATAGCTCTTAGGTCCAGAATTACAGACCAGCACAAATAACAAGCAAGGACGGCAGACGAACGCAACCAGAAACTGGCGTGACTCACGTGCGCACTTGGTGTCAGACAAATACGTTTCACCAATCAAGGCACAGGATGACCTCACCACACATGGTGACATCATCACAATGACGTCATTTCACGACACACAGTGACGGGTGGACGGCACGTACCCGGAACCGGCGGGATTGTTGGACACAGTGCATGAAAACGTCACCAGTTCGTCCAGGCCCGGCGACATACTCATGACGTCATACTGCACCAGTACGTCATACGTATACGTTGTTGTCGAGGCCTGTGACATGATATCATTTTATTAGACGGTCGAGCAGTGTTTTATGCACTGTGGGACAAGTGACTAGACTACTGGTGTACGTGGATAGATGCTGCATTCATTATCAAATAATTATGACGCAAGTTACAGCGGACCAGAACGTGGTCGAACACTGCAAGTGAGCCGTGGAGGCTGAATATGTAAACATAACCCAATTACTGCCATGATGACGTGTACACAAACCAACTGCTAGAAGCAGAGATCCTCACGAGCCCTCGCAGATGTGGAGGCTCGGTGTTTCCTGTTGGTCCCTTGTTGAACCCATACTCCTTCGACAGATTTGCGTCTTTGCGGCTGAAATTACTCAGTATGACTGGCCCCGAATGGATAACAGCCAGGAAGCAAAGGAACCGTAAAGAATAATGGGCAAATAATTCAGCACGCAAGAGGTCATATAGCCGACGTCGGGCGTAGTCGGCCCGCACACATCCGTGCGCGGGCCGACTACGACCTACGTCGGTCCGACAACCTTTGTTAACTATGAATCTTTGCGACTGGGACAGAACAGATCCAGACGCAAAGCATCATAGAACATAGTACGAGCCCAGTACGCAAAGGCCATCGCAGTACGCAAAGGCCTGTCGTGCGCAGGCTCACTGCGGCCGACGTCGGCCCGATAGTCTGTTGCGTACTGGGAGACGAGTGAACTGACGTTTTTGGTGATGGTGGGTGAGCCGCCGCACGGGTCCATGGAGAAGGGGAGCTCGGCAGCGTACCCTTCCCACCGGTTCCTGCCGCCCGCCAGGATGAAGGGTGCGGCGCTCGTCAGCAGGTTGTTCACGGGCGAGATCTGCGCGGGGTAACGTGTAAGTCATCAGACCAACCAAACCTGCTCCTGTGATAGCAATTGTCCCTAGTCCTAATTAAGAGTCGCATTCTGTAGGCTTTCCTGCCACTAGCAAGATTTTTTGTATCTATTTGTTTTGTGCGATCCTTTAGTACACAGGTAGCTTCCTACCTTAGAAAATAAGTAAATAAGTGAATACAGTCTACTTCCTTATAACAAGGTCGGAATAACAAAAGTCGGATACAACATGTTTCCAGAGGTCCCGACAGCATTCTATTTAACTCATTCTACCCCAACACCGAAATCCCCAAATATCGCCGTTGTTCTCTGAAGACTGCATTGCAGTGCAGGACACAGATCGACCATGATAGTTCAAAAGGTGATGCCAGAATAGCTTGGCGCCCATAGGCGCCAAGCTATTCTGGCATCACCCTTGAACTATCATGGTCGATCCTTATCTTGCTGTGGTGTGCCTGGGGTAGAATGAGTTAAGTAAATTACTTTGCTTATAACAAACTTCGGATATAACCAAAAAAATGGGGTCCCCTGGCTATTAGTTATGTCCGCCAAAGTTTACTGCAAATCAATAAACCAATAATCAATCAATCAATCAATAGCTCAATGAGTGAGTAAGTGAGTGAGTGAGTGAGTAAGTGAGTGAGTGAGTGAGTGAGTGAGTGAGTGAGTGAGTGAGTGAGTGAGTGAGTGAACGAACGAACCAACGAACGAACGAATGAATGAATAAACTGAAGGACACTGAGACTACTCCCTTACTGCTTCCGCAAGCGACTAAATCCGTTCTCACAATCCAGATAGGTGAGGCTAGCACTGGCAAAATAGTGCACATACCAAGGGATATTACTCAGCGCTGGACAAACGAACGTTTAGACTCCCTGTCCCCTCCTGATGGGAATCCAATGCGCACCCGCGGACGGTCGTGTGCGGGCCAACGGCGGCCGACGTCGGCCCGATGGCCTTTTGCGCATTGGGGAGGGGCAGGGGATCTAAAGCGCTGTGTATGTGTAGAATCCGTCCTGTGATGATGCGTGTGAACGGTACTCACGTCACAGAATCCCGTGGGGCTCTGCAGACCAACGATGCCGGCGAAGTTCTTGCCTGGGTTCACGTTGACGATCATACGGTCGTTGAAACACTCGTTCGACACTGCACAGTCAGAGAACACGTGTGTTGGATTGTGGTTTTGGACTGACGTTATGACTCGAGACCGTCTGGTCCCAAATCAATGATCATTACACACTACACTAATACAACAAATGTGTTCTGGTCCAGTTTGTGAATATGGACAATATGGTACTACAACGTAAGATCTGTGTGGCTGCGCTCGGCGGCGACACGGTCTTGTTTATCTCTGTCTTGTTACTGAGACAAGACACTGTAATTTGTCATATAAGAGATTATTACATTATTTGAAGCTTGAATCTAAAGACCCCAAATCACAGTATGATTTGCTTGAGTTGTGTTCATGTTGAGGCTCTTTGTGGATAAATTAGCGAAGATTGAGATACACAGTCTAGAAGCAAAGGGCTTAACTTGACTGACCTCTGGGAAAATGACACGTGTCTCCATAGTACTCATACGGACAATAGCAGCTGGTAATGGCCACTCCCGGCATGCTCGGACCAACGCAGATGCCGCCATTTTTACACGGGTTGCCGCTCGCACAGCCTCCGACGTTCTTTGTGTCTAGGGCACAGACAGCAGGGGTTATTTCTTTCAATCTTTGTAAGTATAGAGCATACCAGATATCAAGACACAATCCCACTGGCCTCACGTGAAAGACGGGAACAAAATACGAAAACCATACGAAAAAAAGTGACTACGGAGCGTCAGTTTAACACCGAAATCCCCAAATGTTGAACTTGCTCTCTGAAGGACTGTATTACAACTCTAGTGACAGATCGAGTATGATAGTTCAAGGATGGTGCCAGAATAGCTTGGCACCTATGGGCGCCAAGCTATTCCGGCACTATCCTTGAACTATCATGCTCGATCCATGTCTTGTTGTGGTGTGTCGGGGCTGAATGAGTTAAAATGCAAAGACAACCCCAGCAACAATAAAAAAAAAAACACGTTTAAAAAGGACCATTGCAACACAGTTTACCAATCTTCGGGTTAAAAAAGGTCAAAATGTAATAAATTGTGTGGGAATTATCTAGGCGTATTTATTTATTTCTTGGGATTTTATTTTCTTCTCAGAAACAAAACAGATTACAACAGATACAGCAGACATTAACTATTTCATTGCTAGAAACAAACACGGTTAAAGCAAACCAAGAGAGATATCAGAAAATGTGAACAAGCAAACATCAAAATAAATGTTAAATGTCATTCTATTATTTGGGAAACTAATGCCCTGAAGTTGCAAAAAAATGGTTCGCCTGTGCATGCATACTGCTTGAGATGAATAACAACAGCCCACTGTCAGTGTTCAAATGAACCCCAAGGTATAAATAAAGCCTTTGGCTGTAGGTTGCGCTTTTTGTCGTGATGATTCCTGCAGGAACTTTTTCTCATTGCACGCCCAGCCACATCGGAATGGGAAAAGGCAAACACACAGGTCTCGAAATCCCCAGTGACTGCAGATGTTCGTGAGTATCTATGACTCTTCCCATACCGTTTGCAACTGTATTCTTCACAGACACGTCCACTCGGAGAGTACGTCACAAGTACACTTCTATTCAAATGAGATGCGTAGCAGCTCATTTGAATAGAAGCTAGTGTACGTGTGGCGTACGCCCGAGTGCATGTATGAGGGGAGTACTCCCGCAAGCTGTACGGGTTGTTGTTACGACCGGCACCACTTTGCTTTTTCCCGATACACAACCTCTGGCACCTACCTGTCCTCAGTGTGCAGTCGTGCCCCTCGTATCCCGGGTTACAAGGGAAGCACGCGCCAGTGGTCGGGCTGCACGTGCCGTAACAGTCCACGCCCAGTCGTGTGCAGTTGTAGTTTGCCAAGACTACACAGAAATGAAGACATTCCAAGTACGTTGCTGCATATGGATTATCTCATTCTTTATGCTTTAAAAATAAATCCTAGTTGAGATGCGTCCAAAATTCGAAAAGGGTTAATAGTTTCAGGCTTTCCGTTTAAAGGAATATTCTCCGTACTTGACGGACAAATTTTGACAGGGACGAACAAAATGGAAGACAAATCTTGAGAAAAAAAGCGCGTCCAGTTACTTATCCCGGCCGTGTTTGAATACGCAACGGACTGTAGAACACCTGGGGCGGATTTAGTTTTGTTCAAGCTGTCCGCCCCGATGACGGACAATTTTGCATCCTAGCGAAAAAGCCTGTGTTCGCAACATCATCTTTATAACGGTTCTTGGTACGTCCTACAATAATGCTGATGAGGTCTGAATGTCATAAAATGAAAGGCTTTTCTGCTCTTCTCTTTTTCTACGCGGAAGAGTTGCCCAGCTGTGCTCATGATGGAGCAGTATAAAACCTTTGTTGCGTGTGCATACGGCTCACATGGATTGTGAAAGGAAGAGCAGGAAAGCTTTGGTTGAGGCACTACAACATTGAAAACCCGTTGTGTCGGCGAAATTTTGCAAGCAAAGCTCACTATGGAGTGAGTCGCTGTAAGATCTGGCGTTTTGGAAAAACGTTCACGTCTGTAGGCCTAGTCGATGGCAAAAATACGTCTTATTGCCATGTTCATTTCACTTCTTGTCTTGCAGTGAACATGGAGGGGGTACAGAGAGGAGGAGGGTGCTGGTGACCCTAGCACTGACCTGTTTGTGAAGCCAAAGCCAGCAAGAGAGCGAGGATAATTTCCATTGTTCTCATGGTACCTGTCTTCTTGGTTCCTGTTCTGGCAGAGTCCGGTTATGGTGCTGGTGCTGGCACAGTCCCGGTGTGGCGGTGACTAAACCCTGTCACGAAAGACCCGTACGGCAGTGTCTCCACATGCCCCAGCTACCCCAGTAGCAAAACGTCTTCGGGGCCACGACAGCCGCAGTGGGCCCGCGCGCGGGCCCACTGCGGCCGCCGTGGGCCCGAGGACCTTTGCTTGCGGGGTATACAGTCCCTTACCGCAGACTTCCGTCTGTAAAGGCAATAGATTCTCATGAGGCCCTGCCACAGCATTAGTCAGGACTCTAGCTGGCAGTATTCCGTGTTATTCGCTTCCTCACTGGGAGTTTATCGGAGTTACAGCTAACATCTTTTGTACGTATTATTTTAAAGTGTTAACCCATTGCTTCTTACGCATTATATTATGCGCATAATCACAGTCCTTCAACTCCGTCCTCCCAAGGCAAGTGACTCAGCGTTGTTTTGAACTATGACATGTGACTTTTATGTATATAATAGTCACGAA
>BTPG01000001.1:273910687-274160687 GCA_036245525.1 Semisulcospira habei
GTTATCACTGATTGTTTGATTAACGCTTCAAAGACAGTCTACAAAGCATGCTGACATATACTAATGGTCAAAACTTAAGGGCCATCCCACTTTTTTGTCATTGTTTATCGTCACAAGTACGCTAATAAAATACAATGTTCTTTCGATCCAAATGGGTTAAAAGTTGACCTTAGACAGTCCACTGTACAGGGAACAATAGACAGCAATTCATCAATTTCCACGAACGTATCAAATGCACGTGAAACATCGTCAGTTTTTGTAAAAAGCTGTGCTATATTGGCAAGCGTACCAAAGGCAGGCAGGTGGAAAAACTCGGCAAAGTCGTGATGCACGTGCTAAAGGAGTCAGTCGTGAACACTGAGCACTTCTGTTTCGCTACAAATACCGTTATAGTAGGGGCATAATTGTCACTTTCCTATATTTGCATACATGTGTTTCCCTAACCAAGCAGCAACGACGAAGTCTAACACAAGTAGATCAAGGCCGGGCGATAGCATGGGTGCAGAATGGAATTTCCGGACGAGAAGTTGGGAGACGTCTTGGGGTGTCCCATTCAGTGATCCAGATGCTGCTGGCACGATTCCAAGAAACTGGAAGGGCATAACGACGTCCCTGCTCAGGACGCCCACGCTGCACCAGCAGAAGAGAGGACAGATACCTCTGTGTGGCGGCTCTGCGCGACCGAACTGTGACGTCAACAACTCTGCGACGTCAACTGGTGCAAGCTGCAAACGTTAACGTCAGCAGAAGCACAGTCTGCCGACGTCTGCGCGAAATTGGCCTGGATTCATGCAGAGCAGCAGTGAGAATACCCCTCACTCCAGCTCATCGCAGAGCCCGGGTTGCCTGGTGTCGTCAACATGTGAGGTGGAACAGACTCCAGTGGACTCAGGTTCTGTTTACTGATGAGTCACTGTTTACTGTGTCCTTCAACGACGGCAGGGTGAGGGTCTGGAGACGCCAGGGCTAGCGACTCACGGATGGATGCGTCCAAGAGGTGGATCGCTATGGAGGAGGCTCAGTCATGGTCTGGGCAGGCTTCAGCAGGGAAGGCAGGACCCCCCCCCCCCCCCTCCACGTCATCCGAGGCACCCTGACTGGACTGCGCTATCGGGACGAGATTGTGCAGCCCCTCATCCAACCAGCTCTCCAAGCCGTAGGCGACAATGCTGTTCTGCAGGACGACATGTGGTGGATGAGTACCTTGAGCAACGGGGCATCATGAGGATGGAGTGGCCAGCTCGTTCACCTATCTGGCTCCCATCGAGCACCTCTGGGACGTGCTGGGGCAACGTGTAGTTAGCAACCACCCTCAAGGCGTCCCCCAGCCGACTCAGTTCCTGCATTAAGAGTGGGAAGCGATCCCACAACATGTTCTTGGAAACCTGGTGAACTCGATGCGTCAACGCTGCATTGAATGCTTGGTTGCAAACGGTGGGTACACTCGCTACTGACTGGACCAGTCTTGTGTGACTTTTCAAATGAAGGGTGGGTGAACATTCTAACGTACTGCTGTAGTTACAATTGCTTGATTTACTCAAAACTTAAATGAAATTGTTACTGAATAAATTAGCGAAGTACTGACTCCTAGACTAGTATTGTTACATTATTTGTGTGGTGTTGTCGGTGCATCTGCGATAAAACTGAAGTGGCCCTTAAGTTATGACCATTAGTATTTTGTTGTTTCTATTTTGATCGGCGTTTACAACATTAACGAGTTAATGACAATCAATATGGCTTTCCATTAGTGAGCGAGCCACAGCATAAAGCTGAATGAAAGTAATGAATCCAGTTTTTGAGTCTTGATATTGAAGATGTCGGATAAAAAGGTGGCAGTACAGACAGAATCAGTCAGATGGAGTCAAGGGTAGCCCAGATTAGGAAGTGTGTTCCTGTATTGGGCCGATTTAAAAACAAGTTACTATACAATAAAAATAATTATCAATTTCAATGCAAGTAATAATAATAATAATAATAATAATAATAATAATACTGGTGTTATATAGGCGCTTTTTCTCAATTTTTCGCGAATCGACTCAAAGCGCCGCAAACTGAAACCCAACACGCACACTCACGTGACAGACACAAATTTACTCCAAAGACAAACACAGTACAAGACAGACGAAGGGTCAGCTCAGCTACTAAAGTTACAGAAATTTTTGATCGCTTGTATTTGAAATTTATAAAGTGGCCCGAAACCGGTACCAAAGTGTGTGTGTGTGTGTGTGGGAGTGGGGGTGGGGGCGGGGGGGGGGGTGGGGTGGTGGAAGAACCGGAGTACCCGGAGAAAGAACCCCCGACGGTCAGTCCGCCCGAATTAACGCTGACACTTACCAGAGGAGAAAAGTCCGACGCTGGAACCCGTTTTCGAATCGAGATTCTTTGGCATTTTTGGCAGGCGCCTTAACCACTGCGCCACAGGACTGCCCCACATTTCACATTATCACATGACACCGACTGATACCATTTCTTCTGTTTTGAAAAGAACATTGAAAAATATGCCTAGCTGATTAAAAACAAGGGCCAATACAGGAGCCTTTCCCCTATATCTCGCCAGGAATAGCACGGTAATAAAAAGAATTAAAATGAAAGCACACGCGTGTACATATTAACAACACTCAATCTTCCGCCTGCCCGGCATGAAACGTATTATCATACGTAACAATGAATAAACCACGACGATGAGTGCTGAAGCTTTTTAAAAGCCCGCTATCGCCGTAGCTGTTCACAGATAAACTTCTGCAACAGATGGTTACTAAACGCTACACCTAGGTCCTAAGCTACATGGCTCATTTAGACACAGTCCAACATACGTCATCTTAATATGTATGTAATCTAACGATGACGTCGCTCTGTCTTATAAATACAACTACCCGCTAGAGCTACAGCCAATAACTGATTGTCGAGATAACTGCTGGGCAGAACAAACAAGTACAATATCTGAGTGTGCGTTTGATGCACCGAGTAAAATAAATTATTCGATTTGTCGACAATGCTTAACAAACACATGTGGTGCTGAAAATTGCCTTCAGATGTACACATAATGGTACTTTAACCATTGTGGCCCAAGGTAGAAATCCTCAAATTTTGGAGTTGTCTTCTGAAGGCTGTATTACAACTCAGGAGACAGATCGTCCATGATAGTTCAAGAGTGGTGCCAATAGTTTGGCGCCCATGGGGGCCAAGCTATTCTGGCACCACCCTTGAACTATCATGGTCGATCCATATGTTGATGTGGTGTGTCGCAACCAAATGAGTGAACTACATTAAATTTGTTTCGCCGCTCTGTCAGTGTTTTGATGAATGGACGAGTGTGTAATTGCCTGAGTGTGCCTCACTACGCATTTATCTTAGGCAAACCGCAAGACAGTCAAGTGTCTTAACTCATTCTACCCCAACACCCAAATCCCCCAATTTTGCCGTTGTCCTCTGAAGACTGCACTCTAGTGCAGGACACAGATCGACCATGATAGTTCAAGTGTATGCCAGAATAGCTTGGCGCCCATAGGCGCCAAGCTATTCTGGCATCACCCTTGAACCATCATGGTCGATCCTTATCTTGCTGTGGTGTGTCTGGGGTAGAATGAGTTAATGATGCAGTGTATGATGTCAGTGATACGCATCAACACACACACTAACGTGACACACAACACTAAACGCATTTTTACTTTCCCTACTTTAATAAGGTTACCAAGTTCAACGATTAACGTGCGATTCCGTTTAGTATCGTATGCCATTCACTTCATCATACACTGTGCTCCAGCAAAGTGTGTTAACACATTCTACGTCAGCATGTCAGGTATGTGACAGTCCAATCTGTTCATGCGTCGCTCCTTGCATGAGCACGTAACATTTGCATGTGGACTTGAGTTTCTAGTGCACAAGGGAATTGAGGCATTATCACCTTAAATAACAAGTAGACACAGGTTGCGTTTTTGAAATCATTGTCAATTCAACTTCACAGACCCCCCGCCGCCAAAGGAACATGGATACAAAGTGGTTTCAGCAAGAGGCGTAGATCCTCATGAGCCCCCGCAATTGCTTCTTGCAGTTGCGTGGTGTTCAACTTTTCTCGGCTGTGAAGGGAATACAACATCAAAATGTAAGAGGCATAGATTCTCGTGAGCTCCCACGAATGATAGTGTCTGCCTTTTGCTATCCGCGTTCCTTAGGCTGAAGAGGACACCAGGCGTGGATCTTCAGTGGTTACACACATATCGTTTCTAGCCGCTGGCAGTGAAGGGGTTAACAGCTTCATCGCCGAGCAAACTTGAATATTACCTATCTGCAAGAGACATAGATCCTCATGAGCCCCCGCAGTTGCGGGGGCTCATGAGGATCTATGCCTCTTGCTGAGACCAATTTGTAACCGTGTTCCTTTGCCTGTTGTGGCTTTTGGTTGTTGAATGAACAAAGAGTATAAGAAACAAAATATGCGTCCAGTGGCAGCGAAGGGATTAAAAAAATCCTGCCACAGAGATCACGGTGCAATCAACCCATGTTGATCTTAACATAGACGCTCGTCATTTATGCCGCCAAAAATTCCTAATGTTTATGCATATGGCAATAAAGTTTATCTTATCAAATGACATCAGTAAAATACACAAATAAATACAAAAATAAAGACGACGAAAGACAGCGAGCCAGTTTCCACCTTGAATACAATAAAGTACACCTTCCTCAGTTACAACAGCTTTACTGAGATTATCTGGCACGTGTGAGTATCACGTTGTTCTGGTCAGCCTTTGTAAAAGAAAAGAAGATGGGATGAACCATAACCCACAACGTCTCTTCTATATGAGAGCTGTCTTCGCCGTCACGGGTCTCTCTACCTTTTGTCTTTGACTTGATTCTGATGTTGAAATATCTCCTTTTGAAAAAGCCTCGCAGATGTGCCAATGCGTCATAGTGAACTCTATAAGGGGCGCGCGCAGTGCATACGCGCCATTGGTTTGTAATTGTCAAACGTCATTTGTCACCACGTATTATATATTTTTTTTTTTACGTAATTTTATATTTAACGTGATATGAGTTGCGCTTTCGCTTCAAGACTTGGAAAAATGGTGACAAAACTAGAATTTCACGGTACAATTTCAGTCTTGCTATAATTTGTGTGAAATCAGGTTGACTTTACCTAGCTACATGCTATACTAAGTACACCTGCATTTTCTCCTGAAAGCGCGTCTCTGTGTGTGTGTATGCATGTGCGTGTGTGCATGCGCGCGCTGCAAACATCCTCAAGAGGCATAGATGTTCATCGCCCTCCGGGCACTTGAGGATCTATGCCTCTTGGAGATGCGCGCATATGTGAGAAAGCCCGAGCGAGAGAGAGAGAGAGAGAGAGAGAGAGAGAGAGAGAGAGAGAGAGAGAGAGAGAGAGAGAGAGAGAGAGAGAGAGAGAGAGAGAGAGAGAGTCATATTTACTGTATGTCTGCGTGGTGACGGAGTTGCTTCTTTTACGTCACCGCACTGTCTGACTTTCTCTAGAAGTCAAGGTTTTTTACAGTTTAAATTATTTTCTGAAGTTGAAAGGATACAACGCTGGCTAACGAACTCATCCAATGTCTTTCTCCAAACTAGCTATATGCAAAAGTTCAAACTAAATATGACAAAAATTACGGAATCTAATCTGGGTCAACCAACTTCCTATAAACGGTTGTTTATGTCTTCAATGAGACATTCAAATGAGACATTCAATTACAATATGCTCGGAGGCTCTCTTAGCCACCCACTTAAAAAAGTATTTCGCCAAGTTTCAAGCTTGTGGGTACAGAAATATCGGAAAGAAGTACCCAACGGAGAAAGAAACACGCTTAGAAAAGACGGGTACAACACAATTTATTAATATTTCGGGTAAATACCCTTTGTCAAAATAAACAAACAAACAAACATAGAGATTAGCCGCTACTTATCTTCAATGGCAGAAGGAATGTGGCAACATTCCTTCTGCCATTGAAGATAAGTAGCGGCTAATCTCTATGTTTGTTTGTTTGTCTATTTTGACAAAGGGTATTTACCCGAAATATTAATAAATTGTGTTGTACCCGTCTTTTCTAAGCGTGTTTCTTTCTCCGTTGGGTACTTCTTTGCATATTACACGCTTGGCAGTCACCTTTTTGGTCCAGAAATATCGGAGAATCTCTTATTTACACACATACGGCGTTTCGCGCCAAATGTACGTTCAGCAGCAAGGTTAGCGTAACTAGACATAACGTAATTTTTATCTTGTTACTTCAATGTTAGAGGTCTAGCCTGCCCGCCTTTGACATCATGGACATGCTGTTAAATTCGCCCCACCGCGACCAGTCCTAAAAAGTCCCTTCTATAAATCCTGAGAAGGGTCTTATAAAGAGAAATAAAAGAGGGCGTGTCAGTTTCCACCATGAATACAACAAAACACACCTTCAGTTACACCAGCTTTACTGAGATTATCTGTCAGTGTAAGTTGTGGTACCTTTGTACAATGCTGATTATATATGCACATTTGTGTGGAATGCTTATCTAAGACAAGCGATTTTCACAGGCAGACAATTATGACAACAACTCTCAAAACGAGGACAAACTTCTCATCACAATCACTTGAAAAAATAAAAATAAAGCAATTGTGTTTTGACTCTACAGAATATTCTATGAAACGACACGTACTGTACATATTGTAGACGTGGACACTCTCTCTCTCCTTCTCTCTCACCCACTGCCACAAACAAACGCGCAATATAAAACATCCTGACTACAATACATAAGCATTTTCCGACTAACTGTGAAATGGCTTGCCAACCAAGTACAAGCACAATGCATTAAACAAGCCCTTCTGCAGACTAAAAACTAAACAACACTGCAGTTTATGATCAGCGTGTCGAGACCTGGGTGCCATAAAGTCGGAACACGTTATTCATGGTGTTGCTAAATTTTGCATAGACTTGTTTAGAGAATATAACCAGTCCGCAGAACATTGTCCAATTATTGACAACAACTGAGTCTGACTTAAGCCCGAAGACATTTCGCTCACCAGGTACAAATGTATCCACTTGGGAGTCGAGTCCAACACCTGTCTGTGACAAACCGATATGCTGATGCGTGTAATACAGTCTACTTCGATTATAACATTGTCGGACATAACAAAAGTCATCTATAGCAACACTTGTCCAGAGGTCCGGACAGCACTCCTTCTGTCTAGATTACATCGTGTGTAACAAACTTTGGATATTACAACAACAAAAATTGGGTCGCCTGGCTATTTTCTATCCCATTTAACCCTCTTAACCCCACAGCCGCATTTTAAAACTTTTGGAGGCGTTGTCCAAAGACAGTGTACCAGTTGTAGGAGATGGATAGATCATGATAATTCAAGGGTAGTGCCAGATGAGCTTGGCGCCTTCAGGCGCCAAGCTCATCTGGCACTACCCTTGAATTATCATGATCAATCCATCTCCTGCTGCAGGGTCCCAGGGTTAAATGGGTTAAACCCACGCAGCATTTCCCAAATTTTTTCTTTGCCAGCTAACGACTATGTACCAGTTGCAGGAGATCGATCGACCATTACAATTCAAGGATAGTGCCAGAATTGCTTCGCGCCTAATGGTGCAAATCCAGTCTGGCACTGTTCTTGAATTATCGTGGTCGATTTATTTCCTGCTGTAGTCCGTCGGGACTAAATGGGTTGTATCCGTCGAAGTTAACTGTACTAAGACCTGTAACAACAAGAGGAAAATAAGCAGGTGAACCATCATGTAAACCGTCCTGTTCATAACTGACTAGGCGGGTCGGGAGCATGGAACGCAAGTGTAACCTGGTTGACAATCTGCCCATCCTTCTCCATGGAACATACGACCGTCCTATCCTGTTCCGGCACGCACCACACGCGCACCGTGAGCACGTCCCCCTGCACCGCCTCCCCTATGTACGCCACGCGAACCTCCCGTACGCCTGCCCCTACATCATCCTCGCTCAGGCAGTCTGCCAGGTGGCCCTTGCTCAAGGCGTTATGCACGGCGTCAAGGGCGAAGCGTGGGTAGCTGGCAAAGTTGGTGTGATTGTAGTTGTCAGTGTCACTCCATGCTACAGTTACCTGCACAGAAGCCACAGTACAGAGATGTTTTACCAAATATTCATGAACACTTGGCATACTACACACTTGTAAAATGGAAAATCATTGAGTCAAATCAGCAGCTTTACAGAGGCTGCGGAAATGCCAACATTAACATTCTGCCCCAGGACCGAAATCACCGAATTTTGAAGTTACCCTCTGAAGGACTCTATTACAATTCTTGAGCCAGATCGAGAATGATAGTTCAAGTGTGGTGACAAAAAGAGCTTGGCGCCTATGGGCGCCAAGCTATTCTGGCACCACCCTTAAACTGTCATGCTCAATCCATGTCTTGCTGTGGTGTGTCGGGGCTGAATGAGTTAAGGGTCATAGTGGACAGCAAGCTCAGTATGCACTCTGCTCTTGCACATAAAGCAAAAACGATAAAAATTGTGTCCACTGTAGTCTTCAGGTACACAAGTAAACCTTCACGTTTCATCACCCCCCCCCCCCCCCCCCCCCCCCCTCCTCCCCACCCCAACAAATCATCATGAACACTACTTTTAGTACCTTGTACAGTTGTAGTGTCACACTGATTAGCTTCATTAAGGTGAATGACCAGGCCCTGTTCCTCTTCCCACCCTCAACCACCCGACAATTCCATCCCCACTGCTCTACTGTCCGTACCTGGTACACACTGGCAGGTCCCCCAGGGGGTGGGTGCTGGCGAGCGATCACTAGGCCCTGGTCCCCCCGGACACAGTGGGGCAGGTATAACTGTCTCCAATAATCAGACACAGGGCATGGACGACGGGTTGTCTTGTCGACCAGTACAACCTGCACAAAGCTATCTATCACAGCATACAGGCTAGGCTCGATCCATATTACGAGCTCAACTATAAGGCTCAGCTGTATATATGACCAACAAATTGTTGGTTTGCCTTCTTTTTATATGCCACATAGGTGTCGTTGTTCTTTTATTATTTACTGTATATTCTTATGTTTTAACCCATTAAATCCTGAGGCTGAAAGGTTTCAGATCTGTGTATTGCCTAGTATATCAGGATGGAAAGGGTTAAACGTGTATGACGGATGTATTTTACAAACGTTTACAAACATTATTCTACACAAATGATACTACAGGTAAACCAATGGTTTGAATTGATGGCCATAGAAAGTGTGTACCTGAACTGTCTGCTGGAAAAGTTCCCCAGCCTCTCTGTGTGTTGGAGACAACATAGTTGACACGGTGCTCAGTGAAGTGCGACCAATGTGACCTGGTCTCACCTCCACCTAGCAAAGCACACATCAAAGTGTCTCTTCAGTCATTTGAACATATAAGACCAGTTCTGGGCAAGTGAAGATGATTAATTTATGTACATTGTTACATCACCCTGTGCTTTCTTGCTGTAATGAGGTGTTATTATACTGTCGTTTTGCCCATTCAGGAACTCGCCTGTGTAGCAAAGGAGAAGAAGAGCCGACAAGTCTTTTATATTATTACAGTCAAACTTCATTATCAAACAAAAGTTAAGAGGACCTGCTCTTGGCAGTAAGGATTAATACTTTGCAATATCTTGTTTAATGTACTTAGAATGTCTTACAATAATGCTGAGCAAAAGGGCTAATTTAAACTTATATTTTATAAAGTGTGAATGTCATAAAAATGAAGTACTTATCTGCTCTTCTTCCCCTCAAGCAGAAAAGTCCTTCCATTATGCACATGGGGCAGTAGAAAACCTCTGTTATGTGTACCTACTAACATGGCTTGTGACAAAGAGGGTAGAAAAGTCTTAGTTTACATAAAATAGTTTACAAATGCCCTTAGATTATAATCACAAACAGGTTTGGTGGAGGCGGCACATCTCGAATGAGTTAATGTCTACAGCACTGCTGTGACAATAGATGGCACCAACAGGCAGGTTACGGGGAAGCCCAGGCCAGAACAGCTACAACCTGATCTGGCACTGATCTGATCAATTTAGGAGCCCTGCAACTATGTCACTTTCAACAGTCACGCTACATAGAGCAATCCCGTCTTCTTGCCTGTGATACAGGTCGTGATAAGATGTTCTTTATGTTGTAGCGAGTGTAACATGGGAGAGAACACTTGTACTCTCAATACATTCTGTTTAGTTTCCTCCCTTGGAAAGGGGAGACAATCTTTATAACCGTTCCTGAGTTGAACGTTCAATTTCTCCATCGCCACCCACTACCTGCATAACAAATATGACCTGGCCAAAAGAGAAGAAACAGAAAGAAATCATTTCCAATGTAGTTCACAATCATGCATGACAAAAGCAACGTCTTTCTGTTGCTGTCTATATGCACATTAGTGCCTGCAGCAATTTAAAAAGCACATCATATTCTCTGAGAACAGCTTATCTGAAGAAAAGAGTAAGGTGCAACCAGCAACAACAACAACAAAAGTGGTGTGTTCAAACCTCCAGTGGCCATTTGGAAAATTCTGGATCATACATGCTCTTTGCAATAGTGGCGCAAGTTGTGTGAAAAAATGTAAAAAATCCATCTGTAAGCTTGCTGTAGTCAAAAAATGTTTGCCCACTTGTGTCCACTGGTGTATGCATGGCCAGCATACGCGAGACACTTGCAATTTTCAGAAGACTGATCAGGGATGGATGGCCTGCAATAATAATTTTTTTTTTTTTTAAATGATACAGAAGTTAAAGTCAAATGTATTCATAGTTCTAAATCACCAGGCATGGGTTGACTAGAACTAACTTAGCGCTTAAAAGTGAAAACTGTGAGCGAAAGCACGTGCTATACAATAATTACTAAGAAGCTAGTGCTTTCCAAAATGGTGACTGATCTACAAAATACATACATGTACGATGACCTCTATTTAAAAATAAATTGGTCGATAATTTACCATTTACCACATCATGAGCTGTACTCTTCACATTCTTGACCGCTATTACAAAATATCCTGGCATTAATTTTTTGAAACATCTGGAATATCATTAGTGATGAGATACACAACTTTTACAGTTGGGAAAAAAATTGCTTGTTTCACTTTTCCGCTTCCATTCTGTTCTGTGCAATTAATTTCTTTCTTTTTGAGCTTACTTGAAGGGGAAACACTTTCATTTATGCAAAATGCTGCCTGATTAAATAGAGGATATGAACGGAATACTTCATTTCCTTCATTTCTACTCCAACGATCCTGTGGAAAAAAAACACAAAAAAAACCAGATGCCATTTTGAAGGTGCTCGCTAGCACCATATCTAACGGCTTGCAAGCACCGAAAGCGCTAGTGTTGAGTGAGACCTATACAGCCCTTTACTTTCTTCGAACACTCGCGACCGGGCGACTGATAGAACAATAGGCTGAATGGAACTAACTGATCTAGCCTCAGCTGCATGAGTGAGTTTAAATCCTGCATAAGCTGTTACAAAGTTGCTCTGAAATTGTGAAACATCTTGCACACTGGCCTGTGTAGGATTTAATCTCTCTAATGCATATGACCCCATGATCCAGCACTTAAATCTTACAGAGTATATAATCATGCTGAATACTGTTTCTTATGCTCCTAAAGGCTTCCCTAGAAACGAAATACACAAGAAACGAAACATTTTCATTGCATTGAAATGCCTCCTCCACTCACGCAGAAACGCAGTGAAAATTCATTTCGATTGGTACAGGGGAAGTAACTCTTCACTGACACATGCTCTGGTTTGTATCGGTGGATATCGGGTCATATTTTTGACTACTGACGCTTAAAAACTAAACATATAAGACATGTGTGCCTTCACTTAATGACTTACACAATTAAAGTGAATTGCCGACCATATCGAATAAACGTAAGTGCTTTTGAATGCGTAAACAGGGTTGGTTCAAGTGAATCGAGGATGCCGCCGTCTCGAAGCGATAGCCGCCATCTTGTAGGCGGCTTCGCAGAGCAGCCGTTGAAAGTGGGGTTCAGAAAACTGATCTAAAATCATATTTTGGTGGTACTTTAGTGATGATACTTGATAGATTCCATTTCAAAAATGATTTCTCCGCTTAAATCTTACAGAATCGTGCGTCACATCACGCAATTCTAGCCATAATAGACCTGACTCCACGGCATCGCTTTATCGTTGCTATCTTCAGTGTTTGGGCTTGAATGACGTCAGATTGGCATGTGACCTAGCGGACGATGCTGATTGGGCGACGGGTAGAAATGTTTCGGCGAAATGTTTCGCGAATAGAGACAGGTTCTATTTTGTGAAATGTGTCGTTTCGCAATTCGTGAAACGGTGAAATGTTGGAGAAATGTCTGAAATGTGGACATTTCGACGAAATGTTTCGTTTCGTTTCTCCGTGTGAGGAAGCCTTAAGTATATTAAACTGGCACCAGTAGCATGGAAAATAAAGGTAACCGATTGTGAACACATCACACTGTAGAACTTTACCATATAGATCAATCATTTCCAGTGCTGGCCCTGGGTGTAGGACTCTGGCACACTGTGGTGTTGATCCCTCCATCAACTTCACATGAGCTGCTGCCAGATAGGAGCTGAACCATAATGGCTTGCGCTCCTTCAGCTCCCTGCCAATAAACACACACATCCTTAAAGCATCAGGGGCCAGTTGCATGAGTGAGCTTAGTCTTGAGTCAGCCACTAAGCATGGTGACCCGCTATAGCAAAAGCACCTTGGCACAGGACTAAACTCACTCATGCAAAGGAGTCCAGGTCCTGCAGGTGCACCTTGACGTACAATCACAACACTCTGCTTCTACACGAATGGCTAGACTTCAAATGAGCTGGGAAATACTTTCACTCTCTCAAACATGCAGTTGTTTTACTAGCTGCATGCACATGCAACCCCCCCCCCCCCCCCAAAGGGGGCGAAGATAGTTCAGCCACAACAGTTTAAATTGATTCAGCCTGAGTAGTTTAAATTGATATGCTGATTGGAAAGACACCAAGTTGATCAGGCTTACACTTGACTTATCACAGCAGATCCATCTGCCACAGCTGCTACAGTGTTCATAGAAGCTTCCAGCTGGTGTACAGTGTTTGTAGAAGCTTCCAAAAGTTGTAAAAGTCATTATTGGATGTGGATCGATAATTTAACAACTTTAACCAGCTACAATGACATAAACAGCTGACATTGCAGTAGATTAATAATAAATCATGGAACACACACATGCAGAATACCTCGGCTTGTGTTCTTGCAGTGACATCTGTTTGCTAGTTTTTAAAAGTCATATGTGTGCTGTATGTAAAAAAACCTGTACAACCTCAAAGTATATTTGTCCATCAGGACTGGTGCTCAATGCCATATTAGTGCTTATGAAACTTCAAAACAAATAGGTAGGGTTTTTGTTGTTTTGTGTGACAGTGTGTGTGTTTTTTTGGGGGTTTCTTTTGCTTTTTACTGAGAAATCAATCCTTAGAATCACTGTATTGAAGCGACACGGCTTGAATCAAGCGCAACAGTGTCATAACAGGAATAGTAAGTGTGTTTATCATGCAGTTTTGGGAAAGTATTGCATTAGACTTTAAAAGTCAGGTGAGGATACTGTGACCCACAGATATATATATATATATATATATATATATATATATATATATATATATATATATATATATATATATATATATATATATACTCACTGCCACAATGGTCCCACCACAGAACATATACATATACTCACTGCTAGAAAATACACAGCCCGTAGTTGGACCACTGCAAACCAAAGCACAGAATGTGTATTACTGCAAGCAAGACTTTTATTTGCAATGACAGTGCAGTCACACGTTTTTTTGTATCATAAAGTGAAGAAAAAATATCACTAGCAGGATACTGGGATAGCCGCCGCCTAGCCACGAGACCCGGTTTTTACCATTCATAATTTTACCAGACTGGGTGATCTTAACTTACGACGATATGTCGGCCGCCGTGTTAACGGAATCGACCGTTTCTGTCATCACCGTTCCTTGTGACATTGTCCTGTTCCACACACCTCCGAGTAACTGTTGCTTCAGAAGCGTGCACCGTGAGCCGTGGGCTGTGCGTAATAGCAGTTTGACTGCACCAGTCACCATGCTCCCCAGAAACTGACAGTCGCCGAATGCAATGCAGGCTTGAATGTGACTATATGCTCCGTCTGACTTGGTAACACAATATCTTGATCACACATGTATGCACACACTGAAGTACAAACTGCTAGGTCATCTGTTGTGGGTCAAAGGTCAACAATTACATACATTCTCATACGGCGCAACAATAGTAAAGTCAAATATAAAGATGAGTTTATTGTTTAAGCAAATACCCTCTATTTCATCCATTATTTTGTCACATTTAGACTCAATTATGATCGAATGAATGCTAACAAATTGTCTTTTTCTAAACAGCATTGACACAAAGATAAACACTGTGCTTGTTTCTTTATTAAGATCTTCTCAAATGGTATAAATGTGACAAGCAGACACTAGTTGAGTGCGTTTGGGGGTCAATTTTTTATCAGTGTAATATCCATGTGAATGTTTTCATTTTTTGTGCCTTTCATAGTGTAGTACTGTATGCAGAAAAGCCTTCCTTTGGTTTCCAATTGCCCAAAAGTCGGTTTCATGGCGGAAAAGCAGGTGTCAACTGCAGTAGCGGAGTCGCCAGGGAAGCAGACGACGCAAGACACGCGGCTGAACTACGACAGAAGGTATGGTATGGTACGGTATCTCCAAGGCGCACATAGTTATCCATCTAATTAAAGATGCTTAACTCATTCTACCCCAAGACCGAAATCCCCAAATTTTGAAGTCGTCCTCTCAAGACCGGCTGCGTTGCAGTGCATGACACAGATCGACCATGGGGATCAGTAGTTCAACTGAGGCCGGTGATCGGCCAGAATAAGTTTGGCTCCCATAGGCGCCAAGCTATTCTGGTATCACCCTTGAACTATCTTGGTCGATCTTTATCTTGATGTGGTGCGTCTGGGGTAGAATGAGTTAAAGATGCCCAAGGCGCCGCCCGATAGGGCCGGATGGAAGCTGAAGCCGGCCGGCTTTGTGAAAGGCGCTACTGTTCAGTTATGTGCAAACCTCCACTCATTAACTTCGGTGCATGTGAAGTGAAATATTTCTGGTTTCCATTTCACCGGCCCTACCGGGCCTTTTCTTTTCGATTCATTGGTAATGGGATTACTTTAACGTGCGCACTTGATGATTTCTGCTGTGCACTACCGGACTCGATGGCCGGGGCAGAATGAGGAAAAGCATAGTCCCACATCCCATTCCTGCCCACCAGGGGATCCGAACCCGGGATCTTACGACTGCCAGGGTAGTGTCTTATCCACTAAGCTACGTCAGTCCCCATGTCGCAAAGGTAACGCAATCTAGCATGGCGGTGCCGAAGGGTGGCCGGGCCGTTGGGCGGCGATCCAGCCGGTACTGAAGGGGCGGGTTCCAAAAGAACTAATTTAAAAAAACAAACAAACAAAGAAGAAGAAGAAGAAAGGTGAAATGAAGAAAAAACATAGTGGAAGTACTACGTACGCGAGCGGCGGCTGAACTGACTGAACTGACTGACTGAACCAAACTTCGGTCACCACTGACCTGAGTCACTGGCTTATATGGCCTCGGCCGCGGCCGGACCCGGCCGCCGGCGTTGTTGCCGGCCTCACGAGAGAGAGAGAGAGAGAGAGAGAGAGAGAGAGAGAGAGAGAGAGAGAGAGAGAGAGAGAGAGAGAGAAACTTGAGAAGTAGAGATAACGTTAACTCAGACGGTGTCCGGGTAGGAAATGCTGATTTGATAAGATTGACGCCTTCGGCTTCAGGCCATTGACTCGGATGATTGCCTTGTGCCGAGTGGCAGTGTCAGTCGGGATTGAATACGTCACTGCGGCATTGACTGTGACCCTACTACTACTGTGAGTCAGTTATACGGCCACACTGGGTCGGTCAGTGATTCATGACTGACTGATCATGTTTGCCCGCGAAATCAGTGTCGATGTCAGTTCCAACTCAGTTTTCCGCAGATCACCATTCCATCATGTTTAATGGGCCGATTTGGGGGGAGGGGGGGGGGGGGGGCGATTCACGGATCCACGACGATCATAGTTATCAAGTTCACGATTCCGCTTCGCCGCAGTGACTCTCGTGAATCACTGAGTCGGCACGTGACTGAATCCCCCGATCTTAATGACATTGACGTTTCAGGTTGAAAAGCCGCGTTACTCTGAGACAATGAATACTCATTTCACCGGCCGAGCGGCCGGGAGAGGTGGTGGCCGGTATGGTTGGGGTGGGGGGATAGGCTGTATGACTATGACTGAGCCGGGGTGCCGTTCGTCAGTGTGGTTGGAAGATAGGCTCAGTACAACATTTTCAACTTTGAGCGAGTCTGCCGTGGCCGGCCGGCCGGCCGGGGCAGGAAGGGGGGTGGGGGGTGGGGGTGCTGAGGCTTAAGATTTCTGAATAGAAATTAGACAGTGATTAGACTTAGACGTTTCACGAGATAAGCGGCAGGCCGAACTTGGCATGTCACGGTCGGTTTCACTGACGACGAACGGCTTAAAATGAAAAATTGCAAGGGCACTGATGAATCACGAGAACCGAAAGTAAAACGCCAATTGTCGTCAGTCACGAATCATTATTTAAGGACATATCCCCCGTCCCTCCCCCTCCCCCCTCCCTTTTCAAGGATGTGCTCCGTTACTTTTTAGAACTACTTCAGTCGTTGTACCGCTCAGGCCGGCTTGCTAACAACCTAATCGCATCAGTTGTGAGGGAGCCCCTAAAAGTCTCGCGGGCGGCTTTGGGTCCAATTTGAAGCTTTGATGATGATTATTCATTCATTCATTTTCAATTGATTGATTGATTCAGTCAGTCATTCCTATTCCACTAACCGATTCAGTCACTGATTGACTCCCATCATTTAAATTAAGCTTCTTAGTAGGCTTACTGTCTAAATCACTGCCAACTAACTGATTGGTTCGTTCATTGATTACCACATTCATTCATAGACTGCTGATTCACATATTCATTCATAGACTTGCAGTCTTACCCTCATTCTCTTTTGTATGACGTAAGGAGGCAACGTGTGGCGTATCTGCAGAGCGTCAATGTGCAGCTTGACCCGACATCATTTTCCCACTGCGCTGTCGTGCACCACCCAGGGCTGCCTCCACAGATTGTGGACCGGGATGGTCAGTCAGTGACATTCCAGGTTTTCTCCACGGTATTGTCGGCGTGAATGCGTTCGTGCGTTCGTGCGTGCGTGCGTGTGTGTGTGTGTGTGTGTGTGTGTGTGTGTGTGTGTGTGTGTGTGTGTGTGTGTGTGTGTGTGTGTGTGTGTGTGTGTGTGTGTGCATGAAACCACACCAAAATATCATAAAGTGTTCACAGGAAAGTGCCATCAGGTATTAAAATGATTGTTCTAAATGGCTGGGCATTTCCGTTGTGGACGCTCTATGTCAGTTCAGTCATGGCGTGTGAGATGTAGAGACAGTCGAGCAGTGGCGTAAGAAGATATATTTTTCATGATTAGAAAGAGGTGGGGGGGGGGGGGGGGGAAGGAGGAGGAGGTAGCGTCGGGAGGAGGGGGGAGGGAAACTCGGTCATAAATATCAATCAAAATCTTAGGAAATTTTCTTCTGCAAAAATATTTTGTTGTCCAAATAACATTTAGTTCTCCAAAAATATTTTTGCACCAAAAATACTTTTCTCCAAACATATCGGGGCGCACCCCCCCCCCCCCCCCCCCCACCGCTACGTTTTCATAAAAGGGTGCGGGGGGGGGGGGGGGGTGCGGGGGGCAGGGACCACCAATAGTGACCCTTCTTCCCCCTCCCCTCCCCTTCCCCACCTCCCCGTCCCCTACCCCACCCCCACCCCCACCCTACCCCACCCCCACCCCACCCCCGCGGTTCTTACGTCACTGTTTTCTTTTGTACGTATTACAGCTTATGTAACATCGTACTCAATCAATGCTTGAATAAACTGTGTTACTGTGCCAGGCAATCCGTCCCTGATCGGCCTAGTACGAGTGGCCCGCATGGTTCGTAATCTGGCCATGTCTAGCCTTTGTGCCGGCGACGGTCGCTGTTTTCTGCATCTGGACCAGCTCCGGGGCGGCGACAAGCTTACGGTGTTTATGGCGGCCGCCAGCTACACAGTCACGCGCCACGCTTACGATACGCACGTGCCCAAGTTCCCCCTGCGCGCAAAGCTCGAGATGGGTCACGTGGGGCGCACGTCATTCAGCGTGCAGACTTCAATCACTGCGCCGTCAGGAGAGCTGATATTGACGTGTGTTAATCAGGTGGGTACCTATACTGACAAGAAAAGGTCATCGGGCCCACGTGAGTCGGCCCTCTTTGGCCCGTGCACAGCAGCGGTACACTCAGGCAGCGACGGCCCATATCGGTCTGAAATCCTTTTGCTTACTGTTCAAGGGTGGTAGTTGTGTGCACCGCGAGCACTGATTCATGAAATTCTGTTTACTTGGATACATTACATCATCAACACAACACTCATAAATGACTCCCCTTGGTTTGTATACTCATAAATGAGCACTATCATGGTACTAAAATGCATAGTATGTCATGATGTGTGTACCGGTAATCATGCAGCAGAAAAGGGAGACTGTGAAGTCAAGCGGTGCAACAGAAGAAACAAGTATTTTAATGTTATATTGTCTTCCATCATGGGCGAAAATCGCCTGACTAGATACTAGTCAGGTTTCATTGATTTAGCCCCGAAGAACTACACCAAGAGATGGATCGACCATGATAATAATTTAAGGATAGTGCCAGATTAGCTTGGCGCCATCACTGAGGCGCCAAGCTAATCTGACACTACCCTTGAATTATCATGGTCGATCGGGCAAATGGCACATAGTCGTTTGGTGACACCTCCAAAATGCGGCCTTGGGGTTAAATGGGTTATTCGTGGCCACTGGACAGTAAGTGATGGGATTGATACAATGAATACTAAAAAAAAAAATCGCATTTTCAGTAGAGTGTATTTGCCACCAGATGCGAGTATGGCATGCACTTGAGAAGCACGATGATAAATAGGCCAGGCTACATGAGGTCATGAGCTGGAGTACAGCCAATGTTCATCCTCCTTCTGCCAGATGGTGTTGATAGACCCGTCCACCCGCCGCCCTACCCCGATACCGGAGGACTGGCGCCAACACTACGCCCCTTTGTGTGTCGGCCACCCCCTGATCGTTCCCCGCCAGCCTCCGCCTCAACCCCGCTACGACCACCTCTACACCCTGACCGTGTTATGGAGCGACACAGACGACAACGACCATACTAACTTCGCCAGCTACATTGGCTATGCAATGGACGCTCTGCACCACACGCTCAGACAACGGTAAAGCCAGAACTTCAAGTTAATTATTTCCATTAGTTACCTCGTGCAATGCCAGTTGACGCAGACAGTGTTTCTGCAATCTTTCTCGATTCAGCACCAAAACGCCCTAACTGTCCCACGAACATGGATTCAAAAGTGGTGTCAGCAAGAGGCATAGATCCTCATGAGCCCCCGCAATTGCGGCGATTCATGAGGATCTATACCTCTTGCAGTTGCATGGTGTTCAAAATTGATAGGCTCTGAACGGGTTAAACATGAAATCTCATTGTGCCTGGAAACGCACATTTGCCAAAGCCTTCCCTGACTTCTTAGTTTTGATTGTAAGCTGCTGACAGTCGATCTATCATACATTTTGTGCTAACATTAACGATGAAAGTGTATATGGATCCTCTCTAGCGTCAGTTTACACGAGTGCAAAATAATTTGGACTTTATTTCATGGGAGCAGTGTCACCGACATACGTGTTATTTTTCATTGAATGTGCGCCGTTAACCCAATGTGCACCGAGGTCGAAATTCCCCGATTTTGGAATCGTCCTCAGAATACTGCATTACATTTTAGCAGACAGATCGACCATGATAGTTTAAAGGTGGTGCCGGAATAGGCGTCAAGCTATTCTGGCACCGTACCGCCCTTGAACCGTCATGGTCCATCCAGATCTTGCTGCGTTGGGTCGGGGCAAAAATTTTAATGAGTTAATATTTTTGTAATGAGTCGGGGTTTGTTGGTCTTTTCTTGTATTTTATTTGCTTGGGAGACATGTATGTAGGGGCTGATCTGGGCGGTTTGATCCTAGGAGTTTCGGAACCGCGCCCTCCCCCCCCCCCCCCCCCCCCAAAAAAAAAAAAAAAAAAAAATTGTTTAAAATGCTATAACAAAGTCCCTTTTTGGGGTGCTTGAACAGCCTCCCCCCCCCCCCCCACCCTCCCGCCACACACACACCCTACCCTTTGATTTTTTTTGTCAAGTTTCGCCACACACTCGCAAACAGTTGGACCAACCCCCCCTCGAGGTAACTGATCCGCCCCTGTGTATGGATGTGTCTGCTTGTCTGTCATGGCAGTGTGCTGGAGGACTGTGTGACAGAGGCGGACGTGTCAGCGGGTACGTCCGAAGTGCGGGTGGCGTACCTGGGGGAGAGCAGCGAGGGGGACGTACTGACGGTGCATGTGTGGTGCGTGCCGGAACAAGACAGGACGGTCGTGTGTTCCATGGAACGGGACGCACAGACTGTGTGCCAGATCTCGCTGACGTTCCACCCTGCACCTTGAGTGAACACACCTTGACACCGAGGCACAGATACACCACTCATCAGCATGAAACGTATACTGACTTCCATTAAAAACGCAAAAAGGTGTCTGTAAGTGTACCTGCAAACAATGAGCCACCCTGACAGCAAAACAAGAACATTTTTATTGTTGCTTACTTCAGATGTTCAGCCTACTGTATGAGCTACCTTCACACAAAAATTGGATGAGTTATCGCCAATGGCTACCTTGGAGGACACAGGGTTTCACTAGTGGTGAAAATAAGCAAAACTGGATACACTCTGTGAAGCAAGTTTCCTGCGATATGTTTTAACACACAAGTTGTGTGGATTGCTTATGATGTTATTAACTGCCTCAAACGAAATTTGACTCGAAAAATTCATTAGAGAACAAGAACTTCCGGTGAACATCATTTTCTTAATAAATCTTATTTGATTTAATGTGAATTACTTTCAAACCATTTTATATGCTCCAGTGACTGACACAGAGATAAAGAACACACGAGCAGGTATCCTAAAAATAAAGAACTTTTTGATTTTCATGTTTGTAGGTCATGTTGATTATTTAGGTGCCTTTGACAAACGAAAAGTACGTCAAGACCAAACAGGCCGGATTTTCATGTACACGAACCTTAGTGACACTGCACATTGGCTGGCTTTCACCTGTGTCCTCTGCAGATGCTCCCCATTTCACTTTCAATATCCTGTGATGGTAGTGTTACTGATGACGTCATAAGTCATCGATGTGCGATTTTTAAGACTAAACATTCTATTTGCACACGACGTGACACACTCTTCATAACATTTTCTAATAAATGACGTCAAATAACCCGGATTAACGCATGTTTACGAAGAAAGGCGCTATGGTAAAAAATTCGCGTTTTTAATGGAAGTCCGTATAGTTACCCTACCCCACGGGGTCGCATGATCAAGTTATGTTTGTCTCTTGTTTTCATCATTTTTATTCGCGGTTTTCTCATGTGAAACACCGGGCTTATCGCATAGGGTAGATCTGCTGTAGTTTCAGACACACGAATGAGATGATCGTTGGGTAATCGATCACCGCTGAACATAGGTACTACACATCATATTAACCCTGACGCAGTGCAGAAGGAGATGATCGACCATGATTATTCAAGGGTCGTGCCATTTGGCGCCAAGCTAATTTGGCACTACCCTTGAATAACTGGTACAAAGTCGTTACTAAGGTATCCTTGAACAACTGGTACATAGTCGTTACTGAGGTGACACCTCCACAATTTGGGAATGTCGTCCTTGGGGTTAAATGGGTTAAGCGTTGATCGACTACGCAAAGATGGTCCAGCGGTTAACCAGTCATTTCCCTGCGTACGTTGATCTGCTAGAGATCGTTTCAGTGTCACACGGACTTGCCAGGCTGTAGAAGTTACCTACAGTGTTTGTGTCTATGCGTGCGTCAGTGTGTGCAACATTGTGTGTGTGTGTGTGTGTGTGTGCGTGCCCGCGCGCACGTGTTTGTGTGTGTGTGTGTGTGTGTGTGTGTGTGTGTGATGGTGTGTGTGTGTGTGTGTGTGTGTGTGTGTGTGTGTATCTGTGTGTGTTAGAACTCGCATGCGTGTGTATGTTGAAAGCAGTTTAGCAATTGTTGATCGGCCGATTCTGTATTACTGTTGTATCAGTTGCAGCTAGTCAGGAACACAAGGACAAAGAAATGTCCAGTTCATGCACATTTTTTATTAAATAAACAGGTTACAACAACAAAAACTATGCCTGGCTTTTCCCGTCTGAGACATCATTTCTAGAAGCTAGCAGGGGATGGGCGCATGTGGATGCTTCAAGATTTATCCCGATATATGCATAGTGATTACTACAAAGAAAATCCCAACAAAGAGAGAAACACCCTTAGAAAGGACAAATACAACACATGTAACTCATTCTACCCCAACACCGAAATCCTTACATTTTGCCGTTGTCCTCTATAGACTGCATTGCAGTGCAGGACACAGATCGACCATGATAGTTCAAGGGTGATGCCAGAATAGCTTGGCGCCCATAGGCGCCAAGCTATTCTGGCATCACCCTTGAACTATCATGGTCGATCCTTATCTTCCTGTGGTGTGTCTGGGGTAGAATGAGATAAGTAGTGTTGTGTTTGTCCTTCTAAGCGTGTTTCTTTCTTTCTCGGGATTACCTTTGCATTTTACACGCTGGGCAGTCTTAGTAACTCAGAATCTTAGTAATTACTGGGAGTCCGCCATGACGTCCATAAAAGAAGATGGGTCCTCTCAATGGACGAGCACGAGGGGAAACTGCATGTAAAACCTTTACACTAGGGGAGCAGGGAAGGGCAGCGGCTGACCATTGAGCCCGGCCAGAATATTGTCCACCGTCACCTTACACATGGCACTGCGCGTGCGGTCAGTGGCGGACCCAAGGTGGGGCAGCACTGTGCAGTTGGGCAGCCTCAGTAGCGGGTGATCAGTGGGCAGCGGTTCCGGCGTCGTCACGTCCACCCCAGCAGCGGCGATCTGACCGGAAGTGAGTGCAGCCAGCAGCGCCTCCTGGTCGACCAGGGCGCCGCGCGTGACGTTGACAAAGATGGCCGAGTTTTTCATGCGCTGGAATGCGCCAGCGTTAAAGAGGTGGTGGTTGTTGGCGGGCACGGAGCAGGTGGCGATGACGATGTCGCTGACAGACAGCAGCTGCTCCATACTCAGGAACTCCGCGCCCACCTTCACACGGTACCACGGCCTTAGTTAACTCATTAACCCGGACGCCCTACAGTAGGAGATGGATCGACCATGATAATTCAAGAGTAGTACCAGATGAGCTTGGAACTATCCTTGAATTATGTCGATCCATCTCCTGCAACTAGTACATTGCACATTGAGTTATATCATAATTATGAGAAATTCGCCATACAAACACTATGTATTATTATTATTATTACATAGTCGTTAGGTGACATCTCCAAACTTTGGGAAATGCGGCCGGTTACATGGATTAATCAGTCCACATTTGTAAACCGTTAGCGGAAAACATCTGCTTGATGTCTGCAAACAGGGGCAGATATAGGAGAGGGGTGTCCAGAGATTTAAGACCCAACCCCCCCCCCCCCCCCCCCCCCCCGTCTCCCTCCCTGCCAACCCAACCAGCCGCCTCTCCACTCCCCCCCCCCCCCCCTCCCCCGCAGAAAAGAGACGTAAAAACGGGAAGACAAAGTAAAGAATTCTTTGAAATACACCCCCTACAAAATACCTAGTAGTATTATGAAGTACCACCTGTCCAAACTATCTGGTGGAGCTGAAATTGTACTTCGTCTGGTGTCACACTTCCCAATGTCCACATGACCGCAGTCTCACCTCTTCTGCCGCAGGTTTGGGGGCGCTGCCGCAGTAGACGATCCTCGCTGGCTCAAAGGCCTTCAGACGGCGCGCCACCGCCATCCCTATCCGGCCCAGTCCCACAATGCCCACAGTGCTTCCGGCCACCTCCACTCCCGTCATCCACAGAGCGTTGTCCCAGCGTGTACCCCACACACCGTCATGCACGGCACGCAGCCCTGCAAACACACATGCACGCACGCACGCACAACCACAAGTTCATCAAGTAGAATTGCCGATTACAGTCCAGGAAACAGACCGACTATCGCAAGTAATAGTCAAGTTTAAGGTTGGTGCCAGAATAGCTTGAACTATCACTGTCGATCTACACCCTGTATGTCACTCAGGTTTATATGGGGTCAACTTATGGTGAGTGGTCAACACAATTTCCAGTATGGTTTTGCGGTGGATCGGCACTCCAGAACCATGAGTAGGCCGCCAAGTCCCACAACCCTGCCTACGTGGGCCGGCAGGAAGCATAGTGCAAAGGCCATCGGGCCGACGTCAGCCTCCGTTGGCCCGCGCACGGAAGTTCTCCCCAGCCCCTACAGCTATAAGGCCTTGAGAAAAGTCTGCAGTCTGCGTCCGTTTCTGATCCAAATCGGTCCTATTTACATTTTGAACCCCCCCCCCCCCCAGCTTCCCAAGCAACCCCCCCCCCCCAATACAAATTTCAAGAGCAAACAACATACAGAAGCTCAGCTTCTTACGGATTCAGATCGTTCCTATTGACATCGTGAGACATCAAATTAACTCCTTCCCTGCCACTGGACGCATATTTGTTTCTGAAATATTTGTTCATTCAACGACTGAAAGCCACTACCGTCAGTCCATGTAACATGGACTACGGACACAGACAAGTCTCAGCAAGAAGCATAAATCCTCATGAGCCCCCGCTGTTGCGGAGTCTCATGAGGATCTATGTCTCTTGCATCTGGATTTCGTTTTACTCGGCAGTCAAAGGGTTAACAAAAAAGCAATATAATGTGCTGCGCCTGTGTGACTGACCCTCTTGTACGCGGCGGGCAGTGGCTAACACGAGCGCCATGGTCAGCTCGGCCACTGCCGTTGTCAGCACTCCGGGAGTGTAGCCGACCAACACTCCCCGCCGCCGGCACTCCGCCACGTCCACATGATCTAGCCCCACTGACATCGTGCCCACCACCTTCAGCTGCGGACCTGCAACACACGGGTTGTGACGACATTAGTGTACGTCATCGTAATCCAGGGATATGGCGCCCACCATCTTCTATCTAGTGTTGCGGGCTGCAACAGACGGAGGATGACATCAATCACGCCCAAGTGATCTCGTGATGAGAAACATGAAATACCCACGACTCTTCCCCCTCCCCCCCCCCCCCCAAAAAAAAAAAAAAAAAAACAAACAAAAAAAAAAAAAACCCAAGATGAGGATTTCATACCAAAGTCTACCGTATTGTTTGGAGCTCAGCTGCGTTTATCTTTTAGGAACATTCAGGATTGTTCATATTTTTAGGCTTATTATGCTGATCCATTTCCCTCCTCTCTAAGCCAACCCCCCTGATCAACACATACGTCGGCGCACACAAATAAAGACGGACCCACGGCGCTTCCCGCCATTAGTACGCTCTGTGGGCTCGTGTAGCGACAGGAATCCATCACCTTCTACTCAAACCCACCCTCTGATCCACACACTGACACTGGCACACAGAAATAAAAGCGGACACACGGCGATTCCCGCCATTCGTAAGCTCTGTGGTGTGGCGTAGCATAGCTATTCTGAAGAAGCATGGGAATGATAGCACGAGCAGCGAAATGACTTCACTTCAAGCTTCACGTCATGGCATCATTAGTCCCACGACGCTGTGTTCATAGTGACGACTCGATGTTATACGTAACTCATCGCCGGGCAGTACTAACCTGAATTGACGTATCCGAGAACAACTTTGCAAGTTTCTTGCTGATTTTCACGCCTAGGGCTTACAAGGTCATAATTTTGACCTAATCCTATCCCAGGGCCGGGACAAACGGCAGGCTTATGCAAACACTGTTTATAAAAAATCATGCGGGTATTAATGAGAAGATAGTTTTTTTTTCGTAAAAGAAAAATTAAAGTTATGTTAGCTGTTTTACAAATGACTCCTAAAAAGGGGTGCAGAACATTGTCTGATTTTCACACCTAGGGCATACAGGTCACAATTAACCTAATCGTACCCGACAGCCGAGACAAACTGCAGGCTTATGTAAATACCGTATACGAAAAATCATGCGATTATTAATGAGAAGAATTTTCTTTTTTTTTTGGTAAAAAAGATTTAATTGTTTTAAGATTAACCCATATAATTCGTGAAATTAATCCCCAAAACGTGAATATATATATATATATATATATATATATATATATATATATATATATATATATATATATATATATATATATATATATATATATATATATATATATATTTAAATATTTAATTATCACTCAAAATGGTCTAGAGGTACAATGCTGGTTAACGAACTCATTCAATATCTCCCTTTTATCTAGCTATATGCAAAATATCTAGTAAAAATAAGAAAAATTACGGACTCCAGTGTGGATCAACCGGTTTTTGTGAAACGGACATTTTCTCGACAATGAGCATCCTAATAAAAAAAAATCGAAAAAAAAAAAAAGGTCCTGAGATAATTACTTTATGGACAATAAAAAAAATCCTAAAATTTCGAGCTTGTCCGTCCTCACACGCGGGCTCTAGTCGCTGTCAGACACACACACACACACACACACACACACACACACACACACACACACACACACACACACACACACACACACACACACACACACACACACACGGAGACAAAAACCTCAGAGTGGGTTACCTACCATTTTATGTCAAAATGGGTTCCCATATTTCTATTTATTCTAGGGCTCTGGAGTTGATGCGAATGTTTAGAACTCACCTTATAACTAAGCTCTATAACTTAAAATAAAATAGACATTTTCTAGAAACAGAGCCACTAGATGGAAAAAAATGGGTTTCTACCAATAAAGTGGGTGCCTCTCACACAAAACTGGCATTACAGTCAAAATGGGTGTCTTCACAACATAGGCGTCTGTAATAAGGTCAAGTTCATGGAATACTTCTTTTTCACATTAATTTTTTTTCTTTTTCAACTTAATGTGTATGTATGCTTTAACATTTTTAACATTGTATGGTGCAAAATTCAATAAACACTGGCCCGTAACCTTTCGATTATGATTTTTACAGAGGAAATCTTTTAAACATTGCTGCGTTTTGTCCTTCTGAAGCAAAACAGTTTATCATGGCATTTATGTGAGAATCAACATAATGTATTCTGGAAATTAAAGGACGTTTTTTTTATGTACTCTGGAGTTTCAGACAAACAGCAACAGAGCATTTTTAATATTAACCCTTATCATTCGGAATACATCAGTGTGTGCAACAAGTGTGACTGAAATAGTCCAAGGGTAGTGCCAGAATAGCTTGGCGCCTCTAGGCGCCAAGCTATTGTGGCACCACCCTTGAACTAAAGCCATTGGTCTATGTCCTCATCTGTAGGTACTGTAATGTAGCTTGCAGTGAACAAATTTGAAGCTTTTAGCTTCAGTATGATGCGGGTCAAAAAGTGTGGAAAAATATGAAAGATAGAAAAAGACCCAGACGAAGAAACTAACACTTAACTTATTCTACCCCAGACACACCACAGCAAAATAAAGATCCACCATGATAGTTCAAGGGTGATGCCAGAATAGCTTGGCGCCTATGGGCGCCAAGCTATTCTGGCATCACCCTTGAACTATCATGGTGGATCTGTGTCCTGCACTGCAACGCAGTCTTCAGAAGACGACTTCAACATTTGGGGATTCCGGTCTTGGGGTAGAATGAGTTAAAATGACAGAACAGAACACTGACATTAATTAATTAACTGACAACATAAGAAATCACTTGAAACTTCAGCCTTTATTAATCACATCAAAGGTGCATGCATTTAAAAACAAAGTAACTTTTTGTAAACACTTCAAATCAAACAATCAAGAGCAGTCAAACCTTTTTCTGGCAACTTTGTGATGAGGAAAACTAGTTCTTGCCTTCGGCACGTAAAGGGTTTCCGCGACTTATGTGCCTCTAATTGATAAAATGAAGAGAGAAATATAATACCGAGTTCTAGCAAGTGCGACAATAAAGTTTAGCCAAGTTGGTATACCTCGTCCAGTGGCCTAGGTTAAACGCACCAGTGGTGCCAATGTTGCTATTTTGGCACCAGACCGGTCGCTCGGACCGGTCTGGTGCACCCGATCGGTTTAGAGCGTGTGCTTTCTGCACCTGTAATGCGCAACCTCGGAGAAAGAATCACGTGACCGTCGTTTGATTGCTGCAAAATAACATGAATAAAGAATAAACCCTTTCTCATATAAGCAATCCGGCAATAATGCATCCATCCTTATGCTAGCACCACGAAACATTACGCGATTTAGCAGATTTGAAAAATAGCTTTTTTTAATCCTCAATGGAGGTGATTTTGCGACATCTGCCTCGTTTGCAGCAGAAAGCTTTCTGCTGCAAACGAGGCAGATGTCGCAAAATCACCTCCATAGTTGAAGTTCGAGAAATGAGCGCACTGCATGTACAATGGACTTGATTCGGTGGTGTGGGGCATGACACAAGCCTCCGTCATCTCAACACAAAACTGGCTTGTTAGGGGAGGTAAAAGGCGCGGCTAAAAGTTAAAACCGCAAATGAACATTTTTTTCGACTGCCATCACAATCTTCCGCGTGAACGTACGAGACCACACTACAAGTGCAGAAGCCAACCTGCGCGCGCAGTTCTGGTGCACGTGACCGGTCTGAGCGACCGATCGGGTGCGAAAATAGCAACAATGGCGCCGCTGGTGCGTTTAACCTAGGTAGAGGGCGAGGTATACCAACTCAGCTAAGGTTTACGCTTCCTGCGACTTTTGAAACAATGCACAGCAGGCAAAGTGTACTTTATAGTAACAAAAAAGTTAGAGACATTTCCAAAATGATCCAGGCGTACATCAGATAAAAGCAAGCTATACACACTGAAATAATAACACTCTTGTAATAAATCTTTAGGTTGACAATGGTTTTCTTATCTTATTATTGTCTTTCGTCCCGATTGGTTGTACATTGCTGAACGTCCCGACTTTTTCGGGATGTGCCAGCACTGCACTGCTTGTGAAAAAAAAAATTAAAAAAAAATGAACAGAATATTGAATGTATGTCGCCAGCCGGTCTAATATGCTAAATAAACCTAAGACCATTTAGCAACACACATCCAAAATCAAGAGAGATACAAAAAACATTATTCAGACCAAAAAGGTGACTGCCAATCGTGTAAAAAATGCAAAGAAGTACCCAACGGAGAAATAAACACGCTTAGAAAAGACGGTTACAAGCCGACAAACAAACAGAGAGATCAGTCGCTACTTATCTTCATTCGCATGAAGATAAGTAGCGACTGATCTCTCTGTTTGTTTGTCGGCTTTGACAAAGCGGATTTACCCGAAATATTAATAAATTGTGTTGTAATCTTCTTTTCTAAGCGTGTTTATTTCTCCGTTGGGCACTTCTTTTCAAGAGATACAGGCAGCGCAGACAGTAGGGAGAGCTTAACAAAAATATACAAGTTAATGGACCAAGGTTAGACAGAAACACATGCCCCAGAAATGAGAGGAAAACCCACCCTGTGGGGCTGACCAGGGTGACCCTAGGAGCTAAAAAGTAGTTAACCCCACCCAAGTCCCCAAGGGCAGACCTGGGTGGGGGCCACTGTTTAGTTGCAAAGTAAGGTTAATGTTACACAGTATGCAAAATGATCCAGCTGTACATCAGATAAAAACAGAGCTATACATGCTGAAAACAACCGAATAATAACGCTCTTGTAATAAATCTTTATGTTGACAATGGTTTTCTTACCCCTTATTATTGTCTTTCGTCCCCAGCCATTCTTCCGTTTCCAGAGTTTTAAATGTTATGCAGTATACAAAATGATCCAGGCAGACCAGCCCCCACAGTAGCACTCTTGTAATAAATCTTTATGTTGACAATGGTTTTCTTACCCCTTATTATTGTCTTTCGTCCCCAACCATTCTTCCGTTTGCAGAGTTTTAAATGTTATGCAGTATACAAAATGATCCAGGCAGACCAACCCCATAATAACACTCTTGTAATAAATCTTTACGTTGTCAATGGTTTTCTTATCTTAGTCAGACTTTTGTCCCCAGCCGGCTGTTTCGTTTTGCAAATTCAAAGGTTATACAGTATACAAAATGATCCAGGCGTTCATCAGATAAAAAAGCAGGTTATACATGCTGAAACCACCTCAATAATAACACTCTTGTAATAAATCTGTATGAAAACGAAAACGAAACGCGATGGCCATTGACTGAGCCAAAGTTGCAACCTGCTTCCGTAACTGAGTAAATGTGCACATGGCTGGGTATGACACCCGTGCTTCTAGCGCATGGTCCTTCAGAACATCATGGCCTCTGTAAGGCCTCTGACCAGAAGGTGTGGCAAAGATGTACTGGGAACCAGCGAGAGCTGTCACTGATTGCCTCATTTGAAGGATTCTGTCCACAGATGTCATCATCTTCTTCGTCAGCAAAACGGGAACACTCATATTAAACTTGCCTCTGATTTCCACTCGCTGAAAATGATTCACCATTTTCTTCTCAACCTCTGTGAGACCTTTCAAGATATCTTGATTGGTGATCGATCCAATCTTAGCATTCTGGAAGTCTGACACCTTCATTCTCTGAACTTCTCCCCCTCGTTTTCGGTTGAAAAGTGAGACAGCGCAAAGAGTTGCTTTAACCACTGTCGGATAATCTTCCGAAACCATCCTTGTCTCAAGAAGCTGTTGGACCTTCCTCACATCTTCACATGATGGGATCAGCTTGGGTTTGTTCATGGTCATTTTCCCGACCGACTGGGCTGCTGTAGCGGACACACAATCATACCAGTCCCCGCTGAAGACAGAGTCAAACAGATGCGCCTCAGAGAGCTCCTGTCGCCACCTGTCATCTGAACCCTGTCCAAGCTGTTTGGATGCCTGTGACTGTTTGATCTGTGAAATTTTTTTCAAAGCATGGCCTATGCGCATTGCGAGATTACCTTTTTGGAACTGATGTGTGTCCTCATCAAAATCTGCTAGCTCTTTTACAGCCAGTACAACATGATCAAAGCTAGCTGAATTGATCACATCATTTAAACTTGCGATTTTCATTTCTGACCTCACTCTGATAATCTTTAATAGTCTCCCTAACTCCCGCATCCTGGAGCTGATTTGTCCAGCCGTGCGTTCTTCAATGTCCCTGCGGTGAAATAATCTCTTTCCATACTCAAGATGCAAGGGGTCAGTTCTGATGAGACGGCTTATCTCATCATCTCTCTGCCTGGCTAATACCTTATGATAGAAGGAAAATTCAACGTCTAAGGGTATTGGAAGCATTAGCCGACCACGGCGTGCCGCCTCACCTCTCTTAGCGATCTGAAACCCTCCTGGTTTCTGACAGCAACGTTTTGAGTGTACAGTGTAACGCACGCAGACTTTGCCCACAGTCGCACGTACAGACTCTCATGCAACAGACGCATACACCGCCACTGACTCAGACGGGCGCATTCATGCGGTAAAACAAACACACGGGTTCCCTTTCTAAAGTGACTTTATACAATATAAATATACCAAAAAAAAAAAAAAAAACGCTCACACTATCAAGCTATATACATCACATACACATCACAATATCTTTGCCAGGCTAGGTTTTAGTTTCACACTGTCTCCAACCTGTTTGATGTTATTGCCTGGTTACGTTGGTCCTTTTCACGTCTAGGCGTGAAAGTCCTTCGTCGTACGCTTCTTCTTGCCGTCCTGTCTCTTTGGCACGGACGTCCTCGTTCTCGTACGGTAGCGCAGTTCTCGCTTTGACTCGGGCGTCTTGGTCCCGGTCAGACTCACTCTCAGTGAAGAGCTGGAGGGATGACCTCACGTTAGGTCCCACCTGTGACTCGACGTCTCGGCGTCCGTCGTTCCACTCTTTACAAGAACTCTGAATAGACAACAAAAGTCCCAACGTAACACTTGCTAAACACACCACATATTGGATAAATGAGAAACGTCACGTAACCTGGCTGATACAAATAACTCACACGTTCGTTCACACACGCACACGTGCTTTATAAACTGTCTACTTCCGTAACACCCCCATATCTCTGTCACTATCTTGAAACAGACTATAGCCTAATACTCTTGCGATACACTACTCTATACACTGGAAAAGACTATGCTTAACCAACCACGTACTATCTTCATAGCGACTTAGACATACACACCTCACATTCTTTTAGTTATCCATCTCGGTAAATAACTGTATACCAAAAACACCGGTTACTTCACTGAATTCTAAACCAACATAACTGAACCAAACCGGCCAACAGTATACAAGCAAATTACTCTTAGCAACGCATACTGTCTTTAACTAAGCAACTATCAATACTACATATATAGAAACATACCTGAAATCTAGGCTTCAGAGTCTTGGAATACGGGCTAGGTATCTCAAACACAACCGTTCCATACGACAAGACAGCCCGTACTACCGATCTAGACCTCTGACAGACACAGCTTCCGCCTAGAACTCACTAAACAGAACTCGCTAAAAAATCCCGTGCTAACCATGTCTTACAGATTTCCCGTGGACCCTAATGCCACCCGGACTATCGGCACAAACAAACCGTTAACAAAACCCGTACCGTACTAATCCTACGGTGTGAGCACTATGCACGAGCATAGAGCTTCATCACATACAGAGATCAGCTTTTTTTGATAGAGCCCTTTGCAATGGCTACAGGCGAGAAGGTCGTCTACCTTACTAGTTTTGGTGCGATACTTAGGAATCAAACATCCTGATTTGTTTTCAAGAACAGCAACGTTATGCATGTAATCACCCTCATCTTGTAGTCTGATCCATGCCTGACGTCTCTGCTTTGTCCCTTTTTTCATCAACAAAATTTTAGCAACGTCTGCCTCATCTGCATGGACATCTTGTAAGTGCGTGCTCATTTTCAAGTCAAGCTTGCTACACAATTTGCATGCATGTTTCTTGTCCCATTTGTACTTTCCTTTCCCTCTCTGCGACACGTGCACACCTGTTTCTTCTGCAAGTGCTCTTTCCCCACCCGCAACATCATGTTCCTTCTGCCTATCCACATTCTCATTGCCACCCCCTAATTCACCCCCTAACGCACACTGCACCTTGCTGGTACTAGCTTCACTGACACCTGCCCACCCTGAACCTGCCACGTTGATGAAATCTAACATAGTCAATACAATACTGTCTGTGTCAGAGATCCCAGCGATTGATGCCGACACACCGTCTGAATCCGGCAAGCTCGAGCCAGGAACAAACTCCTCGTCATCACTGTCCTTGTATATCGATGCGCTTGCACTGTCAGTCTCAGGTCCATCCCAGGCTCCATTTGCCAACTGGAGAAAGAAAGAAAAAACAGCTGCATTAGGACAGAAACAGCCCAATTTTGGTTTAAGGGGCCTTGCACAAGAATAAAAAGAGTAATCCCATGGCATGTATATGTGTGACCTCGGTGATGAGGGCTGGCTTCTGCAGCAGCAAAATCCACGTTTTCTGAAAATGTAAGCAGTTTTCACACATCTGTCAACCCCGCGTGACCCTTTGAGAGAGGTCACTCAAATTGGTATGTTTAAAAAGGTCTTGCCACAAAGTATCCTTGGGCCAAGCTTGAAGAATGTGGCTTGAATAGTCTCCGAGAAAATGCCACCGTTAACTCATTCTACCCCAGACACACCACAGCAGGATAAGGATCCACCATGATAGTTCAAGGGTGATGCCAGAATAGCTTGGCGCCTACGGGCGCTAAGCTATTCTGGCATCACCCTTGAACTATCATGGTCGATCTGTGTCCTGCACTGCAATGCAGTCTTGAGAGGACAGGGGCAAAATTTAAGGATTTTGGTGTTGGGGTAGAATGAGTTAAAGTTTACCATGGACGACGGACGGACGACCAGTGGCCAGAACATAAACTCACTTTTGCTTTGCACGCGAACCAATAAAATGAAGATGATCGTAGAATCACTTATCAGTTTGTAATTGGGGGCAGTTCCGCTGCCATCTATGCACCCACCTACCAGACGCACCCTCTGTGGCAGAGGCTGGGGGATAAGGATCGACCATGATAGTTCAAGGGTGATGCCAGAATAGCTTGGCGCCTACGGGTGCCAAGCTATTCTGGCATCACCCTTGAACTATCATGGTCGATCTGTGTCCTGCACTGCAATGCAGTCTTAAGAGGACAGGGGCAAAATTTAAGGATTTTGGTGTTGGGGTAGAATGAGTTAAAGTTTACCATGGACGACGACGGACGGACGACCAGTGGCCCAGAACATAAACTCACTTTTGCTTCGCACGCGAGCCAATAAAATGAAGATGATCATAGAATCACTTACAAGTTTTTAATTGGGGGCAATCCGCTGCCGTCTATGCACCCTCCTACCAGACGCACCCTCTGTGGCAGACGCTGGGGGGCCTATGATGCTGCAGCTGACTAATTTTGCCATGGGCCTTGGTCATGTGCCAGGAAGGGGCGTGCTTGTCCACTTCCATAGATCCCGATGGGTTTGGACATCCTGCTGCCATCCGGCGCTGGGTGTGTGCAGAAAGTGCTGAGTGTGACCAAAACGGTGTTGCTGCAAACATGTCAAATACAACCATGTAAACCATTGACATTTTGAATCAGATATATACATAATTACTGCAGTACCCCCAGCCCCCTACGAACAATAACTGGTAATACAGTAAAAAGCAACACTTCAGTTGCACAATCCGAAAAACCTGTTCGTGGAAGTCTGTTCTTCGAATAGCGAGGCAGTTTTGCGTACGAGGATTGAAATCTGGCGCCATTTTTTTAAAAAGTCATAGTGCATGCATGTGTCAAGTTACTTTTCAATCACAATCACACATGTCAAAAAAAAAAGCAACAAAATCGCGTGACAGATTGACCTTGTAATGGTGTTGTTGAACGAATTCCTTTCATTGAAGAAGAAAGCTTTTGTTAAAATCGTGGGGTTCTATTATCCTTTACTACAAGACTGAGCAGAAAACGCCAACCGACCAGCGGCAGTAGCAGACGCCTCAGTTTTTTGGGCCAAATGGGTCAGTATTGGCTGACTGTGCAATTGTATCGGATTGGGAGCATCTCTCAGTTAAATAACTGCACTGAACAAGTACATTTGGGCGTGCTCTTAACTAAGAAATATTGCATAAAACCTTACCTCCGCAAACGGAAAAAATGGCCGGCGGGGACTAAAGACGCTACAAGGGGAAAGGGAAACAACTCAGTTCAACAGTGTCAATGCTCAGCTGACCAATCAGCGATCATCTCTAGACACTCGCTTCCGTGGAAACACAGGCCCAGTGCGTCGCAGAAACACAACATGAAGTAAAGTTCGTCAAATGGGGACATCCTATTTTGATATTTTTTTCTGACTTTTGAATGAAAGATACTGAATGCAGAAACAACCCTCAGAAAAAATGGGTGCCTGACTTGGTCACCCAGAATTTTACACACACCCATTTTCCATAAGGATGGTAAAGAAAGTCACCCATTTCAGTGGTTTTGTGTACACACACACACACGCGCGCGCGCACACACACACGCACGGCGCTTGGCGCCAAAATGACGTTCTCTATCAAGGTTTGCTAGACGTGACGTCATTTTTATCGTGTTACTTCTTTGCCAGAATTTCTGCGCCGCACACCAAAAACGTCATCTGCATGCTCCGGAATGCGCTCCGACCCAACCCCATTTCAATGTCTACCGTACTGATTTTCAATACGGTAGACAAAAAGAAAAAGACTGCAAAGTGTGTATGCTTACGCTTGCGGGTGCGCGCGCGCACACACACACACACACACACACTCGCACGCCGCACGCATGAACACTCGCACAAGCTATCGTACTCAGAGGCGGATCGGGGGGGGGGGGGGGGGGGGCGGGCGGGTTCCGGGTTCCTCCAGACCCAAAATTTTTGAAAATGCTATAACAAAGTAACAGCGTCTGGGGGGCCTTTTGTGTGTCAGATTGAAGGTCACAAACAAAAAGTTGGTTCCCTGCCCCCCCCCCCCCCCCCCCGCGGGTTGACCAGTGGTGTGCCGCTGAACTCACTGCCGCGGATACCGGCTTTGTAACACACGGCGGCCATGTTCGTGAGATTCAGTCGGTTTGCGGGACCGGCGTGACAGCGCACAGTGGGAAGGCATTTAGTCCGTCAGCAGTTCCCGCCACTTCAGTCTCTAGTAAAAATGCCGACTGAACTTGAAGAATGACTGAATAATGAATGAGTGATACTGAAATGACCTCAGTAGCGACTAACTGATGACTGGCTGACTGGATCAATGAAAGGAATGAATGAACACGGCAAAGACGAGCTTGTTGGCTATAGTCTACAAAACTGAGTTACCAGCGGCATCGAGCAGCTCGGCGTCCACTCTGTCTGGAGGGTGGATTAGCAGCGCGTGCACGCCACGTGCACCCTGTAGAAAGTCAGCACGCGGAATGCTGCCCTGCCCCTGCCATTGACGTATGTCGCAGTGCTGAGCTAGCATCATACTCTCCAGCACTTGTGGCGGCGCTCCCCGAGACAAGAACACAACTGGCTTGCCAGACATCGTACTCAGTAAAGTGTCAGCCGTGTACCGGCGGCCACGGCAGGGACTGACGCTGACCTTGACGCTGAATCGCGTTGCCGCTTGTTTTCCCGGCCCACTCAGCGCTTGTTTCTGTGACGTATGTCACTGTGTACCTGCGTGTGTCATATCAGCCACGACTGACACAGATGAGTACTCAGACTTAGCTAACACTTGAACGGGCAACGTATGTATCTGCGCAGTGCGCACACTAAATGATAGATTACCAAGGCCATATGCCGAACACCTGCCGTGACTGACGACGGGTATACAACCACGACTGACTTGAAATGCCCATGTTGCTGTTCGTGGTTGTGTCCCCTGTTGAAACTCTCGCCGGCATGTCCGAGTCCTTATAGTGACCCAATGCACTTTTGCTCTTTTGGACAGGCTCTGCAAAAAAAGGATACGGATCGACCATGGAAGCCTGGGGGTGTGGCCTCGAGGCATTCATGTTTGATCTGCCTCCCACTACGGGCTGAATGCATACTGTTGCACAGTGAATCCCGTGTTGTGTCAGTTTCGACTTGATCATGCACTGTAAGCAGGCTACAAGGGACGGATCACTCATTGTGTTCTATCTACCTTCCGCGGGCTGAATGCTCTCTGTTACACATGGGACACTTTGAGTGGTTGGCTATAGTAGTCTAGCAGCTGCCCTTCATAGACGATCAGCCCGCGTTTACGAGATAGTGATTTTCTAGAGAGTAACAAAGGTTTGGGTATGATCAAAATGAAGTCTAGTAAAAGCAGTGCGCACTCGTTTTAAACCGCCGGAGGATGGAGACATTTTGCTGTAGCACATTTTGTTTCCAGTATGGCTGCAGACGAAACCAGGACCGTCGCGGCCATGTTTACACGGGTCTCATTGTTCCTGTATTCAGTGGTAGTATGCACTATATGTCACTTAAAAGGATTTCATTTTTTAAAGTAATATTTTCACACTTAGATATAAGAGAAGAAACAATTACGAAAACGCTTGCCTTGAACTCAAAATTAATATCGTTTCTCAACAATAAGGTATCCCAAAATCACGTGATCAAAACATCACGTGATGCCACGACCTCCGCGGACGTGAATTTCGGTGTGCCGACGGGTTCTTTTTGATTTGTTCTACATAAGCTTGTTTGTTTAAAAAAAAAAAAAAAAAGCAAACGTGTAAAGTTGCTGTGTGCATTTTTACGGCTTGATAAAGGTTTGTCACGTTTATTTCCATTCACTTTACCATCGCTTTGCCCGTTTCATTTCGACAGCACAGCACCAAAACAAAACGCAGGCACAACACAAACGCTATCTTCAAAACCTATGCTGCTTTCTGTAAAAGAAAAAGAGTGCCACACCACTTGGTTTTAACTGTCATGGCTGAGCAAAGTTTCGGAACTTGATTAATTATTTTATGCAGCAGTAACATTTATTTTAATCAGTTGCACTGACAAGCTATGTTGTGATGTGCGATCACTGCCAGTGCCAATTATGCAGTCTCAGTGATGACTGATGGTACAGTCGCAATACAACAAAAGATGGATCTTCGATGATAACTCAAGGGTAGTGCCAAATTAGCTTGGCGCCATCAGTCGCCAAGCTAATCTGGCACTACCCTTAAATTATGGTCGATCCATCTCCTGCACCTACTGGTACCCGCGACATCATTAGTCGTAGGCGGTGACACCCAAATTTAGGAAATGCGGCCTTGGAGTTTACTGGGTTGTCAGTGTAGAGCAGCTGTGTTGAGTGATGTTTGCATTGAATGGGCTTTGTGTTGCATCCCAAGGCGGACTGAAAAGGTCATCGGGCCGACGTTGGTCCGCACACAAGCCATCGTCGGCCATACCGATGGTCTCTGGCCGTTAGAAAGATAGCACTGCTCTATATGCCGTTTATGTTTGCCGTGTATGTCACAACAAAATCATTGAATCACCAACACAAACATACACGCACCACCGAAGGATCTCGGTCAGTGGAGCCCCCCCCCCCCCCCTTCTCCGCCATGCATTCCCTCCCCACCCCCCTTATGTGTCAGGCAGGCTGATGGTCCCCAACAAAGGATCCCCTTACCCATCCCCCATGAGGCAACTGTTCCGCCCTGGCACACACGCGCACGCATGCGCGCACACATACACATACACACACACACACACACACACACACACACACACACACACACACACAAACACACACAGTGTTCGTCAAAAATAGATACTTTATTCAATATCACGTAGATTGTATTTTCTTAAAAAAAATTAAATCGTCTCTCTCTCTCTCTCTCTGTCTCGGTTCATTCATAAGTGTTGTGCCCTAGCTGAATGCTTCGCAGACACTGTGATCAGGTAAAACATAACTTGAAGAAACGTATACACACGTATCACGCACACAGACTAAAAATCACCAGTCAGTCTCATCCAGTCATTGTGATAAGAATCGCTGGAAGACATATTTCCACATTCGAGACATGCAACTGGCACGTCTCGATTTTGTTACCATTATGTTGAGTATATTGCGTATACATACTGACTTCCACTAAAAACGCGAAAAGTGTCTGTAAGTGTACCCGCAAACAAAGAGCCACCCTGACAGCAAAACAAGAAAATTTTATTTGGTGTTTACTTCACATGTTCAGCCTACTGTCTGAGCTACCTTCACACAAAAATTGGATGAGTTATCACCCATGGCTACCTTGGAGGATACAGGGTTTCACTAGTGGTGAAAATAAGCAAAACTGGATACACTCTGTGAAGCAAGTTTTCTGTGATATGTTTTAACACACAAGTTGTGTGGTTTGCTTATGATGTTATTAACTGCCTCAAATGAAATTTGACTCGAAAAATTCATTAGAGAACCAGAACTTCCGGTGCACATCATTTTCCTAATAAATCTTATTTGTTTTAATGTGAATTACTTTCAAATCATTTTTTTATGCTCCAGTGACTGATGCAGAGATAAAGAACACACCCATATCCATTTGATTGGGTAAATATGGCCGCTAACCTAAAAATAAAGAACTTTTTGATTGTCATGTTTGTAGGTCATGTTTATTTAGGTGACTTGGACAAACGAAAAGTAGGTCAAGACCAAACAGGCCTGATTTTCATGCACACGGACCTTAGTGACACTGCACACTGGTTGGCTTTCAGCTGTGTCCTCTGCAGATGCTCCCCATTTCAATTTCAATATCCTTTGATGGTAGTGTCACTGATCACGTCATAATTCATGGGTGTGCGATTTTTAAGGCTAAAAATTCTATTTACACACGACATAACACACTCTTCATAACATTTTCTAATAAATGATGTCAAAATAACCCGGTTTAAAGCATATTTACGAAGAAAAGCGCTATGGTGAAAAATTCGCGTTTCTTTCAGTGTTGATCAGTATAGTAATGTCAAGCACTAAAAATATAAGATTTTGATTGTTATGTTTGTTTCTGTCCACGAGGTTGGACTGTCTCTTCCCCCCTCCCCCTTTTTCGTTTGACTTTTGAGGTCAGTTCTACTGTTCTTCCGCCCCCCTCCCCCTCCCCCTCTTTCCCGCTGTTTCATGTTTGGAAGTTTAAAAAGTAAAATGTCAAGCACGCTGCTCCCCATCCCCAACCAAGGCACGCTGCCGCCCCGCCGCCCGCCCCCTCCCTCCCCCCCCCCCCCCCCCCCCCGGCCTCCATCCCCCCCCCCCCCCCGAAACACATCCTCCTCCTACGCCACTGTCTGTGTCTAAGCCGGTGAAGGATTTTGTCAGCCACCTGAGAACCGGCTCGGAAGGAATGTGCGTTTTTACTTTGTCTGTCTGTCTCTTCCGAGGGTGCTCGCTGCCGCATCAGTAAACAGAACAACTTTCTCCGAGTCAAACTTCAGACCAGACTGGTGACAAACAGCGCGCAAAATGCAAAGAAACTATGAGGCCCAACAAAGAAAGAAACACTTATGAGTAGAAAGGACAAATACAACACAGTTATTACATTTTCCCGTTAAAATCCTTTTTTTTTTCAAAATAGAGTTTTATCTGAGGCACTTGGTATTGTATTTCTATGTCTGTTTTGAAAATGGGTTTAATCCCGAAAAAGTAATAAACTGTACTTGTCTTTCTAAGCATGTTAATTTTCTTTTGGTTGGATAGTTGTGATGAGAACGTGGTTGCAGTACGCGAGAAATTTCTTCAACAATTTTAAACACATTTTAGGTAGGAGCGCGATGCGGCCTGTCGCGCCGCTATAGGGAAACACATGGAGTGTTTTCTGCTTGCCGCTCAGCGACTTTTTTGCGCGTTGCCTGCCGCAACGCCGTCGAGTCGCTGTGTGAAAACACAGCCGGCTTAACACTCGCCAACAATGGCAACCATGGACAGTTCTCTAAAGCACGGCCCATGGCCAACGTTCACGATAAAGCCATTAAAACAATAAATAACCACATACGAATTGTCTTTGTAAAACTGAAAATAGCGACTCTACATACCTATACTGAGACAGAAATACAATTCACTACTTACACTTAGCACCACCGGTGAATACGAGGCACAGACTTTCATGGGCCCCCGCAACCGCAGAGAGAATGAGCTCATGAGAATATGTGCCTGTAGATGGCAACATGACCTAGAAAGATGAACACTCTCAGTGATCACATCAGAAGCGAAACGTCCTCGGGCCCACGACGCCGCAGTGGGTCCTTGCACTGCCGTCCTCGGGCCCACTGCGGCCGTCATGGGCGTGAGGACTTCGTCCGAGGGCATTGTCCGTCCGAACAGATGACGTGGAAGCACGAAAACCGTTCCCTGATTGTTCCTGTAGGCAGATATGGATCTTGCAGACAATTGTGCACCGTGGTTATGGCTGACAAAGGCACTGTTGCAGACTTTCTGCAAGGTCTGCGTTAATCTGAGAAAGTGAATTTTTCCTAGGCGGTCAGCTTCAGCAGTGTACCTTTAATGATATGTAATATCACAGCTGGTTTTGATCACATCAGTTTAGATTGTGTTGTATTGCTTCGTTCTTCAAATGACTTCATGATTATTCGCACGCCATGCGAGCTTCTTGCCATGTAACTGGTGGCAAAGTCAAGGGAAGACTAAGGCTTAATTGCCACGTTCTGTTATTTAAAGCAAGCGATCCTAATTTTGAAGACCGCAGCTATAGATGTGCAGGACTGGGCCACAGCCGGCCTTCGTTCTCTGCACTGCCTGTATCAGGTACGTGTGCGGCTCTATGATACTGGAACGTACAGCTGTCAGTCTTATGTTCCAAAATCACAGACCAGCACAATAATCTATGACAGTGCACTTTCAGTATGTCACGTTGTATTGCCCCGCGGTGCTCAGCTGCATGAGTGAGTTTAGTCCTGCGCCAGCCACTAAGCAAGGTGCTCCGCTATAGCCGAACACCTTGCTTAGTGGTGGGCGCAGGACTAAGCTCACTTATGCAACTGGCCCCAAGGCTGGAGAGTATCAGAGAGTGTAAACCTTGCGCAAGTCACCGCTACGCGGCAAGGAGTTCCGGAAGACGGCACTTTGCGTAGTGGTTTGCGCAAGGTTTTCGCTCTTTGTTATGCAACTCTGTCCAAGGCTGAGCAGTATACGAGGGAATTTACCACAGGCCAATTACCTTAAAGCAACAACTGCTGTTCATAGCTGCTCACATGTGCAATGGTTTGCACAGCAGCTCAGGATTCAGTCTCTCATACCATTCACCGGAAGCAGATTTATTTTCCGGTGTGTGTCACGTGACGGTGTCTATAAATACGGTCTATGTCACGTTATGGCTATATGCATGGTCTGCGTTTCGTACGACCCGTTTCGCGAGGAACGCCCGGCATTGGCGTCACACGACCCGTAACCGTGACCGGACGCAGCTTTAACTTGGGTGTATTCAGCCGCATCATCACCACCCGACAGTCTGGTGTAGCCGTTGTTCAGGTTGGCTTTTTGCTGCTCCAGTTGCGTGCTGGGGTTGTCAGGGGGCACGATGACCTCCTGCTCGTCCAGGTCAGCACGGGCAAAGGACTCCTTGGTGAGCAACAGCAAGGGCAGTACAGAGCAGATAGCGCCAAGAAGACACCAGTTCATCCACGTCGTGCCTGTCACACAAGCACAACTCTCGACTGACAGCTGGTAGCAACACACCTTGCGGACTTTGCGACCTTACAAAACTGTCAAGTCTTAGACAGACTAAACTTTGAACGAAATAATTAATTTATAGGAAAATTACTGCGACTCTAATTAACCAAACCAACCGCTGAATGTGATTCCTTCCTTTACAAACTATTGTGTATGCTCATTTTGCATCCAGTTATTAACCCTTTCGCTGCCAAGAGAAAGTGAACGCGCTCCAACTGCAAGATATATAGATCTTCATGGGTCCCCGCGACCGCGGGGCCTCATGAGGATCTATGCCTCTTGCTAAGACCAATTTGTATCACGTTCCTTGGACGGTTGTGGTCTTTAGCCGTTGAACCAACAAAGACTCAGAAACAAATGTGCGTCCAGTGGCAGGAAAGTGGTTAAGCTTCGTGATCGGCCAACTTAATTAGTTATCCAAGAAGCTGCCCTGCACGTGGCAGTGACCCCCACTTTCCCCCCTACGTACCCACCTCATCGCCTCCCACCCCCCACCTCCCACTTCCCTCCATACTCATACTTTCAATAAGAACCTACCAACATTGGGTATCTGCTGTACGCTGGCAAAAGCCATGCCGAATAAAACACAGAGCATCTGCAGGAAGCATGAGGCCACTCCCTCCCCCACGGGGTACGCCGCCTCACAAACCAGCTCGTAAAACAGGGGGCAGCACCCGTCCAGGAACACTCCACTCAAGATGATAGCAGCGTAGATACTAACTGGACAAAAAAGTAAAATGGCCGTTTAGTATAAGTGCAGAGTTCTACAAGTACTTCACAAAATCGTCAGTGTAAATTAGTTACAGTCAACTTCGCTGATAACAATGTCGGGTGTAACAGCGCTTTTAGAAAAGTCCCGCGATTAGCCTCTTTCTGTCGGTGTAAAATAATTTCGCATATAACAACAGAATTGTAATCCCCTGGACTGACTTTTATATGCGAAGTTCGCCGTGCGTTAATTCTCCATAAATATTGAGGAAGGAGAAGGAGGGGGGGGGGGGTAGAGGGGAATGGCGGTATGTGGCAGGGGATACTCTGGTCCCCCTTCTCTCGGGCGGGAGGGGGTGGGGGGCTAGGGGCTCCTGCACCACTGACATCCCACTACTAGTATTCACCGTAAATTAACGTCACTAGCCCTGCCTAGCACTAACATACGAGTATTCACCGTAAATTGACGTCACTAGCTCTGCCTAACACTAACATACAAGTATTGACCGTATTGCCTCTAGGAAATGGATCAGCCAAAAGACTGAACTGAAAGATATTGACTTACCTGTATCTCGGGGCAGTATACCGATGTAAATGACGATGAACCAGAGTACAAAGACCGCCGACACGACGTAGGCTAGCACCATGAACAGCTTTAGCTGACGGAAAAACACGTCCGCAAACCTGCAAACCAACGTGCCAACATACACACTGTGTGCCAACCTTTCCATTGGCACAGGATTTGTTCAATACATAATGAACATGGACCTTCTCCTTCAATAACTGAACCGCCCTCACGGCCTCATCATAACCAAACCAGATGCGAGGGTTCATGAGGATCTATGCCTCTTGCTAAAACCTCTTCGGTATCATGTTCTCACTTGACGGCTGGGGCCGAATAGGCGCTGAATCAATAACTGAGGATTTCAGAAACACAATCTGAGACCGTTTGGCATGAAGGGGTTAACCAATGTCAACTCTTGAACTCTCCGAACTAAATGACTTCCATTGTATAGAACGGAAGTCATTTAGTTCTGTGAGTTTAAGAGTTAAAACACTTTCATCGGCCTGCCTCGGCCTGCTTATATGTCTGATAAACACACAGGGGAATTAAACTCTCCGCAAACGATCCACTCTCCATCCTAAGAACACGAGAAAAGCACGACAAAGCACCACCATGCTGTCGGAGTGCACACATTTGTATAGTGTGGTACACTGGACGATTTCCGGGAATTATCAGACGGTCAAAATCGCACGCGGCACGTGTTACAACGAAAATAGTGGATATCTCACGTCCGTCCTGACTGTTTTCCACTGTTTTCTAGAAATACGTTTAATTTTAACCCGCTTCTGATTTATGAACAAGGTATCTTTGCTCACTGATCTTGCGTGTGACCCCTTCACTGTCGAAAAAGTGAACACTACCCAACTGCAAGAGGTACAGATCTTCATAAGCCCCCGCGACTGCGGGTAGTCGCGGGGGCTCATGAGGATCTATGCCTCTTGCCGAAACCAGTTTGTACAGTTGTGCCTTTGATCGTTGACTGCACACAGATTTCAGAAAAAAATGCGCCTAGTGGCAATGAAGGGGTGACATACAGCACTTTTAGCGTCAGACACCGAGACATACCTGGATATAACGAAGCCAGTGGCACACCCGCCAAGAACAGAGTAGAACCCCATCCAACCGGCTTGGTCCTAATAAAGATCAATGAAATTGTTTACAATACACTGGAAACAAGGACAATATTTGCTTAGGTGGTATTCAGTTGGCCGTGCAGACATGAGTAGTATGATTGCTTGATTGAGCTTTTGAAACTGATGTATCGAAGGGACAACAAGTCTTATAAACTGAAAATAGCCGAAGAATATGGTGACTGCTGCACACAGAGAACACCCCCACCCCACTCCCACCCCTAAGTATCGTTTGTGGGTGTACTCCTCAGAGAGACCCACTCGAGGAGTACGCCACAAGTACACTTCTATTCATGAAACGCTTAACCCGTTCAGTGCCGGCTGACACATATTGTGTTTTTGTAATCTTCGTTGATTGAACACTAAAAAGTCCTAGCTATCCCAGGGACACGGATTCAAAGGGGTGTCAGCAAGAGGGATAGATCCTCATGTGCCCCCGCGACAGCAGGCGCTCATAGGGATCTATACCTCTTGCAGTTGGGTTGTGTTCAAATTTCTCAGCGCTGAACAGGCTAACATCTCATTTGAGTAGAGGTGTCCTTGTGGCGTACTCCCCGAGTGGTCTCCGTCAGAAGAGTCCCCACACACCGGCGGTACGGGCCGAACCAAAATCGCCCATCCCCCCCTCCCCACCCCCACCTGAGAGATGCCGATGGCGTTGAGGTTGACGTCCAGCACAATGTCCCACACCTCAAACACCCCAAGTGGTATGCTGTAGGCCAGGGAGATCAGCCAGAACTGCTTGTTTCTGAAAAATGAACAAATTGTGACGCGTGATTGGTCTTCCTTCGGTTCTCGTGGTTCGCAATTGTAACTGATATTGATCCTCGTGATCGGTAAAAAACAAGAATCTACGAGAAACGTGACTGGCAAAAACGCTCCAGTTACTTCGTTATTTGCTGTCACGCTGTTATTTCAAAACTAAATGACACCACCACCACCACCACCCCGTCCCCACCCCCTCCCAGTTTGATTTTTTGGGTCAGTGCTGGAATGTTGTGAAAGGTATTCTTTCGCCAACCACCACTCCCATCCCCCCTCCCACCCACCCACCCACCCCCTTCCCCACCCCCACCCTCCCACACGCATACCCTCCTCGGTCGCGAGTTCGAACCATGGAGGGCTTAAACGTTGTTCAGGCTCTGTTTAGTATCCCAGTTTATGAAATCGCGATTGAGGTGGCAAAATACGTTAAGTGGTTAACAGTGTGCAGGTCTGTTGGATTTTACCGTCGGTGAAAAGAGAGGTTGTAAGACGGAACCTTTCTCTCTAGTAAGCAAATGGCCATCGGGCCGACGTCAGTGAAAAGAGGTTGTAAGACGGAACCTTTTCTCTCTAGTAAGCAAATGGCCATCGGGCCGACGTCGGCCGCAGTGGGCCCGCACACGAATGTGCGCGGGCCCACTGCGGCCGACGTTCTCCCCAGAGTCTTTTGCTACAGGGGACTCGACCGTCTGCTTCCACGGTAAAACTGTAAATGCTATTTTTCTGAATCAGTGAATCGCGAATAGCAAAATACATCGTCATGAATTCAGGATGGTACACCAAAACCTCTCTTTGCAAAGCTTCCTTTAACTCATTCTACCCCAGACACACCACAACAAGATAAGGATCGACCATGATAGTTGAAGGGTGATGCCAGAATAGCTTGGCGCCTGTGGGCGCCAAGCTATTCTGGCATCACCCTTCAACTATCAAGGTCGATCTGTGTCCTGCACTGCAATGCAGTCTTCTGACAACAACGGCAAAATTTGGGGATTTCGGTGTTGGGGTAGAATGAGTTCAACCAAAGTAACGTGAAGTGGGCCAGCTGAGAGAGATGACTGTCACAGACCGCGAGTTTGCGCTCGGATCCATGAAGGATAAATGTAAAACATATTTAACCCATTTAACTCGACGCCTCACAGCAGGTGATGGATTGACCATGCAAATTCAAGGATAGTGTCAGATTAGCTTGGTGCCATCAGGCGCCAAGCTAATCTGTCTCTACCCTTGCATTACCATGGTCGACCGACCTCCTAGAACTGGTACATAATTGTTAAGTGACACCTGTAAAGTTTGAGAAATGCGGCCTTGGGTTAAATGAATGAAAGCTCTGAAGCCGAAATCACCTGACAATAAATTATTCGTTGCTTACCGGTGGCAAAAGCTGTAAGGTTAAACTGAGAGAGCAAGACACACGTACTTGACCAGCATGACGAGTCCTGGCTTGAACTCCTCCCGTTCCACTGAGGCAGACAGACTGGGCGGTCGGGGCGGCTTGTCCGGGAAGTACAGCAGTACTAGCAGAAACAACAACGCCGTGGCGCCCGCCTCTGAAACGTAAAACAACAGTTTGCCATACAACAAAGTGTGTCAGTCCGCCGGAACTGTGACCCCCCCCCCCCCCCCCCAACTATTTCCCCCTCAAAGAAAAAACCCTTAAATTAATGTAAAAAAATATCAGTGTCTGCTGGATTGTGATTTTGGGCCTTCCGGCTTCCAGGTGTGAGGTAGGAGAAAACACAGACCGGCACACAAAACTATGCTCTGCACACGCGCGCGCGCGCGCACACACACACACACACACACACACGCACACACACACACATACACACACACACACACACACACACACACACACACACACACACACACAGAGTCAAACACAATTAACTTTAACCCCTTCGCTGCCAGTGATCACGAATTTCGCTTCTGATACAAATGCACACTGACCTACATTCGCGTGAAAAACGCAGATGTAAATGCGACGAAAACTAGGCACATGGAACACAGGACTAACAAGAAACATAAATTCTCATGAGCCCCCGCGACTGCGGGGGCTCATGAGGATTTATGTTTCTTGCAAGTGGGCAGCGTTCGCCTTGCCCAGCAGTTAAGAGGTTAAAGAAAGCTAGCGAGTGTCATGCCTGTACTTACGATAATACAGGTAGGAGAGTATACTGTCATGTACCTCTGCAGAATTGTCCGTATCTGTAACACACACAATCAACAGCATCATCAGACGCCAGGCTCCAGTCAGAATACAATTTTGTCCATACATTTCAAGCTGCCAATGCCTTTGCACACCGAACACAACATGGTTTTCTCCGTTCTTCATGTCGGCCTTATCCAGAGGCCTTTGCGGGAGAAATCCTCGGATAAACCCACTCGGGGAGCACGCCACAAGTACATTTCTATTCAAATGAGTTGCTTACAAGGGTGCTTGTGGCGCACTCCACGAGTGGGTCTAATTCGGATGTACCAAGTCCTGCAACCGATATGATATGTATCCACACGCTATTGATGCTACGCTTTCATTTCGTTCGAAATTTGCGACTTGCACACACAAAAAACACCCCACAAAGCCTATGAACAACAACATGTACATTGCATCAGAGCTATCACAATCAACTTGCAATGACGAGGAGATGACGACGACGATGTGATAGAAAGAAACAAGATCAGGGTTTCATTCCAAAGGCTACTGTATTGTTTGAATGCTCTTAAAAGATAAACGCATCAGTGAACTCCAGATTTGTTTATATTGTTAGGCTTATAATGCTGATCCATTTCCCTAAGCCAACCTCTGATCAACACGCACGTCGGTGCACAAAAATAAAGACGGACAAACGGCGCATCCTGCCATTAGTACGCTCTGTGGGCTCGTGTAGCGACAGGAATCCATCACCTTTGATTAACCCACCCTCTGACCCACAAACACTAGCTCACAGAAATAAAGACCGACACACGGCGACTCCCGCCATTCGTAAGCTCTGTGGTCTGGCGTAGCATAGCTATTCTGAAGAAGCATCGGAATGATAGCACGATCAGCGAAATGACTTCACTTCAAGCTTCACGGCCGGCATGGCATCGTTAGTCCCACGACGCTGTGTTCATAGTGACGACTATTTGTTATACGTCACTCATCGCAGTACTAACATTTGACGTATTAGAGGATCAAATTTGGCAATTTTCTTGCTGATTTTCACGCCTAGGGCTTACAAGGTCACAATTTTTACCTAATCCTACCCCAGGGCCGGGACAAACAGCAGGCGTATGCAAACACTATTATGAAAAATCATGCGGGTATTAATGAGAAGATAGCTTTTTATCGTAAAAGAAAAATTAAAGTTATGTTAGCTGTTTTACAAATGATTCCGAAAACGTGGTGCAGAAAATTGTCTGATTTTCACACCTAGGGCATACAGGTCACAATTGACCTAATCGTACCCGACAGCCGAGACAAACTGCAGGCTTATGTAAATACCGTGTACGAAAAATCATGCGATTATTAATGAGAAGATTATTTTTTTCGTAAAAAGGATTCAATTGTTTTAAGATTAACCCATATAATTCGTGAAATTAATTCCAAAAACGTGAAAGTATATTTTTTCAAAAAATATTTAATTATCACTCAAAACGTTCTAGAGGTACAATGCTGGTTAACGAACTCATTCAATATCTCCCTTTTATCTAGCTATACGCAAAATATCTAGTAAAAATAAGAAAAATTACGGACTCCAGTGTGGATTAACCGGTTTCTGTGAAACGGACATTTTCTCGCCAATGAGCATCTTAATTAAAAATAAAATCGAAAAAAGTGTCCGAGATAATTCTTTTAGGGACAGTATCCTAAAATTTCAAGCTTGTCCGCGTCCTCAAACGCGGGCTCTAGTCGCTGTCACACACACACACACACACACACACACACACACACACACACACACACACACACACACACACACACACACACACACACACACGCACATACATACATACATACGCACATACATACATACATACATACATTTCTCACAGACATGCGCGCATCTCCATGGGCGTAGATGCTTATGCGCCCGTAGCGCGCATGAGGATCTATGTCTCTTGCAGATGTTTGGAGCGCGCGCGCATGCACGCACTAACACGCACACACACACACACACACACACAAACACACACACATCGTCGAGCTTTCAGAAGAGCATGCAGGTGACCCGATAGCTATAGCTAGTTTGGAGAAAGACATTGGATGAATTCGTTAGCCAGCTTTGTAACCTTTCAACTTCTTCAGCAAAAATTAATTCTTTTCAGAAAAAAATTAAAACAGTAAAAAACCTTGACATCTAGAAAACGTCAGACAGTGCCGGTGGCGTCAGTAAAAAAAAGCAACTCCGTCACCACGCAGACATAGTCTAAATATGACGTAATTCTCTCTCTCTCTCTCTCTCTCTCTCTCTCTCTCTCTCTCTCTCTCTCTCTCTCTCTCTCTCTCTCTCTCTCTCTCTCTCAAAAAGAGGTCATGTGGTTCAGATGGCATCAGTTGCGAAATTCTTAAAATAGCTCTGCCCTACATAGTTGAGTCTCCAACGTTCATTTACAATCTGTCTATTCAAAGAAATATTTTCCCTGATGAGTTAAAAACAGCTAAGGTCATTCCCCTTCCCAAAAGCAAAAACTTAAACTCATTGAATGATTATAGACCTATCTCCATTCTACCAATCATCTCAAAACCTATTGAAAAACATATCCATACACATCTGAAAAATTTTCTAGAACAGAACTGTCTACTCAGTAAAATGCAGTCTGGGTTTCGCCCGCAACACTCTTGCCAAACTGCCCTTATACATATAATTGATAAATGGCTTACAGCCATTAATAATTCTCAGTTATCAGGTGCTGTTTTCCTTGACCTTAAAAAAGCCTTTGATTTAGTCAACCACTCTATCTTATTAAAAAAAAACTACCGATGTATCACATCGATTCCAATACCGTACATCTGATATCATCCTATCTAAGTGACAGAAGACAGAAAGTTTTGCTTAATGGTAATTACTCGAGTGAAGGTTTAGTAACGTGTGGTGTTCCCCAGGGGTCAATTTTGGGCCCATTGTTGTTCAACATATTTATCAATGATTTACCATTCTCTATCTCACATCCCGATGCAACATGTGACTTATTTGCTGATGACACTACCATACATACATCAAACAGCGAATTGCCAAAAATAAACGAAGTTCTCCAGCAAAGTCTTGATGAGGTTTCAAGCTGGTGCCAACATAATCATATGATAATTAGTGTCCAAAAGACAAAGAGTATGTTGATTACTTCACGCCAAAAACATCAACGTGGTCTCCTGCCCTTAACATTATACCTGAACTCTGAGCCCCTTGATCAAGTTAAAAAACATCGTTTGCTTGGAGTCACAGTAGATAACCAGCTCAGCTGGGAACCACATATCGAAAACACATGCAAAACAATATCTAAAAATCTATTCCTGCTATCAAAACTAAGTCAAATAGTTAACACTGACACTAGAAGACTCTTTCTCCATGCCCACATTAAGACACACTGTGATTACTGCTCCACTATCTGGTTGATTGATTGTACATTGCTTAACGTCCCGACAGCAACAAGGCTTTCTCAGGACGTGCCTGCACTGCTTGTGAAAAAAAAAACCTAAACAGAACATTGAATGTATGTCGCCAGCCTGTCCAATACGTTAAATAAACCTAAGACACGGGGCCTAAATAAAGCTAAGACCATTTAGCAACACACATCTAATATCAAGAGCTACAGGCAGCGCAGACAGTAGGGAGAGTTTTAAAAAGGAAAATACAGGTGAAAGGACAAAGGGTAGACAGAAACACATGCCCCAGAATAGAGAGGAAAACCCACCCTGTGGGGCTGACCAGGGTGACCCTGGGAACTAAAAAGTAGTTAACCCCACCCAAGTCCCCCAGGGCAGACCCGGGTGGGGCTCCACTATCTGGGATGGATGCAGTGAGGTACATTTAAAAAAACTTAACTCATTGTATCGTCGAGGGGTAAAGTTAACTGTGCCTCGTCCCTCTCCCACCGACGAAAAGTTTAGAACTATCCGACTGCTAAACCTGAACAAACAGTTCACATTTAATCGTTGCATACTTATGCATAAAATTCTTCACCATAAAACCCCATCTTACCTTCGTATGTTATTTTTGGATAGTCAAAGACAAAACACGAGGAACAGTTTGTTACAGCTACCATGGGCCAGGCTCGATATATATAAAACCAGCCTTTCGTTCTCAGGTGCCAAAGCCTGGAACGAACTACCACCCCAAATTAAATCCATTTCTAACTCTAGAACCTTCAAAACTCGTTTATATAACATCTTGTTACAGTAACTTAATACCTGAACGGACTAATTATATTATATATATATATATATATATATATATATATATATATATATATATATATATATATATATATATATATATATATATATATATATATATATATATATTATTCACTGTTATTGATACCTGTGCGCATTATTTGCATTGCTTTTATATTGGTGTTTTCTTTTTTTTTTTTTTTTTTTTTTTTTCATTTCAGTTTATTTCTTCATGTTTCGATTTATTGTGTTTCTCTTACTCTTTGCTATTAATGTTTCTTTTCTAACAGGACATTTTGTAAGAGAGGCGTTTCGTCTAAAACTTTATCCTGTCAATAAAACGTTTCATCATCATCATCATCATCTCTCTCTCTCTCTCTCTCTCTCTCTCTCTCTCTCTCTCTCTCTCTCTCTCTCTCTCTCTCTCTCTCTCTCTCTCTCTCTCACACACACACACACACACACACACATATGCGCGCATCTCCAAGAGCAATAGATTCTCATGTGTCCGGAGGGAGCATGAACATCTATGCCTCTTGAGGATGTTTGGAGCGCGCGCATGCACGCACGCACATGCATACACACACATCGACGCGCTTTCAGAAGAGCATGCAGGTATACTTAGTATAGCATGTAGCTAGGTAAAGTCAACCTGATTTCACACAAATTATAACAAGACTGAAATTGTACCGTGAAATTCTAGTTTTGTCCCCATTTTTTCAAGTCTTGAAGCGAAAGCGAAACTCATATCACGTTAAATATTAAAAAAATACGTAAAAAAACAAAAAAATACGTCATGACAAATGACGTTTAACAAATCATTGACGCGTATGCACTGCGCACGCCCCTTATGGAGTTCACTGTGATGCATTGGCACATCTGCAAGGCTTTTTCAAAAGGAGATATTTCAACATCAGAATCAAGTCAAAGACAAAAGGTAAGAGGACCCTTGACAGCGAAGACAGCTCTCATATAGAAGGGACTTTGTGGGTTATGGTTCATCCCATCTTGTTTAAATACGGTAGACAAAAACAGCCTCGCATCATGGTACAGTTTACATGGGTGACAGTGAAAAAAAAAATGAAACGACTGAAAACGGCCCACGGCCCCTAATCCATGGCCAACAAGAGACAGACATTCATTTAAATTAAATTCATGTCTCTTGCTGGAAATGGATTAGGAGCTGTGGACCGTTTCAGTCGTTTCATTTTTTGAGAATGCAGGGGCTCATGAGAATATGTCTCTTGTGGGTGTGGAAAAGGCAGGCTAAAGGGGGCTGTCCTGGCTGAATCACAAAAAGCTGAAAATCAGCTGACTGGAATTTTTTTTAAAAGCTGAATCAGTCTCCAGGATTGAAGACTGTTACCCGTGCATTTACGTGTTCTGGAAGCGAAGGGAAAACGTCCAGGAAAAATAAAATATAACAACCGGCTGAATCAAACCCCACGACAGTTAACCCCTTCGCTGCCAGTGATCACGAATTTCGCGTCTAAAACCACTGCACACTGTCCGACATTCGCGTGAAGAAACAGGTGTAATTGGGACCGAAAATGGGAATACACAATATAGGACTAACAAGAGACATAAATCTTCATGAGCCCCCGAGTCGCGGGGCCTCGTGAGGGTTTATGTCTCTCGCAGACAGGTAGCGTTCGAGTTGCCCCGGCAGTTAAAAGGGTTAACTTCCTACCTGTGCCATTCGTCCCGAGTAGCTGAAGAGAGCCCCACTTTTCTGTAAAATTGCTGAAACAAAATGCGTGTGTATGACATAAAACATGACAGGATAACACACCAGAATAAAGTCTGCAAATTTAAATGGATGTATGCTATTATTATAATGGATATGGAATCAGACCAATTGATATGGGCCACGAAAAGGAACTAAGTAAATAAATGGCAGAGATACCCATATAAATGATACATCACTCAACATGACACACAGAGTAGGCCTACACAGTTTGATCCCTTGACCCCTTTCTACTGCCACCAAATCGGCAGCCCCAAGGGAAGTATGAAGCGCACGACATTCCCTACTAGTCGGAAAGCTGCAGTTTACACAGGCAAATGAAAACAAAGTACCTTTCCCCAGGCATCATGGGGCCGCTGGCATTGGTGACTGGATCTGCCACTAAGGCGGGTCCTGTGAGAACAGAATACTCACAAGTTAGGAAACATACCATCAACAATATGTATGTCCAGCGCTGAGTAACTGCCCTTGGTATGTGTACTGTTCTATCGGCGCTAGCCTCACCTATCTGGTTTGTGAGTATACCAACAACAACAAACTGAGCCCTATACTGATATTTCGATAGCGAATAACGCGTTCTGACCTGACAGCGCCCGGGAATCGCGATATACTCAGTGACGCTCACCTGTATATATGTTTTCTATGACTTTGGACATAACAAGACAATGGCACTTTTTAAAGCAAGAGTTGCAACTTTCTTATTAAGCGTTGAACTTGCATTCTAGCCTTAAAAAAGAAAAAGAAGAAAATTGACTTTTCGACCTTTCTAAGCATGATCTTTATTTGTGGAGTATTCTTTACCTTTCACGTTTGCCAGTGAACTGTTTGGTCTGTTTTGTTTAGTTGTTGTTTTTTTGTTTGATTTTTCTGTTTGTTTGATGCTTTGTGTGTGTATGTGCTTGAGGGGCTTTTCCCAATGCGCAGAAGGCCATCGGGCCGACGTCGGCATGACCATGCGCGGGCGAACGGCGGCCACGTCGGCCCGATGGGCTTTGAGTACTGGGTTGTTTGTTTGCTTGTTTAGCTTTATTTTTAATCTATTTTGGTTGTTAACTTATTTATTAGAAGTCCGCTCGTCACTTTGTACATCTGTAAAAGAAATGCATGTTTCTCTAAAAGGTATTTTTTCGAAAAATACTTACTGATGACATGACTGATAGGAAGTGTCTACTTACTCTCGCAATTTTAGCCTAGGAACCCGTTGTGCCCCTGCACCAACCGGGAGACACTCGAGGAACCCCCGGAGGGGCCGAGAGTGATCTCCCGTGACTGCCCATCCGGTTCCGAATCATGTGATGATTACTCAGTTTAGGATACTTAGCTTACCAGCGGCAAGCGGGGCAGGTGGGAGGGTCCTCCGAGTCATGTCATCGGTAAGTATTTTTCTAAAAAATACCTTTTAGAGAAAAATGCATTTATTTCCTCAAAAACATTACCGATGACAAGACTCAAGAATTACGAGTAGGAGATGGGTGCCGCTGCCCCCCCCCCCCCCCCCAAAAAAAAAAAAAAAAAAAAAAAAAAACCAGGGGGCCTGCAGAGCCATCCTCCCAGTCGCAAACTCCCGACAATTTTAGCTAAGTAGCGTAGCTACGGCGCCTGTGGTGCCGGGAGGGAGTGTTGCGCTGCCGTGATGTCCCCCACCAGAACGAGGTTGTCTCGCTGGCCTGCCAGATGCCGGAGGTAGAAGCGGGCGAAGGTCGATTCTGCTCGCCAGCCTACTGCCGCCACAATGTCTTTAACAGCACAGTTCCGGTCGAAGGCAAGACTCGTGGCCATGGCACGTACCTCGTGCGCGCGTATCTTAAGCCTCTTTGCTCCCTGTGGGGAGAGGTCCTGGTAGGAGGACCGAATGACCCAGCGTAGCCAGGAAGAGATCGTCTGGGCCGAAATGTCATCTCTGCCGGTCCTAAGAGGCAGGAAGAGGCGTGAGCGTCCTAGACGTTCGGCTTTGGTTCTGCGTAGATAGACGCGTAAGGCGCGCACAGGATCTTGTTGCCTGGTCTCTCGAGGGAAGTCCATTCCCCGCAGCGGTCGCAGTGTGATCACTTGTGGCGCCGTCAACGGAGACCTGGTCTTGGCAAGGAAGGATGGATCCGGGAAAAGGTGCACGGAGCCATCCGCACGAAATTGCAGGCAGGCAGGGCGCGCTGAGAGCGCGTGCAGCTCGCTGACTCGGGCCGCCGTGGCAAGAGCCAAAAGGAAGCAGGCCTTACGAGTCACGTCCGCAAGGCGGGCCAAGGGCAGTGGTTCGAATCTGGGTGAGTTAAGCCACGTCAGGACCCGGGGAAGGTCCCAGCGCGGGACGAGAGAGCGGAGTACCGGACGTCGCAAGCCGAAGTGCGACATAAGGTCGGCGATGTCCTTACAGGCGCCGGGGTCCGGACGTCCAAGGTGTCGATAAGTGTCGGCAATCATGGAAAGGTACCCTCTGATGGTGATAGGGGCGGGACCCTGGTCTCCGAAGAGCCAGAGGATGAAGACCGCGAGCTGGGGGTGAGTCAAATCAGTGGGGTCGAGACGGAGGTCCTCACACCAGGCGCACAGCACTCGTCACTTTCCCTCGTAGACGCGTCGCGTTGAGGGTCTGCGGGCCGAAGAGATCGCCTCCACTGCTGCACTCGAGAAGCCTCTAGCGGTGAGGGCACGCCGCACAACCTCCAGGCGTGAAGGAGGAGACGCTCCGGGCACGGGTGGAAAAGGGCCTGTCGAGGCTGTTTGAGCATCGTCCGGGGCGTCGGTAAGCGCAAAGGAGGGCCCGTGGCGAGGCTGAGGAGGTCGGTGGTCCAAGAGCGGTTCCAGGAAAACGGGGCGACCAGAAGAACAACCGCGTTGGATCCCCGGAGTTTGAGGAGGACTTTGGGGACAAGGACCGTCGGGGGAAAGGCGTACGCGATCAAGCCGTCCCAGGGGATGGAGAGAGCGTCGACTGCCCAGGCCAGGGGATCCGGGATCGGGGAGACAAAGAGGGGAAGCTGGTGGTTCCACCTCGTGGCAAACAAATCGATCTGAGGAGTCTCCCAGTGGGCGCAGATCATCTGGAAAAGGTCCTGGCGAAGAGTCCATTCCGTGTGTAACATCTGACCACGACGCGAGCGCGAGTCGGCCAGGACGTTCAGGTGACCCGGAATGTGTCTCGCTCGAAGGAAGATGCCGCGGGCCTGGCACCAAAGCATCAGCCGGAAGGTGAGCATGCACAAGTCGGGAGAGTGAGTGCCGCCTTGCTTCTGAAGGTACGCTACCACCGTCGCGTTGTCGGAAAGGACCCAGAGCTCCTGGTGCAGCGGACTCGATTCCCAAGCGATAAGGGCTTGCCAAACGGCCTGAAGCTCCAACCAGTTGATGTGACGGGCAGACATCTCTGGCGGCCAGGTACCCGGCGTCGTTCGGAAGTCCGGTAACAGGTGGGCACCCCACCCTGAGAGGCTCGCGTCGACACACAGGGATAGGCGAGGAGGGGGAGACGCGAGGGAAACTCCCGAAGCCAGCCACGCCGGATCCATCCAACGCAGCAGATGGGGACGAAGAAGCGCAGTGACCGGTATCGAGGCTGTCAAGACGGCGGAGGACGGGCGCCAGTGAAGGAGGAGATGCAGCTGTATGGGCCGATAGTAGAGACGCCCTAACGAAGGAGATCTGCGGCCGCGTTCATCGTTCCGAGAAGCTGTAGCCAAATCCCGGCAGGGGCTGCGTCTAGCCGGCAAAGGTCGCCGGTCAAGGAGGCCAACCTCTGAATCCGCTGTTCCGAAAGACGAACCAGGTTCAGATCGGTAGTGAAGTCCATGCCTAGGTGGACGAAACGGCGACTGGGCGTAAGATCCGATTTCCCTCCGTTGAGCAGAAAACCCAGTCGCGCTAACAGCCGGATCAAGGCGTCTCTGTCCGCTGAAAGAATGGTCGCCGATCGATTGCGTAGGAGCAGGTCGTCGAGGTAATGGAAGTAGGGCTGGACGACGACTGACGAGCCTTGGCCACTACCGCGTCCAATAGGCGAGAGAAAACCCACGGGCTGAGGTTGAGACCAAACGGGAGGGCCCGGAACTGGTAGACTACTTCGTCGAAGGCGAAGCGCAGGTACTTCCTGGAGGCAGGGTGAATGGGAACAAGCAAATAGGCATCCGACAGGTCCAAGCTCACGGCGAAGTTCCTGGCTGAACCGCGGCTCTAAGGGACCGAGCGGTCTCCATGCGGAAGTGAGGAGCCGAAATGAAGGAATCCAGCTTGGAAAGACCGATGATCGGGCGCCACTTGCCGCCCGGCTTGGGCACCAGGAAGAGGCGACTGTAGAAGGCCGGGGAATCGTGAAGCACAACCACCTCCGTGGCAAACTTCTGCAGAAGAGCGGATACCTCGGCACACAAAGCGCTGGACTTTAACGGGTCGGAGGGCAAGGAGGTCCACACAGGGGTCCGGCGCAGCGGAGGAGGAGAGCGAAACGAAATCCGAAGGCCGTCGGAGACGGTGGTCCTGATCCAGGGGTCGTCTAGGAACGAAAACCACTCTTCCCTGAACCGGGCAAGCCTCCCGCCGACTGGAGGACCCAAGACGGTCGGCGGGGGCGGAGTTAGGGAGTCAGCGCCCAGGGCGACGGGCAGGTCGGGACCGGGCGGGGGCAAAGGAGCTGGTTCTGTAGGTCCGAAGGCATACCACGGCCGGCCCGAAGGACAGCATCCCGACGCATGAGGTCACAATTGGAGGAAGCCACCATGGCGTTGACAGATGAGTGATAAGCCGCACGATTTTCATAGACAGTTTACGCGCCAGAGCTCAGTCTCAAGCGACAAGGCGTAGGCCCCAGGGGCCAAGCCGAGAAAACAAAGAGCGGCGTCAGGTTAGACAATCAAAGGCTGAGAAGTCCTCACGACCGGCGACACGCTTGGAGGCCGGCCGAAGGCCAAACAACTACCTTACCTCTCCGCAGCAACAGGGACGGGGGGCGACACCTCCATACCACAACAGCGCCGAAGGCGGGAAAGGAGGCCAACCGAAGACGCGAGAAGAGGCGAGAAGGCAGCAGTGGCAGAAGAAGAAGCAGCCGAAACAGTAGCGGCACACGGCAAGAGCCCGCAAGCGAAGCAGGACCCAACACAAGTCAAAGACGGGTTCCAAACCGGTCGAACGTAAGCGAGGCCGGAGGCTAGCAAAACACATCTGCACTAGACGAGCTAAGTAGACTAAACTGGGTAATCATCACATGACTCGGAACCGGATGGGCAGTCACGGGAGATCACTCTCGGCCCCTCCGGGGGTTCCCCGAGTGCCTCCCGGTTGGTGCAGGGGCACAACGGGTTCCTAGGCTAAAATTGCGAGAGTAAGTAGACACTTCCTATCAGTCATGTCATCGGTAATGTTCTTGAGGAAATAAAGTAGATTTGTGGTAGCACTGACCAAGGACGAAAGCCAGCGAGTTGCCCATGTATCCGATGAGGGTTGATATGGCTGTGGAAGTGGCCCGCTGGCCGGGCGGGAACCACAAGTTAGAGAACAGGGCCCCACCACCTTGCACCACCGGCCCAGCCATCCCGTTCAGGAACTGACCGCCATACACAAGCCTGAAGAACAGAACTGTGTCACTGACGGGCATGACGCTACATTCACAGAATGGCGTCGTGTCGTTTGCGGGAGTACTTCCTAGACAGACCCATTCTGTTCCAATGTTATGCTAAGCATCTCAATTAACCCCTTAACAACCAGCGGACGCAGACTGTGTTTTTGAAATCTTGGTTAATTTATCGCCAAAGGTCCCCAGCCCTCAAAGGAACATGGATACGAAGTGGTTTCAGCAAGAGGAATAGATCCTCATGAGCCCCCGCAACTGCGGGGGCTCATGAAGATCTATACCTCTTGCAGTTGGATGTGATTAATTGTTGTAGGCAGTGAAGGGGTTAGTCTATCTGGGGAGTACACTTAGCACGGCACGGGAACTCACCAGATGGCGGTGTCTACCGACATGAAGTGCGTGAGGCAGCGCAGCCCCGATCCCAGCGCCATCAGGGTACAGGCAAACAGCATGGACATCCGCATACCTGCAACAACAGCACAAGTTACAGGTCATTCATCCATTTTTAAAAGAGGGACTCGCGGACTTACCTGACTTGGGATAACTGACGAATGAAAACACCACATCGATCACCAGCTAACGAAGTGCACAGATACTCGGGCATATTATATAAGTATTACTTAAGCAATGGGTGGTGGTGAATTACGAGCCTCGACTTGCTTTTGACACACAAGTTCTGGCTCCGACGCTCTCTGCCTCGGAGCCAGAACTTGTGTGTCAAAAGCAAATCGAGGCTCGTAATTCACCACTACGCGCTGCTTAACGCTCTCTGTTTCATACCATGCCGGTCTGGCTGTTGGGCATGCGCAACAGAGCATACATTAGCGTTTTGCCTACTTCATTTTTTCTTATACTAACACTGAAAGGGTCTCTATAACACGAAGTGCTGCAACTATGTCGTCAACATTTTTTTTTTATCGAGTTCTACTGTGACGTCATAAGTTCTGTACTGCGTTCAGCTGCAATACTGTTTTCCTGAATTAACGTCCACTGTGTCCTGGTCTGAGTGTAGTGTCCAATAGGTCATCCCGGAATGTAGGGCACGGTCGCGGGACAAGATAAAGAACTGCTGACGTCATCTGACATAAAGGCGACACAAATCGTACTCAGGTTATTACCATGCAGAAAAGACACGTGCAAAGATCAAAGAGAATTTCGCCGACTGTGGGATATGCCTGTTTCAAATGGAAAAACTGTTCTATTTAGTGTATTGTCGGCAATAAGATAACTTACACATCACCGTCATATAGTCTTTGTTGCTTGCAGGGTGTTAACCCCTTCACAGCCAGTGGACGCTGATTGTCAATTCCACGTCAGAGATATCCAACTGTCAAAGGAACACAGATACAAAGCGATTTCAGCAAGAGACATACATCTTCATGAGTCTGCAACTGCGGGAGCTCATGAAGATTCGTATCGCTTGCAGTTGGGTGATGTTCAGTTTTTCCCAGCAGAGATGGGGTTAAACTCCAATAATGAACTACACCTGATAAAAACCTCACCTTTGTAGTCCATGACCCAGGACAAGGGGATACACAGCACGGCAAAAGGCACGCTACCCATCCACACAAATAGCGCGATGTCGCTGTCATGCCAACCAAAGGCCGCCTCTGCTGACTGGCTGATGGGGCCCCATGTGGCCCAGGCCAGTGTCTGGGTCAGCGTGCACAGCGAGAACAAGGACAGCAAGTACCAGCGGCGTCCGTAGGTCTGTGTCACCTCGCTGCCAATCAGGGGGCGCGACTCGTCACCAGTGGAGCCGATTGAACCCGTGGTGCTGCTAACGAGCACTGTGTGCATGCTGTTCTCCATGATAATACGTCACATGCACCTTTCAACTACAGCTTCAATAATGTCAAAAGACTACTTGAAATCTGTGAAAGTCGGGACAAGACACTAACGGCAACTCTTCAGGTTAAGTGTGTTTTCTTCTAGAGGCACAACAAACATGGCTTCCCATTTTCATTTCAAAAACGAAGAGGATGTGCATAGATAATAAACACGTGAGAAATACGTAGTGCCGCCACTGTGGGTGTACCTCGCGAACGACGTCTTTCGGTAGCAGGGTGTGAATATATTGGCACTCTCACTAATACAACAATCTCAGAGATTCCCTCACGCAGACTGTCGGTACAAACCATAAGATCAGCCTAAATCTGCTGCTCGGATACTGACAGGTAAACACCAGTATGAAGAAACTTCCTTAAATAATTTCGCCGTATCACCCCTAAACCATTCCTCAACGTACTGACACTCACACACAAAAAGGGGACACAATGCTGTAACTGTCACACAACGTTACAGTTGTCACAGAACTGTAGATTTCAACAGAGTTAAATCAGGCCCTGCCTGTTAGCAGGGCAGCTGGAAGTTAATGGTTGGCTGAAGAAACGTTTCAAGCTGAGGCCTAGTCGTTCTAGAATGTTGCGAGGAATGATGCCTTGCTCCGAACTCCGGCGCAGCAGGTTAGTTCTGGTGGACACCTTGACTGCCGAGATGAGGCGTGAGCGCGCCGCAAAATCGGTGTGCACACGTGCGGGATTCAGAGCGTGCATGGCGCCACACAGCACGTCACCTCCGTGTGTCAGAGAATTGTGGTGGACAGGATGACGTATCGGATGACGTAGGACGCATCACACTCCACTTGGTATATCATGTGGATGGCGCGCTCACCCAGAATGTGACAGAGATCCTGCAAAAACATCAGAAGCAGAGTAACTCAATCTGTCCTGCAACACTACGGCTGAGGAAATCACAACGAAGAAAGAAACACTCTTAGAAAAGACAATTACAACATAATGTATTAATATTTTTGAAAATAGACGTGTATACAAACACGTACAGAATTTGCTACTTATCTTTTCATGATCGGAAGTGTCAACTTGACTTCATGAAGAGGTAAGTGGCAAATCGTGTACTTATTTGATACATGTCATGCATATATGTGTGAATATTAATAAATTATGTCATAATTGTCTTTTCTAAGTGCGTTTCTTTCTTCCTTGGTATTTTTTATGCATTTTACACGCATAGTAGTCATCTGAACACTACAGCAACAACACCTCTAGAGGAACAAGGGACTCTTCTATTCCAGCTTCTTAGTGAAGTCCCAAAGTACAAACAAGAATAATTCTCAAGGAAAGAACAATGCAATATTACCTTTCCTTTGATCCATGGAAGCGACTGATCTAGTAATGTAGGTTACAGGTGTTTTATTAGAAGAAACACGGGGAGCTGTAAACGTATATGCCAGACTGGAATGTTCCTCACTACACGTAAGCACACTAAACTGAAAGAAAAAGATGGAGACACTGTCACTGAGTCACTTGTCACATTTTATCAATGTCAACAGCTGATGATAAAATACCAGGCCAAAAATGCTTCTCACCGCTGTACTTCGTATTTTTTTTAAAATATAAAGTAGCTATACTCGTATTTGACGTGAGAACAATGAATTATCTACTGGAAAATATAGTATAAATGGAACCTTCCACGAATTGTAAAGTGAAGTTCCACGTTTTAGCAAGACAGCCCGTTATACTTCTCATGACGACAAGAAAAAAAATCGCCTACTTCCGCGTTAATGTTTTTCCATGCATGCGGTTATTACAAGAACAGCATTACTCGTGTTGCTGTTCTAATGACGATCTGCGTGAAAAATATCAATATTTTTAGACGTGGACGCCTCAGATAAACTATGCACCTGTCCCAGTACACAACAGACTATTGGGCCGCAGTGGGCCCGGGCATGGCCTTTGCTTACTGGAAAATACTTTCATGTATGTGATTTCGGACCTCACGACACAAGGCCGGAAGACTAAAATATACAAACAAGAAAAAAAAAATAGTGACGAAACCAGTAATCCACAAGATGTGAAGATCGTCACCTTGGAAGGTGAACACTAAGAACAGAGGCAGACAGAACACAGACAAGACAAGAACAGAGGCAGACAGAACACAGTGTTGCTCAGAACCGGCATATGCTGCCCAAAGGTCAGGAGCAGTAACGATACATACTGTATCAGCACGAGGCACGGGACCAGATACGAGATGTGTATCATCTACAGGGAACTGACAGTCAGTCAACCAGCATCACTACTTTAAATAGTACTTGAAACGAAAGTCAAAAGGCGCCCGTCACGCGCGTGTTGATGTCATGCACTATCATGGGTTCTTCCAGCGAACCCTCGCGCACCCGGTACAAGCTCACCACGAGATCTTGTAACGGACTGGCATAAACGGTGTATTGACCAATTTAATCCCAAATTAACCAATTTAATCCCAAGGCCGCATTTCCCAACTGCTTTGTCACTAAGAAACTCAGTATATACCAGTTCCAGGAGACGGATCGACCATGATCATTCAAGGGTAGTGCCAGATTAGCTTGGCAATATCAAGCTAATCTGACACTACCCTTGAATGATCATGGTCGGTCCATCTCCTGCTGTAGTGTGTCGGGGCTAAATGGGTTTATGCATCAGCGTGAAAGTGACGGACGCCTTTGCGCGATCCAGAAACTAGATAATTCCTGCGCCGGACGAAGAGGAAGACATGTTTCAAAATACATGTGACTCCAGCATCATTCAACCTGTGTTATTTGAGCACGGAAGTGAAATACACACCGGCGACTAAAAGCATCCTATAAAGCCACACAAACGATATTTTTGCACTCAGATTATAACCTAAATCTGTTACAGACGCTGGAGACCAAAGCAGGTGGTGGAGATAGGCAGGCTGAAGAAGCCAAAGTCCAATATCGTAAGGCCGCAAGCTTTCACATTTAGCCCTTGAAAAAAAACGTGGGAAGCCAGCGAAAACTTAGGGAAGGAACCTGGAGGCAAAGAGCTGGAATACACTGAAGGCGATGGAGAAAAGCACTACTACGAATAAAAAATAATGCCATACTCGGACCGTTTGCAGACTCAGGGAGTACGTTCACAAGTACACTGCTATTCAAATGAGATGCTTCTCGAATAGGCCAGCTCTGGGCCTCGGGGAGTATGATATAAGTAAGACTTCTATTCTAGAAGTGTTACTTATGTCAAACTCCCCGAGGTGGCCCATCTGGAGTAATCCCGCAAACGACTGACGGCGTCTTTCAACCTTCTCCAGGACAGCGACCGTCAGTCGTGCATGACGTTATTTTCTAATGACTTCGCTGAGAAAAAAAGATCGAATCGCGCCGCCTGTAGCGTTGGGTGTATATACACAATTGCAGTTATCGTGCAAGCTACCCTGGCTCAAGTGCCTGTGGTATTATTCCGGTGAATCTAGACCTGCGTGCTGATCAGGCGGCGACACCGATGTCCGCACCACACACGTGACTGTTCACGAGAACGCCATGAAGGTCAGCGATACCACATACATGACACAACACTGGTGACCTCATAGCAATCCGATACGCACGCGTAAACTGAGAGAGGTAACCAATGTGTGTCGTGACACCAATACTCAAGCAGACACATTGAACATATAATTGTTTCTAATAATATGAAAACTGTTGGTACTTTTACAATTTGATGATATTCATAACTAATTCGACAACTGGTATGCAAAAGAAAAAAAACCCATTCACATCGTTTCATTTAAATGAATGAATGAACAAACGAATCAATGAATCGATCGACCAATGAATGAATGAATGAATAAATGAATAAATCAATGAATCGATCAATCAATCAATCAATCAACCCCCCCCCCCCCCAATCCCCACCCCCAATTCGTTTGTATCCTTACGTCACTGATGTTCGTCACTGATGAGGCAAACTTGAATTCATCAGCTTTAGGGCATATTTTTACTAGGCTGAAATGTGCGTGTAGCGGCTCAACTGATCTACTTCCTCCCAATATCAATCTGATGCGTCAGCAAACGCCAGCATGTTCTGCTTCTTTGTATTGGAACGTTGAGTGACGTTACCGTTCCTGCCACTGTACGTACAATTCATTCAAACACCAAAAGGCAGCACCGTCCGGCAAGAAACATGGATACAAACTTGTCTCAACAAGAGGCATAGATCCTCATGAGACCCCGCAGTCGCGGGGGCGCATGAGGATTTATGTCTCTTGCATTTGGATCGTGTTCACTTTTCGGCAGTGAAGGGGTTAATTTTTTTTTAAAACATACAAAAAGTGTGTTGCTTTTGTCCTGTGTGTCCCCTTCATGTTGTCAGCCACAAGACCTCAGCTGTACTCGCACCAAAGTGTGGGTTTCCGTCCGGCAAACTGATCTGCGCCAGAAGTAAAAGATAATAACTGGTTTCCTAATCAGATGCCTAATCATCATTTCTTGGTTATCGCAACTACATTGTACAAAAGGTGGACTATATACAGCCGGTACGAAGAAGGAATACGATTTTGCAGCCACAGTTTATACTTGAGACTGACAAAACGTCGCGCGTGACAACCGACATATTTTTAGTCAAGAAACCCGCACAACAACCGGAAATTAGTTATTTTTCTGATTCCGCTATGAAGAAGGTGTTGTTGAAACACTTACATTTCTCACAGAGTTTCCTTTTTACCAACATGGACCAATCTATAGATGATTTTCATGTGTATGTGCAATTGTATGTCCAGTGTGCCAACCAACATTTTCCCCATAAAACTGAGTGACAAGAACATATTTGTATTTCTGTTATCTCGTCGAAGGACAATGACTGTTTGGTAAAAGTGATAATCAAAAAAAGAATGTGTGTGTGTGTGTGTGTGTGTGTGTGTGTGTGTGTGTGTGTGTGTGTGTGTGTGTGTGTGTGTGTATGTGTGTGTGGTTTAAGTTTACTGAGTATGTCCACCGTGACAACCAACACTGATTTTTAAAGAAAACGGAATTTCAAAAGGCATAACATACCGTTCATACTTCCATCACTAAGAATGAGTTATAGAATTAATTTCTTTTGATAGAGATTTTTAAAAAAAAAAAACTGACTTAATGTCATCATATTTAGCACCGTACGTCCACCGTCTCAACCAACATTTTCAGAAAAGGCAGGAGATTTAAGTATATTTACTTCTCTGCTGGAAATCATCTGTTTCTGCATTCACTAGTCTTTAATTTCATATAGCCACATGCTAGTTACATCAAAATTAGTCAGTGGCCAAAATAAACTATTTTTAAGACATCTGTGTTGGTTGGCATGGTATGGTATCTCCGAGGCGCACATATATCCATCTAATTAAAGATGTTCAACGCGCCGTAGGGATGGAAGCTGAAGCTTTAAATGCCTGCTGCTACTAAGCAATATTTTATGTGCAAACCTCCACCCTACTTTGTCACTGTTGGTACAAACGACCTTTTGTCACTGGCTCATTTGTAATTCAGCCTTATTCAACTAAAAAAATAATAATTGAATAAAATTATCACGGGTGGCCAGAGAATTTTATTTTATCTTTTTTTTTTTTTTAACGAAAGACGACATGACTGCGTTGCAACTGCCACATTCAATTATATATGACACCGACAACCGACACTGGGAAGTAGCCGGCTTTTAATGTGTATTTAGTCAGCATAATAAACATGGCAGTCTAGGCAGTGGCAAGCTTTGTAGAACTTTATATAACGCTACAATATAGCGCGTGAGCCGATATTCACACTGCTGGGCTTACGACTGATGTAGCGGCAGAATAAATCATAGTTTCTGACACGGAATGATGACGTGTCATTCCTAAACTAGAATATCAAAAATCTCATAAAAAGTAAAAAGCCGCCGTGGTCAAAATTTGCTCCGATCCTTTAACCCCTTCACTGCCACCGTACGTACATTACACGCATGAAATCTGTGACAGTTCAACGCGAAAGAGCTCCAGTCGTCCCATGAACAAGGCCCGGTATACAAAGTGGTTTCAGCAAGAGGCCATAGGGGCCTGACGAGTGGTGCTTTGACTAAATGCAAATCCGCTGCACTACGGTTGGCCAAAACACCGTGAAGTAAGTCCTTAGTACATGTATTAAGTACTTAATACATGTATTAAGGCAGCCAATGAATAGTCCAGATATCGACACACGTGACAGACTTTTAACATGTATTAAGTCAGCAGTAGATGCAATAAATACTTAATACATGTACTATTGAATCAGCCAATCAAAGCAGCGCTTACAGTTTGCAAAATGTGTTGTGAGTAAACATGGCGGAAGGACAGACATTTCTTCGCCGTGCGCTACAAAGATTGACACATTGTGGCAACTCGCTGATACCTGGTGTGGATCCACCTGCTGTAATATCACAAGGTATGTAAAATATTCATGCATTTATCCCTTCAAATATACAGTTAATACCATAGAAAGCGTCAACGGACTCCAAATTTCTAATAGGATTACCTCGGTGAAACTGGATCCTACTAAAACCCGAAATAACCTGTCCTAAGCTAAAATAACCATATCTGTAACTATTATTGCGTACCTAAACACAAAATAATCATGTTTTAGAAGTTTGATTTACATTACCATGATTTAGTTTAGTTGCCGTTTTCCACTGCTGTTGTTGCGTCGATTACTTCCCTTGCTACACGATCGCGCTGTCTGAAAACAGTCGGAATAACCTCTCCTAAACCAAAATAACCACATAAACACATTCTGTTAAGTACTTAAAGTCGAAATATTCTTATATTTGAGGTTGTAGGTGCCGTAAAAGTTGTTTATTTAGCATTAGAAAGCTTCGAAGGGATCGTTCTTTGAGCCTCTTGATCTATGCCTGTCTTCACCCTACGCGCATTCGCCCAGACCGTTCGGCCCAAACACATTTCGTCCAATGACGTTTCATCCCCGATGCTATTTAATGAAACACATTACGCTATGAACGGTCCAAGGTAATCAGTTGACATTCAAAGAGAACATAACAGGACCGTTTCTGATCTCAAATATAAATGTTTCCGAGACTCTTTTTTTTTTTTCTATTAAAAAAAAAAAGAGGAATCCTAATTTCATGTTAATACATAAAGACAGTCTTATTGCATTGCAGCGTCCTAAAGTCACAATGAATTTAATTAATATTGATAGTATGGCCTCTAAACATGATATATGATTGGTTTAGCGGAGAATCAAACGTTGATTCTTGAATTTGGAACTTGACTAGTGCCAGCGAAAAGTCGTCAAAGGTAAAATACTCTCAACGATCTGCCAATTTTCACTCAATTGGCAATGTGGCTTTGAAATGCAGCATGCAAAAAGTAAGCTCCGAGAAATTATTGGCTCTGGTGACATCTTTCACAGTGAAGACAAAGACCAGGCAAAGGGCAGTTGCATGAGTGAGCTTAGTCCTGCACCTTTAGCATGCTTTTTGAGAATTATTAATAATTTAATTTAGTTTCAGGCTAGCAGACTGAGCTGACCAATTGTTTAGAGTATATATTCACTGGTTGTATTAAATTCCCATACCGGTGCTGTTTTCATCTCTTTGATTTTGTTTTGTTATGTGTCTATTACTAGTATTAGTTAGGCTTGGTCAGCATTCTAATAAGAGTATTGAGTAATTTGGCATTTGTTGATTGGGATGCTGAGGAATTTACATAATATACATGCAGAGATGTCTTTCTGTAATTGCAGCCTGGAATCACTAGAGTGGAGCATTGCCCAAGTGTCTGGCCGTACTCTTCCAGTGGAAACGGCAGCGTCACTGAAAGATCAGGTGACGCAGATATTGGAGGAGTCCCGAAAATGCCAGAATCCCATGCGCCAAGTAAGTTGTATTTTATTGACATAGTGACATGGTTTGCCCCATTGTACCTCTATTTGATTTTTAATCCTGCAAAAAGTGAGAACACATAGTCAGACTGGAGCCCATGTCTTGTACAAGACTGAGAAAAAATATAACGCAGCTCTTAGTCTTACACGGGTTGTTTCTCTTTCACTAGTGAAACTTTCAGTACACTTTGCAAATAATTTTCTTAGAAAAAAGTACACCTTCCTTAACTGTGAAAAGTGTAGAGGACAGGTGGGAACATTTTCTTTGTACATTTACACATGTAGTAACAATACACTACATACATCATTGTACACAACATATGTGATAGGCAGTGCCTCAGGGAATGTGCTGTCTTCACTGTAGTCATTGCTGGGCCACTTTGTAGCATCGCCATGGATTAATAATTCTTTTTTTGTTGGCAGCCCACAGTACTTACAGAGTTTGGTGTGTTTCCAGGGGTGAGGCCCACGCTCCTCGATACCACATACCTGAGGAACAGCTGCAGTTGCTGCAGGATGTGCATTTCAGGACAACAGAAATGGCTAAAATACTTGAAGTTTCAGTCGCAACTGTGAATTCAAGGCTAAGGTATGTTGCAAAATGAGTAGCTGATATGACTTTAAGAATGGCATTATTGACTCAGGCAGCATTAGATATATATAATAACGTACTCTGCCATTAAGTAATTTTGTTAAGAGTTTGTTTCTGGGTCCTGTGTGCATTCCAAGTAATGGCTTGTAATGACACATTCACAGCTAAAAATAGCTAAGAACACTCCTGCAAACAAACCTTGGCTTGGCAGATGTTGCCACTGATAGTGTTCTGTGGGAAGTAATTGCGAAGCTGTTGAAGTTAGATCCATAGGCAAAGAGTTAAGACATCCACATGCATTTGTGGTTGATGTATGATACTGGTAAAAAATGTACATAAACAGACTTTAATAAACTAGATGTGTTTCAATTATTGGCTTTTGCTTGTTGGCAGAGACGATATCCTTCAGAGGAGCAGATTCTCACAAATTGCAGACGCTGAATTAGATTAGCTGGTTTGCCCAACAAGGTGAGCAACTGGAAACAAAAAGATCGGGTCAAATTCAGTTGCTGCAAGGTTAAAGGGCAAGGGAACGGTTGTCCAGGTACACACTTTTAACATTTTTTAAAATTTTACTGGAGCCTTTTAAAGAATAGGTCAGCAAATAATCAGAAATGCCTGTTTCGTGGTACCTATTCAATTTTTAACAGCGTTTTTTAAAAAACTTTTAAGGGCCAAAAGGTAGCTGAGTTCTTATACATACTAAATTCATTTGACCCCTCGCAAAGGGTTCAAAGAAGGTTGGTACATTTCCAGAAAACATTTTCACTGACACAAAGCCATCCCTTTACTTAACCCATTTAGCCCTGATGCACTAGCATTTGACAATGACAATTCAGGGGTAGTGCCAAATTAGCTTGGTGTCGGATATCATGGTCGATTCAGCTCCTGCAACTGGTACATAGTCCATTTGACACATTCAAAATGTGGAAATGCAGCCATGCGGTAAAATGACTTAAGGCACTTAAACTGTGGCTCATTTCAGTGGCCAAAACCAAAAGGTCACAAAATATTGTTGTTGGGGCTTCTGTTTTTACAACTGCTTCAAGGGTCTGTAGGCCCCCAGGTGTGCACACAGACCCCCATCTGAGTATAATAACGGGTCAGAAAATTTATTTAAGAAAAATTTCATCATTTCCATGTTCTTTAGTTTAAAATTAAATAACTGGTGAATTAAACATTTAAAGCCTAACTCCCTCTCCCTGAGTGATTGGTAATCTCTTTTACACACAACAGTGAGCACATGCGTGCGCGCAGGACACACACATGCATGCATGTCGACCACGTGTCTTCTTCGTGCTGAAGTTATTAGAACGCGCAACCAAAACCTCTGAAAGTGTCGCAGTGCTGCACACAGCACAGTATCTTCTTGGGCACTATTCGGCGGTGTAAAACAGTCAGAGGGTGATAGTATATATGACAGCGTCTTGTCGAAAGCTTTTTTTTCTTTTTTTTTTCATCATTTCGTCATTGAAAATCGCGTATGATTCGTGATTCGAAAGTGATAAGTGATTCGACAACGCCAGCAGTTTATGCAGTTTAGTCATACATGTGAACTGTGCAAGTTGTTAATTTCTCCTCCTTTTTTATTTTTTATTTTTGTGTCCTTTTACAAAATCTGTTGTTTCTTTCTTAATGAAGCTGTGAGAGACATATTTGAAGGACATCAGCTTGAGGCTACCATTGCTGCAGATGATGAAAGGCAGCTGCCAGCACCCACAGGTCAGGCAAGAGAAGTTGAACGAATCTCGTGCCCTTTGATGAATGACAGACTTCAGCTTCTCAAGGCTACTGTCGACCCGTTGTCCTCCAGAACTACGGCTGGACAGCATGAGGAAGTTAGGAGTGCGGCTTTACGAGGATGTCCTGAGACTCATTGCCGACAGTGAAATATCTGCATTGGTAATAATGTGTTTGGGCACACTTTGTTTCCAGTTACACAATGCTTTCATTGGCATTTACATTACAACGATTACATGCCCATGGGCCTGTCACATCTCCACTTGTTAAAATTAATCATGTATGCCTGCTAGTGCTACTAAAGTGTTAGTAAGGACTATATAAATACACAGTAAAGAATTCTTGACAACCGGGTATGTACTTCCCAATGCAAGGCATCATTCAGTGTAACTGTAAGCTACTTTGTGGGTTAAATACAAACTTTTCAAAGATGTGGACCATGTATTTTATCTATGCTCTGACTTGAAACACAGATTTTCCCACGCAAACTGTCTGTTCAGGGGTGATCAAAGGTCTGAATTGTTCCGCCGTTTCGAGGATTTCCTCGGTAATCTCGCCGATTTTCCGCTCCTCAAACTACTATTTACTATACTACTACTACTGTTTCCGTGTATAATTTCTTTCGCCTTTTTAATTTCCGCTTTTTTTTTTTCAAAGTCAATTCAGACCTTTGGTGATGCTTACCGATGTGTGCATGCAGTTTAAAGTAGTCTCTATGAAGAGCTAATCAGCATCTGTACATGGTTAGTGCTAGTAAGTTACTATCAGTATGATAGTGCTCCTATGGCATGTAATTGATGTAGCAAGAGTACGCAGTGGCTGAAAACATGATACATGAGGAAAACGGTGAAAACATTTGGGTTTTTGTTACATTGCTTAACTTCCAAACAACACCAAGATTTTCTCAGGATGTGAAAAAGGAAACAGCATGCCAGTAAAAGAAAAGTAGACAGCTAGTACCCAGACAGACTATACCTGTGCACCATAGTCATACTAGTGCAAGATGAAAAATATTTACTTTCCTATTTCTCATGCTTATTTGGGTTCAATTGAGTGTTTTCCGATACTGTGCCCCAGACCTGATTTCATACTGGTACCGTAGAAGACTTCGGGATGAAATCATCCTAGTGTTTGACTTCAGGTTATTCATTGCAGTAGATTGTGTATTTTGTTGTTTTATTTTTAAGCTCACCTGTTACCTTTAGTAACAGCAATAGGAAATATAACTTTGAGACATTAACTGTGTATTTTTTGTGAAATAAACATGTACTTTCTTTACAGTTTTCTGAATTTTGTGTAATTTTATAAGGTTACAGATTTTGCTTGGACATGGTGAATGGAACACACAAATACAAGGTTTAGTCTGTGAACCATTTTGAATCGACCAATCAACCATTCCCAGTTGCAAATGCAAATATTAGTGATTGATAATATGGTTTGCAACACTTCCCCTTGCATGTCACAAGGAGATAAAATGAACAAGAACTCCAATCCTGTGACACTATTGTGACACAATTAGCGATGATAGTGTTGCATGCGATATGTTCGCTGATGATGCTGCTTACATATTATTGTTTAATTTTTACTAGTATAGTCTGCCTGAGCAATTAAGCTTGCCTCGTGGGTTTTTTGTTGATGCAGATAACATTTTAATAAGTCATGCACATGTTTTGTAACCATCTGTTGCACAAGTGTTTATGTTTGAAAAGTGATGGCAGGTAGTTTGGGGTTTTCAAGCACTGTAGAGCAAACCTGTTTTTAGTTGCAAGTTATACAAATGCTAATTGGCTGCATGCATGATTATAAAGATAATTCTCTTTGTTTGCTTAACGACTACCTCCCCCCCCCCCCCCCCCCCCCCCCCCCCTCCACCCATCCATTGGGGGCGATCCGTGGCACAGTGGTTAAGGCGCCTGCCACCAGTGCTAAAGGTGCGAGATTCGATTATGGGTTTTCGGCGTTGGACTTTTCTCCTGTAGTAAGTGTCACCGTTAATTCAGGCGGATCGTCGGGGGGGTTTTCTCCGGGTACTCCGGCTCTTCCTTCCCCTCCCCTATGGTACCGGTTTCAGGTCACTTTATAAAATTTCAAATACAAGCGATCGAAATTTCCAAAACCTCAGTAGTTGAGCTGACCCCTCACACCACGTGAATATCCTGTGCTTGTCTTGTACTGTGTTTGTCTTTAGTGTGTGTCACGTGAGCGTGCATGCTGGGTTCAGTTCGCGGCTCTTTGAGCCGATTCCCAGAATAGGGAAAAGCGCCTATATAATAACCGGTATTATTGGCATTTCTATTTTGTTTTAACTATTGTGCCAATTTCTGTTTGTTTTTTGGGTTTTTTTTTTTTTGTTGGTTATTTTTTTGTAAGCGCCCTTCCAACACTCTAGTCAGTATTATATGTCACTGGAGGCAATTTTTAAATACTTTTTTTAAAATTCTGTGTTGCTAGAATCAATATGACAGGTCATGGTTGCCTGCATATTTACATTTATTATTAATATTATGGTTTCATGGTTACATTTTTAAAATTGTACCGATGCCAGTTGATCAGTATTATGTACATAAATTTGACTCTCTTTTTAACCCATTACATCCTGATGCTGATTTTGTCAGATTTGCTTATTGTCCTATGAAGGCTACATTAATATTACGCGACAGATCAACCATTTTAGTTCATGGGTAGTGCCAGAATAGCTTGGTGCCTCAGGTGCCAAGCTATTCTGGCACCACCCTTGAACTATCATAGTCAATTAATTTCAAGCAGGAGTGTATCAGGATGAAAAGGGTTAATAAGGACATGTCATATGAAATTCTTTTCTTTTCATAACCAATGTTGTTTGTGCCAAATCCTGTATGTTTAGGAGGAAATTTTGTCTCCAATCGAATTGTCAGTATATTCTATTAATCTGTAAGAAAGTTAGTCATGGGCGCAGTTTAAGAATGCGCTGTATACAAAATCTGTTATGTGTACAGATCCCATTGCCAGTACCTCAACATCTGTGTGTATATTCAGAGATGGTTTTTGTATGTCATGCATCAGAACAATTGTTTTTGCTAATTGTGGGCATGTTTTTTTTGTACATTTTGTGTATTGTTACAGACAGGTTTGTGTGGATGGGTAAGTGGGGGGTTAATTAATCAGTTGAATCCTGCCTGAGGATGATTTGTTTTAACTTCAGATTGCCCTGTGAAAGCTATGTTATGGGTAAGGAGATATACATCAACCATTTTAGTTCAAGGGTGGTGCCAGAACTGTGCACAACCCCACCCGGGTCTGCCCTGGGGGACTTGGGTGGGGTTAGGTATTTTTTAGTTCCCAGGGTCACCCTGGTCAGCCCCACAGGGTGGGTTTTTCTCTCTATTCTGGGGCATGTGTTTCTGTCTACCCTTTGTCCATTCACCTGTATTTGCCTTTTTAAAACTCTCCCTACTGTCTGCACTGCCTGTAGCTCTTGATATTGGATGTGTGTTGCTAAATGGTCTTAGCTTTATTTAGGCCCCATGTGTTAGGTTTATTTAACGTATTTGACCGGCTGGCGACATACATTCAATGTTCTGTTTCTTTTTTATTTTTTCACAAGCAGTGCAGGCACGTCCTGAGAAAGCCTTGTTGCTGTCGGGACGTTAAGCAATGTACAATCAATCAATCAGAACTGTGCACAAAGCTGTTCTGGCACTTATCTTGAGCTATCATAGTCAAATTATTTCAGGCAGAAATTATCAGATGAAAATGGTTAGCTGAGATAATCATTGTCCTTAATTATTCATATTGCATGCTTATAATTACTATCGGTATAGTTAGAGTGTTTTCTATTTTTAAAACTGAGAATCAGATTAAACTTGTGCATCACTGTGAATCTATGAGTTCAGGTCTTTCTTTTTAAGTTGTGTTTTGAGGTAGGTGTTACATATTTTGATGAACGTTTGATTTGATCTTGCCATGCAAAGAGAAAATGGCAATTGTCCAGGCCTAGTGTTGGCTCATAATGAAGCTAACTATCAGATTTATATATGTTTGGATGATGGTCTTTTTCCTCAGATGACTGAAAGCTGGATTAAATTACCAATATCCAAATCTGGGACAATACTATACAGTTTGGAAAAAGGTTGGCAGAATATTTGCTACATGTTGGCACCAGAATGGATTAAGCTTGGCACTATATTGGCAGCCAATATTCACCATACTGGTCATAGGATGGATCCAGCTTGGCACTATATTGGCAGCCAATATTCACCATACTGGTCCTAGGATGGATCCAGCTTGGCACTATATTGGCAGCCAATATTCACCATACTGGTCCTAGGATGGATCCAGCTTGGCACCATACTGGTTCTAGGATGGTTCCAGCTTGGCACTATATTGGCAGCCAACATTCACTATATTGGCCCTAGGATGGATCCAGCTTGGCAGCCAACATTTACCCGATATTGGGCCAACATCGGGCAAATTTGCACTTCCAATATTGGACCAATATCGACACCCATATATCGGCCCAATATCTAAGCCAATATTGGACCTATATTGGTGTGCTGGCTGGGGCGATACACACTCCCGATAAGGATTTGTAAGTAATTGACACACGCCTACAAAACACACTACAGGACATTAACAGCTGGTGCAGTAACAATTCCATGATCTTAAACCTTGCAAAGACTAAATGTATGGTTGTAAGTACCCGCTAAAAGCACCAGCTCGGCTCTCTCTCACTCAGCTTGTTCCTTCAAGGCAAATCTATCAGCCAGGTAACGAAACATAGTCTTCTCGGTGTTACTGTAGATAACCAGTTTCAATGGCAATGCCATCTTAGTAATATTATTATGTAAGACAATATCAAAGAAACTGTTTATTTTATCCAAGTTAAAACATATAGCTAATGCAGAAACACAAAAACTGTTCTTCAATGCCCACATCAGGTCACATATAGATTATGCTTCTACAATGTGGGATGGCCCAAGCGAGGTCCAGTTAATGAGGCTGAACTCTCTTCATCGTAGAGCTGCGAAGATTATCCTTTCAGACCCTAACTCAACAACGGATAATAAACTGAAAACCTTAGAAATTCTCCCCTTGAAAAACCATAGGATATACAATAAGGGAATAACAATGTTCAAAGTATTGAATAACAGACTCCCCGAGTATATTAAAAAAAGGTTTTCCCTCTCGGTATCAACATACTCCAGATAAAGGCAGTCCATTACTGTGCCACGACCTAGTATCGATCTCTATAAGAAAAGTTTAGCATTCTCGGGTGCTAGCATGTGGAACACATTGCCCAAAAATGTTACAACATCAACAACAATCGTCTTTTAAAACCGTTCTCTTTAACTACCTCACCTCATCATCGTAAGATTTTCACAGCAGCCTGCACTTGCAGTGTACGATTTTCCCCTTTCAAACTGTTCAATTCAGTTATATCTTCAGTTAATACAAGATGATAATACTGTACGTATTGAGTGTATGTGTGTGCGCACGTGTGTGTTTGTGCTTGTGTCTATGAATGTATGTATGGATATGTACACCTTCACAAGTGTGTGTATGTGTGAGATTTTCTATGTTTATTTCCACTTCTTCAATGATTTATTTTTTAAAAGTTTATATTTCAATTTTTGGTTCTTTTTTATATTTTGTTTCTCCCAATTTAAAGATAATATTTTGTGATTTGTGCATTATATGTAAAGTAGATTAGCAACAGCAAGTTCGAAAAATGGTTTCACCAAAACTTTCACCGTTGTAAAATAAAGAATCATCGTCATTGTCTCTCTCTCTCTCTCTCTTTATTCAAACTAGCTATGTCCTACATTTCAAGTAAATATGACAAAAATTACGGACTCTAATCTGGGTGAACCGACTTTCTGTAAACGGTTTTTATGTCTTCAATGAGACATCCAGTTCAAAATGCTCGGAGGCTCTCTTAACCATCCCTTAAATAAAGTATTTCACCAAGTTTCAAGTGAGCTTGTACGGCCAGGACAGCAATATCTGAGATTCTCATGTCTACATACATACACACACACGCACACACACATACCGCCTTTTGTGACATACTAGACATGACGTAATTTTTATCTTATTATTCATTTGTCAGAGGTTTGGGCCTCAGTGCCCACCTTTGACATGATGGATATTCTATTAAATTTGCCCCACCGTGACCAATCCTAAAAAGTCCCTTCCATAAATAGAGGGGACTTAAAAAAACAACAAAGCAAAGAAATTTAAAATAAAAAGAGTATAATACATTTAATTCACACAGAGTATAATAATTTAATCCATTGCCCCAAAATATGTAAACATAAATTAAGGGTTGCTTCAAAAATACGAACTCAGAAATGTTTCCTTTAAATATTTGAGCTCAGAAACGGTCCAGTTATCTTCTCTTTGAATGTCAACTGATTATCGTGGTCCGTTCATAGCGTAATGTGTTCCAATAAATAGCATAGGGGATGAAACATCATGGGACGAAATGTGATTGGGACGAACGGTCTGGGCGAATGCACGTAGGGTGAAGATAGGCATAGCGGATCAAGAGGCTCAAAGAGCAAGCCCTTCGAAGCTTTCTAACGCTAAATAAACAATTTTTGCGGCACCTGCAACTTCAAATATAGGAATATTACGACTAAGTACTTAATAATATGTGGTTATTTGGGCTTAGGAGAAGTTATTCCGACTGTTTTTGGACAGCGCGATCGTGTAACAAGGGAAGTAATCGACTTGTCAACGGCAGTTGAAACGGCTTACTAGTACAACTAAATCAACTTTAATGTAAACCAAACTTCTAACACATGATTATTTTGTGTTTAGGTACGCAATAATAGTATGGATATGTTGGGTTTTTTTTTTTAGCTTAGGACAGGTTATTCCGGGTTTTAGCAGTACCCCGCGGAATGTGCTTGATGAGGGTGTAACCCCTGCGGTTATCTGTAAGCGCTTATCTGATTGGCTGTTCATAATAGAACATGTAAAAAGTGACTTATTACACGTTCTGATACTACGCGGTTTGGATTGGCTGGTACATTGACTTATTACATGTACTATGTCGGTCACGGGGCCGATTTGTGAACTCTGATTGGTTGGGATAATACATGTATTAAGTAGTGTGGCCGGCAGTATTTCGGACCTCTTTTTAAACATCTAGAGTTGAAGGTTAAACCCTTTAGTGAGTGCAGTAAAAGAGGCCACTATGCACTGCTGTGCATCCATTGTTTTCTGCCGTGTTTACTCTAAAGTCGAAGCGAATTACTCAGGCGAAAAGATATTGACAACTGAGCAGTGTTTAACCAGACTCCATTAAAGTAGAGCTTTTTCGGGCTTTGAGAAATACGTCCCTAAAGCGATTGCTGCGTGCAGGTCACAAGTTCATGTCCACAGTAAGATGTACTCTTCGTTTTAATTTCATTGGATGTGCTAATTTACATAAACCGCAATTTAAAAAAAAAAATGAGCATGAGGCGTATTCCGGCCACATCTAAAACCCAAGAAATCGACGTCTGCTAAAATGATGCTGGACTGTGCAAAAAACCATGATACTAAACTATCAGTTTTGATCGGAGGACAAAGTTGGTATAGATTTGTGGCAAAAGATCTACAGAGTTTGTTCAGTTCGAGGTTTTAGGCGGATGGTTGCTTTGAGAGTTGAAAACTGCTCTGGAATGACAGTGCTTCGCCGCTTTGCATGCCTTTCGTTTCCTCACTTGTATTCTGACTTGAGCTATTTACGCGGTGGCCGCGCGCACGCGGTGGCGCAACGGATTTGTATTTAGTCAAAGCACTACTCGTCAGGCCCCTATGATGAGGATGATGTACTGCGCATCCACTCTACTCGTGCTAGCAAAACAAAAAAGGGCATAGATCCTCATAAGCCTCCGCAATTGAGGGGGCTATTGAGAATCTATATCTCTTGCAGTGGCGTGATGTCCACTTTTCCTCGGCATTGAAGGGGTTAAAATCACCTTCGTGACGGACATACAAAGTAACGCAAAGTCCTCCATTTTTTCTCTTTGTCTCAGTTGCACGTATAGAACGCGACAAGCACAATAACTACATCTGCACAGTCCCACGCGTTTCTGCAAGTTAACATCAAAACAAATTGTATGTGGTCAGAGTTTAACATGTCCCATCATTATCAGCTGCAAAATTCATTAACCCATTGTGTCCCGGGTACGAAACACCCACGTTTTGGAGTTGTCCTCCGAGGACTGCAGTACATTGCAGGAGACAGATCGACCATGATAGTTCAAGGGTGGGTGCCAGAATAGCTTGGCGCCAAGATATTCTGGGACCACCCTTGAACTATCATGGTCGGTCCATATCTTGCTGGGTGTGTCGGGACTGAATGAGTTAAAGTATACACTGATAACAAAACATGCCAGAATAACAAGAGGCTGTCACTTTATTTTAAATTATCTCGAATATATATTATTGCAGAACACATTTTCTGTGTAAAGCAAAAACAACATGACATTGTGTGTATTATTACATATACCTGTGGAACGATATATTTTACTAATTACCTCGAAAACGTAAAAAGAAATGAAGGTGTATTCTTCAGAATTTGCCGACTTTATGCATGTAAGGCGGAGTCCCGCATACTTTTTTGCATGTTTCGTCTGTCCGGCTTTATCATCCACCTCCGATTTCGAGTACAAGCGAGCCAACTGTGCATCGAACCCGTGTCACTGAATCACTATACTTCGAAAAGATCAAAGTCCTGGGAATTCCTCACTGCTAATTAGTCCACTGCTTGAGTAACATCAGACTGTTCAACAGCACACGCTGGCTACCCCGTACAGAGCCAGCTCACGCAGACTGGGTTTCTGCAGTCTTTGTTAAAACTCATTCTACCCCAGACACACCACAGCAAGATAAGGATCGACCATGATAGTTCAAGGGTGATGCCAGAATAGCTTGGCGCCTATGGGCGCCAAGCTATTCTGGCATCACCCTTGAACTATCATGGTCGATCTGTGTCCTGCACTGCAAAGCAGTCTTCAGAGGACAACGGCAAAATGTAAGGATTTCGGTGTTGGGGTAGAATGAGTTAATTCAACGCCAAATAACAACCACCTAGATGCCAAAGGAAGATATCTTCAAACTGGTGTCGGCAAGAGGCATATAGATCCTGGTGATCCCCCGCAACTGCGGGGGCTCATGAGGGTCTATACCTCTTGCAGCTGGGTGGTGTTCAATTTTTCTCGGCACTGCGCGGGTTAATCTAGAGCTGCAATCACTGTCAACAACAGCACACAGAGCTACTGAACAACCCTCCTCCGGTCAACTGAAGGCAGGACTCGGTACTAGGTAGAGCTGCAATCACTGTCAACAACAGCACACAGAGCTACTGAACAACCCTCCTCCGGTCAACTGAAGGCAGGACTCGGTACTAGGTAGAGCTGCAATCACTGTCAACAACAGCACACAGAGCTACTGAACAACCCTCCTCCGGTCAACTGAAGGCAGGACTCGGTACTAGGTAGAGCTACTAGGTAGAGCTGCAATCACTGTCAACAACAGCACACAGAGCTACTGAACAACCCTCCTCCGGTCAACTGAAGGCAGGACTCGGTACTAGGTAGAGCAGCAATCACTGTCAACAACAGCACACAGAGCTACTGAACAACCCTCCTCCGGTCAACTGAAGGCAGGACTCGGTACTAGGTAGAGCTGCAATCACTGTTAACAACAGCACACAGAGCTACTGAACAACCCTCCTCCGGTCAACTGAAGGCAGGACTCGGTACTAGGTAGAGCTGCAATCACTGTCAACAACAGCACACAGAGCTACTGAACAACCCTCCTCCGGTCAACTGAAGGCAGGACTCGGTACTAGGTAGAGCTGCAATCACTGTCAACAACAGCACACAGAGCTACTGAACAACCCTCCTCCGGTCAACTGAAGGCAGGACTCGGTACTAGGTAGAGCTGCAATCACTGTCAACAACAGCACACAGAGCTACTGAACAACCCTCCTCCGGTCAACTGAAGGCAGGACTCGGTACTAGGTAGAGCTACTAGGTAGAGCTGCAATCACTGTCAACAACAGCACACAGAGCTACTGAACAACCCTTCTCCGGTCAACTGAAGGCAGGACTCGGTACTAGGTAGAGCAGCAATCACTGTCAACAACAGCACACAGAGCTACTGAACAACCCTCCTCCGGTCAACTGAAGGCAGGACTCGGTACTAGGTAGAGCTGCAATCACTGTTAACAACAGCACACAGAGCTACTGAACAACCCTCCTCCGGTCAACTGAAGGCAGGACTCGGTACTAGGTAGAGCTGCAATCACTGTCAACAACAGCACACAGAGCTACTGAACAACCCTCCTCCGGTCAACTGAAGGCAGGACTCGGTACTAGGTAGAGCTGCAATCACTGTCAACAACAGCACACAGAGCTACTGAACAACCCTCCTCCGGTCAACTGAAGCAGGACTCGGTACTAGGTAGAGCTGCAATCACTGTCAACAATAGCACACAGAGCTACTGAACAACCCTCCTCCGGTCAACTGAAGGCAGGACTCGGTACTAGGTAGAGCTGCAATCACTGTCAACAACAGCACACAGAGCTACTGGACAACCCTCCTCCGGTCAACTGAAGGCTGGACTCGGTACTAGGTAGAGCTGCAATCACTGTCAACAACAGCACACAGAGCTACTGAACAACCCTCCTCCGGTCAACTGAAGGCAGGACTCGGTACTAGGTAGAGCTGCAATCACTGTCAACAACAGCACACAGAGCTACTGAACAACCCTCCTCCGGTCAACTGAAGGCAGGACTCGGTACTAGGTAGAGCTGCAATCACTGTCACCAACAGCACACAGAGCTACTGGACAACCCTCCTCCGGTTAACTGAAGGCCGGACTCGGTACTAGGTAGAGCTGCAATCACTGTCAACAACAGCACACAGAGCTACTGAACAACCCTCCTCCGGTCAACTGAATGCAGGACTCGGTACTAGGTAGAGCTGCAATCACTGTCAACAACAGCACACAGAGCTACTGAACAACCCTCCTCCGGTCAACTGAAGGCAGGACTCGGTATAAATGCTGCACCACCACCCCTCCACCCCGGCCCACCCCTCCTGATTTCCCGTTATGAGAAAACACAGAGTAAAATCTAAAGTTACATAGTCTGTTGAGCGAGTGGCTTATCTACTACACATGAATCAGGTGCGCTAGTGATTTGCAGCCTATGCTGAGACAGCAAACAGTACTGTTTCCATGACAAGATCGAAAGGCAAGGCCAGTGAACTGGTTACAGTTCCCACACTTTACACAATTTGGAGATAAATTGAACTATTCCGAGTCCCTATCCCATTCACATTTACAGCCGGATGATTGGGATCACACCCACAAACAATGATACATAAATGAATAAATAAAGATAACACAGTGAGGGTGAGAGCGCAGACTACAACAAACAAAAAAAGCGATATGAGAGCCAAAGAGTTAACTTTTTGGCTGTCTAATGCGGTTTTTGTGCGGGAATCATCGCGATAAAAGCCACTACAGACAACCAGATGAATTGGTGCATTTTGTGTGATTTTTGATTGATTAATTAATTGTTTTTCTTTTAATTACTAATCTAGTAAACGAAGTCAAACTGGCACAGATGTAGATACTGTAGATGGAGGTATCTACAAAATAAATTGGAACACTGCCATTTTGACTTCGTTTGCTAGATTAGCCACTAATATCGTGCATTTTGTGATCGCTTCTATTACATTATTTTCGTGCGTAATGCCCATAGGCAAAGCATGACATAGGCAAAGCATGACATAGCAGACGACAGACGTACATACTGTGTCGTCGTTCTCACAAGTCAGTACTGATGCGTTTACTTTAAATTCATTCTTGCTGCGTCACAGTCAGGCACTGCCCAGTGCGCAAAGGCGGCCGGCATCGGGCCGATGTCAGCCCCCGTTGGCCCGCGCACGGGTGTGCGCGGGCCAACGGCGGCCGACGACGGCTTGATGGCCTTTTGCGCATTGGGTGTATGTGGTAACGACTTTTGACCCAGCTCAGCGTCTATAATTGGCTGTGATCAGCTGACAAGAATTTATTATGTGGTGTGAGCGTGGCGGCCTACTGCACCCACACCCATACACTGCCACGCTCAAAGCGGTACACTACTGACCAGACGACGGCTGTAACGTGTGACACATTATCCACGCCACTGACCTCACGAAAAGATTCTTCCCCCCCGCAGAAACACAGAGCCGGAATGTGTATTGCGCAGCATTAACTGAAACTTTACGCAAGCGTACTTACCTGGGTGTAGATACATGTAGATCAGGCGAATCACGTGCGTGTACCCGAGCAAGTCACGAGCTGTGTATCAACGCTCCGCTGAGTAAGCCTACCATCTGCAACAAAGATACACTGATTTACATGGGTCTCTTCAGCTGCAGGGCCACATGGAAATCAATATCTATCGCCGACAAAGATTAGTCCCATTCGGCTGACAGGAGACTTGTAGAAAGGTGATGCCGCTTCAGTTCTAGTACAGTAATGAAGGATCGGCCAGGGTAGGTCACATGCACATTTCTTGGGCCTCCTCAGACAAAGAAGCCCCTGGTATTTCTTTAAATGCCTTTCAGTCTCTGGCTGTTTGGTTTTTTTTTTATTATTTTTTTTTTAGTCCTGTCAGCCTCAAACTGTAAGTGTTCACTCAGTGCCTCAATGAGTACTCGTCACCTCGGCCTAGTTAGAACAGCTCTGTCATGACTGAACTCGATGTTTACACTCGGTACTCGCGGTCGTGTTCAGTTCTTTGCTTCTTTGTCGGTAGATGATTGGACGCAGTATCCCGGCGACACGAATATGGCACACGTACACACATCACACACACGCACACACTGCTCGGCGACACTTGACAGTCAGTTCTGGTCTACAATAACCCTATCCGCACACGCCGTAGTCATATCTCCGCTGGCTTCAGCCAGAAAAAAAGATCTACACATTTTGCATGTTAGTCACTAGCTGAAAGCCGACTCACTTCCTCTCTCTAGGGCGGCGTTGAAACTCAGCTACATCGTGGGTGTAGCGACCTTTGCAATGAAAGGTTCCATTCACGACAGCTTTCCCCTGTGAAGAATAAGAACTAGACAGCAATGAAAAAAAAGTGTCAGCACTCACAACAAGAGGTGTATACAGCCGTAAGGTCCAAAATCACAGACCAGCACACGTGTCACTGTAATTCTATGATGCAATGCCCGTGACGTTGACTGAGCAGACGCGGTCAGTGCGACCGATCCCTACTACTAAGACGGCAAGTGGTATACATTCTCCCGGCCTCAGTCTAGGGTTGCAGTGGCTCATGAGGCTCTAGGTTTCTTGTCGATCTGAGGGGCTGTAATATGTTTCTCAATAAATATGTCTGTTGTCGTTCCGGGCCAAGTAGAAATGACGTCACCGACGCAAGAAGTCGCTGCCGATCTATAGTTCAGGTCAGGACTGGGTCAGATAGGTCGAATATCATAGACTAGTATACACGTGCTGTCACGAGATTAAACTTAACCCAGTCATGATAGCCCCAACGCCCTTGCCTGAATTATTGGGTCAGTCAATCCCATCTCCTCCAACTCAGTGACGGTCTTTATGTTCCAAACTTCGGCCGTGGGGTTAAATCATTACTATAGGTTAAAAATATCAGGCCATTCTTTACTCATGATCATCACTAGTTTGTCACATGAGAGTACGTTCAATATATCCGTGCCAAACGAGCCCCCATCTGGAAATCAGAGTAGCCTGGCTCAACTAGTATGGGGCCATGGACTGCATGTGAACTATCATCGGAATATTTTCGCGGCGTATTCACACGTTCATCGATCAATCAGATTTGACGCTCGTTTCAGATCGATCTTACAAAGATGAGCAGAAGTGCTTAGAAAGGTTGGAGGCGGGTGGGTATATGTGAGGCGTTGGTGTCAGATGTGAAAACGGAAACATCGAGGCTATGTGCAAACGGAAAGGGGGCGTGTCCACACAAGGGTAGTAACTGCGCTCTGAGACTCAAGCGTACGCAGCATGCTAGTTTCCCTTCAACTGCATTTATTGTTCCATTTTGTGCTGAGCAAGGTGCTCAAGACCGAACGTTTTTGTTACTGTACAATGTATATCCTGCCGAGCGCACTTGTGTACGTACCAATACTATGCACGAAACAATCTCGTCATAATCACTTGTGTCAGGTTACAGGTCGGTCCCTGACCTTTAACCAGTTTAACTCCACGGCCTCATTTCCCGAAATTTTAGAAGTGTCGCCCAACACCTTTGTCAGTGCCAGCTGCAGGAGATGGCTGCACCATGATAATTCAAGGGTAGTGCCAGATTAGCTTGGCGCCTGATGGCGCCAAGCTAATCTGGCACTACCCTTGAATTATAATGGTCGATCCAAGTCCTGCTGTAGTGCGCCGGGGCTAAATGGGTTAATGCGCAGTGTCTGGGCAGTATCATCTGCGCGGTTACAACTCGAAATAAAATATAGACAGTACAGTGAAATTTGTACTCGACGTCTTTCAGCATGGTGTCAAACGATCACACGCAAGAGCAGTGTGAGACAATAATGAATTATTGTCGGCCGTTATAATTCTAAATTATTCTACGCCAATCATATGAAGACTGAACAGACCTAGCCCACCCGACCCCCCAGACATCCAGCCGGCAGAGACCGACCTACCCATCAGCTGTGACAGACCCAGCCGGGAAGAGATCAGAAGAGCAGTGGCATTTTTGAAGAACGGCAAAGCAGCAGGGCCAGATGGCATCCCGGCGGAGTCTCTGAAAGCAGACCTAGAGACAACAGTGGAGATGCTGTACCCACTGTTTGGAAAGATCTGGGAAGAGGAGGTGATGCCGTCTGACTGGAAGGAGGGGTACCTAATCAAGCTTCCCAAGAAAGGCGACCTCAGCAAGTGTTCCAACTACAGGGGAATCACCTTGCTGTCAGTACCAGGAAAGGTCTTCAACAGGATCATCCTAGAGAGAATGAGGAGCTCCGTTGACCCCCAGCTGAGAGACCAGCAAGCAGGATTCAGGAAGAACCGATCATGTACAGACCAGATCGCCACTCTCCGCATCATCGTGGAACAGTCTCTGGAGTGGAGCTCCCCGCTGTACGTCAGCTTTGTGGATTACGAGAAAGCATTTGACAGCGTGGACCGAGAGACTCTGTGGAAACTCCTACGACACTACGGTGTACCCACAAAGCTTGTCCGCCTGATCAAAAGCAGCTACGATGGCATGACATGTCGCGTGATCCACGAAGGGCAGTTCACCAGGGAGCTCCAGGTCAGAACTGGTGTCAGGCAGGGGTGTCTGCTGTCTCCGTTCCTCTTCCTACTGGCCATAGACTGGGTCATGAAGATGACCACAGAGCACAGACGAAGTGGAATACAGTGGACACTGTGGACACAGCTTGACGACCTCGATTTTGCAGACGACTTGGCATTACTGACCCACACTCATCAACAAATGCAGGACAAGACCACGAGGCTTGCTGACATCTCGTCCCAAGTGGGCCTCACCATTCACAAACAGAAAACAAAGACAATGAGGCTGAACGCAACCAGGGAAGAACCAGTCTTGCTTGCTGGCACCCCGTTGGAGGAGGTGGAGTCCTTCACCTATCTCGGGAGCATCATAGACAAAAAAAGGTGGCACTGATGCAGATGTCAGAGCACGAATCGGTAAAGCCAGAGCAGCCTTTCTCCAGTTGAAAAAAAGTGTGGAGTTCCAGAGAGCTGTCACAACACACCAAAGTCCGGATTTTCAACTCCAATGTAAAAGCAGTTCTCCTATATGGAGCAGAGACTTGGAGATTGACAAAACAGACAGAGTACAGACCTTCATAAACAGTTGCCTTAGAAGAATTTTGAAAATCCACTGGCCAGAGAAGATCAGCAACGTCAGACTCTGGGAGAAAACAGAGCAGCTAACAGCAGAGAATGAAATTGGGCGAAGAAGATGGGGATGGATCGGTCACAGTCTGAGAAAGCCAGCTTCCAGTATCACTAGGCAGGCATTGTCATGGAACCCCCAGGGAAAGAGGAAAAGAGGTAGGCCGAGAAACTCCTGGCGTCGAGACCTCCAAGCAGACATCAAGAGACTGGGAACCACCTGGAGTAGAATCGAAGGAGAAGCACAGGACAGGAGTTGCTGGAGGTCTCTCGTCGACGGCCTATACCCGGGTAGGGGTGACAGGCGTAAGTAAGTAAGTAAGTAATCATATGAAGGGCTTTGATAATTTTGCTATAGCTCTTTATCATATTTTACCATGTTCTTTTCTTGTATTGGTTTCTTCCTCAAGTGTCATTCTTTCCATGAGTCTGTGGAAAAAGTTGAGGGTAAGGACGAGTGGGAAGAGGTGGTAGGTTATGAGATGTGGCAATCCAGGTCATTCAGATATCACAGTCGATTCAACTCTCGTCACTTTTATGTAGGGAAGTTATACTACTGAGATTGTCAAGGATAATTTTTTTTTTTTATCCCTACAAGCGGCATTTAAGAAGGAAAAAAAAAAGAGGATAAAAGTACAACAGACACATACACACGTAACAGCGCAAACCTGGTGTATCTAAGCACGGTTGGACTGTGAAAGTGAAAGATGTCTGTCTTGTGATGGCCCTCGCTGCACCCGCTGATTGCCCCGCCAGTGATTGTGACTGATTGTGAAGTCCAAGCGGTTATCGCCCTAACACTGGTTGTCTCTCTGAATTCGCTGCCGCTGATCAGCGGCAGCGAATGCATGGAGACAACCAGTGCCTATGACACTAATACCCACAATAGTACTATACGCACCACACTGACTCACCGACAGATACCCGTGCCCTGACAACTTGCGCTACAGTGACTGGCGTGTGCTACAATGTACGTAACTCCAGATCTGTGTCTCTATACACAGGAAAGGCAACTGTGAAACATGTAAGTAATGAAAAAAAAAAAGTCGTATTAACCCTTTCAGCCCCGACGCACTGCAGCAGGAGATGGTTCAACCATGATAATTCAAGGGTAGTGCCAGATTAGCTTGGCGCCAGAGGGCGCCAAGCTAATATGACACTACCCTTGAATTATCATGGTCGAGCCATCTCCTACGACTGATAGGGCCTACATAGACGTTAGACGACGTCTCCAAAATTTGCAAAATGCAGCCTTGGTATTAAATGGTTTAAATCACACATGATACAAACTGAAAGAACCGGCTTTATAAAATCAGAACAAATTAATCCTTATTAGGTGGCCAGCATGCGATCGGTGTTTCAGGCCGATCCTTTTATTTTGAGTTTGATTACCAGTGTCTTCAGTACGTGCTTACGTATACATTGTCAACTGCTCGTTTCACTGTTGTAACATTCACTCAGTAGGGCCTACTTGTGAGTGTCCGCTATATAATAATGTTTATCTGAAATAACAGATACTAACTTCCTGCGGAGGCTCTTCCGAGTTTGCATTCCGGTACGGTTTTCTTCTCACTCCGTAGCCCTGCGGTCGAAAAGCAAACCTGGTTGTACAACCGGCATGCGAGTGATCAGTTCGTAGGTTCCGTATCCCCCACCCCCCTTTCCGCACGCCCCCCCCCCCCCACCCCCCCCCCCCCGGCCCTGCTCCACTCTCTCCCACACGTCATGGCATGGTGATTCCCTAATTATTGTTTTGCAGAGGTCAACAACAGACGATTTCCGGAGATCAAAATTGCACAGTTTTTCGACGAAAACAGTGGATTAAAAGTTTGGCAGACAATATGCGATATCGCATGTTTGTCCGGGCTTTTAATCCACTGTTTTCGTCGAAACACATGCAATTTAGACCCACTCGTTCTGATTTCCGAACAACGTCTATTGTTGATCCGTTTAAAACGGGGAACATAAAGTGTCCACAGTAAACGCTTGTCATTACACTTGATTTTGCGATTTATAGGTATGTGACGGCCAGCACTGAAGTCTTTCAGACTTGAACGTATCAAATCATATTGTCTCGATTCACACGTGACGACACATCAGCGTAAACTGAAGGAAGACAGCGTGGTAACAAAACACCATGTCAGATGATTTCCGTACTGATATGATGACCTGCACCTTTTTAAAAAGCGCACTGATATCTAGGGCCTACTTTTCTATTAACAGCTTTCCGGCGCCGACACCATAAAGCGATTCGCTTCTCTTTCGTCATTAACAGATTTTTTTTTTTTTTTTTAAGCGTATACTCACTCCAGAGGTAACGAACAGAGCGACGCAGGCAGTAGCTAGGTTATTTCGAGCTTACTTTGAGGAATACGGACACGTGTAACTCATAGTCATTCAATGCAGACACATAATCTTCATGGTACAGCCAAACCTCCTTGTCACTGAGAATGGAACATTCCAAATCACGCAACAAAGTCACGCTGTATCAACGCCCCGCAAAAGTGAGCGGACGGAAAAAAACAAAAACAAAACAAACAAACAAAAACTGATGCGTAATTAAAATGTTGAACCTTTTGAATGACATATCTCGATACCTTCCTTTTAATGAAGACACTCAAGATATCCATGTCCAGATAAGTAGTTCAGTAGACGTTCTCCAAAACCATTGAACTCGAAAAGAATGGGGAAAGGTCATAATAGTATATCCTAGTGTACAGAACCATGGATATAGACTTTATCCTGATTGTGCCGGACTACTCATTGTCTTCATAAACAGAAGGTTACATTTCTCGACCACCACCATAGTTTGTTAAGTAGTTATAATGGTTTGCAGAACCGATTTACTGAACTGCTGTTATAGTTCTGGATTATCGCTGAGAGTCTTCATGAAAAAAATGTTATCCAATAAGCTTTCAACTTTAAAAGAAGCGTCAGTTAGTGTTTGTTTTTCCCGCCTGGCTAGTTTTGTCTCAGAACCGTACACTCGCGATTGCGTTCATAGAGTGTAGTTCCTCTGTTCGTACGGAGTAAGAAGGATGACGTCATAGATGAAACGCAGTGTGTTCTGTGCTGCGTCAGAGTTCCACACCAAACTGTACAAGTAAAGCTGTCATTAGTTTGGCCTCATAAATTCATTGTCAAAAAGAGGGGGGGAAACACACGCAAGTGAACGACGAGTTTAACGGATGTGGTGGTGTGTTTTTTATAAGTGCTTAAGTGGTTTGGAGGCGTGGTTCTATGTTCCAAATGCTTGCGCGGATGTGCATGACATACGTGGGTGCGTGAAGCTGTCTCGGCACCAAGACATGTCGACAGTCGCAAGTAAGTGTCGCTTTTGTTTTTGAAATGACTCTTATGTGGTAGTGAATCGACGTCGTTAGAACACACTCGCGGCTCGTGTGTTCTAGCGACGTCTCGATGTAGGTAGGTCCACCCAATTTATTTTCTCAAGAAACTGCCACCAAACAAATGCACACTCGGAAGTACACTTCAAAAGAAGTGCACATTAAAAAAAAATCAGAACTTTTTGTTTACTGGCTTCCGAAATATGTGTATTTAAATACGACCTAAAATGGAGAACTTTTGCATTTTTAAGAAAGTGGAGAAGCGGATCACGTCCTCCATGGAGATGCTGTCTTTTGACTGGGGGGGGGGGGGGGGGGTGACAGGGACTCACGTCATGCAGTGATGCTGTTGACGGGGGCAGGGGGGTGGTGGGGTGGGGGGTAAGAGATAGAGATTCTGGATTTGGTGTAGGCTTTTTTTCAACCGTGTAACCATTTCTGCGGTTTGCTTACGTCAACAAAAGGAAGAAATGGCAAACAGTTTCCACCGGCCATCGTTTCAGCTCCTTGCTCACTGGAGGGCATCGCTTCTTTACACTTTATGGTAGCTAGCTTCAGGGCTTCAGGAACAATCGTACAGACATGATCCCTTCTATGACTGCAAAAGATAAAGATGCAGTCTTTGTTTGACTGAGATGCTGGTCGGTTGAGACGATAGGGAAGAGTGGACTGGAAAGAAACAAGTGGTCAGAGACGATAGCACTCGTTTCTTGGTCAAGGTTTCATGTCTGTGTCTTACAAAGTACTGTATAGGCAGGCAAACCTGCAGAGCAGCAAATCTCATTAATTCAAGTCTGAATTGAATGTTTGGTGTTGTTTGCCGTCGTTGTGTGAAATATTTATCTGTAAGAAAAGTTTGTTGTTAACTGATTGAGATGGGGGCGGGTTTGGTTGATCCTCCTCGTTTCCTCAGCTGAATTCTGTCTGACAGCATCTTGAGGTGTTTGTCAAAATAAAAGTAATAGTAACCGAAACTACTTGTTGTGATTTTCCAATAGTAAGTAACGAGAAAATAATAATAATAATAATAATAATAATAATAATAATAATAATAATAATAATAATAATAATAATAATAATAATAATAATAATAATAATAATAATAATAACCTGTTTTCGTGTCGTCTTCCTTATTTACGAGTACATAAAACGATTACAAAAAACATGCAACACAAAATACGTTCTTGTTTTTTTGTTTAGGCAGTCAAACCAAACGAGTTGGCATGCTGAAAAATTCGTCTGCTACCTGGCAAAGAGTTGTTGTTCTTGTTGTAGACTAAAATGGTAATTTCAAAGAAACCGTTCAACATATTTGTCTCAGAAAAAATTAAAATGCAACGCTGAAGTATAACAGTAAGTATTGGTATGCAATATGGTAGGTCTAGATTTGTCAAAGCTGTAATTCAGGTCAAAAGAAATTATAAACCACGAGAAGAGCGTGAAGTTCAGGCTGGACATTGACTACAGGCAGTAAAATTTAAACTGCGGGTCCAAATAATCAGTTCCATCAATCATTTGTTGTTTAATATGCTGAAAACTTCTTTGCCTATTATAAGCATGAAAATGTGTGTACTTGCGTAATACTTTCTGCAAGTCACAAGCAAAATTTGCGTAGTCGTTGACGAAAGAAGCTTCTTTCGCTGGCACCAATGTGAAGGCGTGTTTGCGTGTTGGGGTGTCAGTTTCAGAGCCACTGCACAAATCCAAGATTTGATCGTTCGGGTTAGATGACATATCCATTGAAAGGATTTTGAATGAGCTTTTCACCCGTCGCATGTGGGCGCGTTCATTCCCAGACAACATATCACATGATTAAAAAAAATTGGAAAATTTCACATAAAAATCTGATACAGTTTTCTCTTGAATTCAAACATGCGCCAGGCACCGTGGAAAAGGGCAAGAAAAGATCTTTTAACGATACCAAATATAGCGCTATGCGTTCAATCTTGGATTTGCGAAAGCGGTTTTTCTAACACCACTGTAGCGCGGCTCTGTGCGGGGCTCTCACGGACAGCTGACCAACTTTGTTTTTAACGCTTACCCCTGCTCCACATTCGGCGGTGCTATAAATACATTTTTCATTCCAGACCAGAACAAACACTACAGAACTGTAGTCCGGATGGTGCTTTATTCGCCCATATTTTTATTTTTGTTATGCGTGGTATATTTTGAGAGCAGTTCTTGTTGCAAAATACCTAAATATCAATCTCCGGCACAGTTGTTAGTCACTGCTTGTATAGGGACTCTAAGTAACCAAAAGCCATAACTTTGTCGCGGATCTAAACAACTTCAGTGAACACAGAATTCAGACACAAAATGTACGTGCGTTGGCAGGGAATTGGTTAATAACGCTCTAGACACGTACGAATCCTCCAAAGCCGATCAGCTTCATGCTATTGACGACGCTTATTTATTATTACATGGTATTTATATGGCGCATTTCTCATATTTATAATATAACTCAATGCGCAGAATGTAGCCGCGAACTGAACCCAACAAGCACGCTCACGTGAATCACGCGCATTCACTCACACACTGTACGTAAACACAGAACATTCACGTGGTGCTAAGGGCAAGCTCAAGCGAGCTACTGAAGTGACGGTATGATCGTTTTGTATTTGAAATTTTATTAAGTTGGCTGAAACTGACACCAAAGTGGAGGGGGAGGAAGAACCGGAGTACCCGGAGAAAGAACTCCCGACGGTCCGCCCGAATTAACGGTGACACTTACTAGAGGAGAAAAGTCCTACGCCGGAACCCGGAATCGAACCTCGCACCTTTAGCATTGGTGGCAGGCGCCTTAACCACTGCGCCACGGACCGCCACGGTCCAGTGACAGCAGAAGCCTGGAGATCTGACACACAATGTCTCTGATTACGAGTGTGCGAGGGGCCTCTCCATCATCTCCACAACATCCTCCGCGTGGCTCACCATCACCCTCACCCTCATCTCCGCAGTTCCTCTCGTGTGACCACGTTCCCCGGTCAAGCTATGGTAGCATACACGCTGATGAGCATGGGCGCGGACCCGCTGGCCGTGTCCAACACACGCAACCAGGCAGTCTTCAGAACGAAGCCAAAATCCAGCCTCACCAGCGTGTCAGCGTACCGTCTGTGAAAGCCAACTACGGTCATGGTGACTTTACTGACAGTGTGACTTCAGGGTATGACACCTTTGTAAACTCCGTAATGGAAAACTCCGCCAGTGTGAACTCTATAGAATGTGATGTGTCCACTGTTAGTACAGACCCCGTGCAAAATGGACTGTCCACTGTCCACGTCAACTCAGTCCAACCTCACGTACGTCTCCCCAATAAGCCTTCTCCACACGATGACATTACAGACGACGCGGGCGAGGACAGGCCGCTGCTGGGCGATGATGTGCAGAGCGCGGTGTACGGCCGACGCTGGTACGTGCTGGCTGTGTTCTCGCTGGCCGCCGCGCTGCAGGGACTGGGGTGGGGCACCTGGGGTCCCATCACACAGAGCGCTAAGGTAACGCTGTTGTAGTAGTAGTAGTAGTAGTAGTAGTAGTAGTAGTAGTAGTAGTAGTAGTAGTAGTAGTAGTAGTAGTACTAGCATTACATTATCATTATTATTATAACCATTTTCATAAATAGCAGCGCCTTTTGTCTGCATTTTTCCGAAAGTTTACGGGAGTAGCAGCAGATCCTAAAAGAAACTCCCACCGTCAACGGTTCCAGCAATGACAATTTTTGTTCCTTTCACAAATGTTGGTTGTAGGGGTGTACATTTTTTTTATCTGACGTGATCTGACCCGACCGTGTATAATTTCTTCTAAGGCGGTCTTCTCCTGGTCGGATGGGACCGTGGCGCTACAGCCATTATGGGGTAACCTGGCGGCCACGCTGGCCCAGATCCCCATCATCTGGCTCATGGACGTCAAGGGTCAGTGGATCATTCACTTCATTTGGATGCATTTCTATCAGTATAACATCACCACACTCCCCACCCCAAGCTGGCTGTCGTAATGTATTTGTGGTACGTGAGTCATTGTCAAAAGCGTGCGCATGTGTGCGCGAGTTGTGAGTGCGCGCTTAGAGTTATAATTATTATAGATATTATAAATACTGTAATTATGATTATTATTTCATTATTGTGTTTCCACGCTATTCTGGCTGTCGAGTAGTTACACAGCAAAACTGGAATATTATAACGGAATTTAACTCATTCAGCATCGAAACACCATAAGACATGGATCGAGCATGATAGTTCAAGCCTTTGGGCGCCAAGCTATTCTGGCACCACCCTTGAACTATCATGCTCGATCTGTTTCTAGAATTGTAATACAGTTCTTCGGAGGGCATCTTCAAAATTTCAGGATTTCGGTTCTGGCGTAGAATGTGTTAAAACAGCCTGTTGATTTGTTCAAAACTACAGGAGGCAAAATTAATTGTTAAACCTCTATTACTGCCAGTGAACGCAGATTGCGTGTTTGAAATCACTGTAAAAGTTATTCAATGTTCAAGATCCCGAAAAAGTGAAAACAACATGGATAAAAAGTGGTTATAGCAAGAGACATAGATCCTCATGAGCCCCCTCAATTGCGAGGGCTCATGAGGATCTATAACTCTTGTAGTGGGTTTTTCAATTTTTCGCGGCAGCGAAGGGGTTAAGAAAAACGTCTCATAAAGAGCAATCTTTGTTTCAGGACTGCGGATTGCCATGCTTGTGTCTGTACTCTTTCTGAGCGCGGGCTTTGGACTGCGGTGTATAACGTCTGATCCGACCATCGCTACATGGTCAGTGTCCGTCTGTGTTTTGCTTTGTTTGTTTGTTTGTTTGTTTGTTTGTTTGTTTGTTTGTTTGTTTGTTGTTGCTGTTGTTGTTGTTTTTGTTGTTGTTGTGTGTGTTGTTTTTTATATGGGGGGAGGGGGGAGGAGGGAGGGGGAGGAGGGCATGTCACAGAGGGAAGGATAAATAACAAAGGCTTGATGATTATAGTGTATTTTTGGATGCAGAGATTTTTTTGGGAGTGAAGTCTGTTTTCACCATTGTAGAGAACATCCATTTTACTCTTGTTTCAAACTATTTACAAGTATTTGAGTTTGCAGACCCTACAGTGGTTGTATTAAGTTGAATTTGTTGATTCATTTAGACAATTTGAAATCGTTGTCTTGCATTTGCTGCATGTTTGATGTTGTTTTTTCTTTTCATCAGTGTTTGAGGTCTTTTATACCGGCTGTGTTGTTTGTGTGTGTGTGTGTGTGTGTGTGTGTGTGTGTGTGTGTGTGTGTGTGTGTGTGTGAATGTGTGTGTGTGCGTGCGTGTGTGTGTGTGGGTGTGCGTGTGCGTCGGTGTGTGTATGATTGTGTGCGTGTGTGTGTGTGTGTGTGTGTGTGTGTGTGTGTGTGTGTGTGTTGCGCGTGCGTGCATGCGTGCATGCACGAGTGTGTGTGTGTGTGTGTGTGTGTTTGTGTGCGTGCGTGCGTGCGTGTGTGTGTGTTTGTTTGTTTGTGCGTGCGTGCATGCGTGAGTGTATGTGTGTGGTGTGTGTGTGTGTGTGTGTGTGTTTGTGGTGTGCGCGCGTGTGTGTGTGTGTTTGTGCGTGCGTGCGTACGTAAAAGCGTGTGTATGGTGTGTGTGTGTTTGTGTGTGTGCGTGCGTGGTGTGTGCGTGTGTGTGTGTGCGTGTGTGTGTTTGTGTTTTGTTTTGTGTGTGTGTGTGTGTGTTTTTCTTGTGTGTGTTTGTGTTTGTGGTGTGTGTGTGTGTGTGTGTGTGTGTGTGTGTTTGTGTGTGTGTGGTGTGTGTGTTTGTGGTGTTTGTGTGTTTGTGGTGTTTGTGTGTGTGTTTGTGTCTGTGGTGTGTGTGTGTGTGTGTGTGTGTGTGTGTGTGTGTGTGTGTGTGTGTGTGTGTGTGTGTGTGTGTGTGTGTGTGTGTGTGTGTGTGTGTGTGTTTGTAGGTTGATTAACGTGGGTCAGACCCTGATTGGTGTGGGAGGAACGTTCCCCTTCAGCGGCGTGTCTCTAGTGGCAGCCACCTGGTTCCCCCCCAACCAGCGCGCCACAGCCACCTCCATCGCCTCCGTATTCGGCTACGTGGGCGTTGCTGCGTCCTTTATTGTCGGTGAGTCGTTAGCACTGCATGTATGCTGACGAGCAAAAGAAATGCGACATGTTTGGAATCATCAGAAACACAAAAGATGCGAGTCCTACTAACGAGAAGCACACATACTCATATGTTCCCATCTGCCTTGCCAGACCCTCAGCCTGTAACACAAGCCATCTGCAAAAGGCATAGCTTCACAGTATCCTCTCAGTGCCCACCCACCCCCCACCCCCCCTCCCAAGAAAATGTAGTAGAAGAAGATGGGGGAAGTGGGGGGGGGGGGCAGAGAATCTTCCTCCCATAATATTTTTCGGAAAAAGATTGGAGACAAAAATGTTTGGAGAGAAAATGATTTTTTTAAATCCTTTTGAGAAAACAATACTCTTGGAGGAAAAAAAACCCACGTTTTTTATTTATCGTTTGGAGAAAACAAAACCAAAAAAATCATAAGATTTAGTTTTTTTTCGTTTGATTTTGACAAGGTTGGACTGGCGGTTGTCTTCGCTCCACAAAAGCAGGATATAACTGTTTTTGTTCAACAACCTATTTCTCAGCCAGACCCTTCAATGATCTGCAAGAGAAATGGATTTTCTCAGTGTATGCCTGCAGCTGCAGGCACTGATGTACAGCTGTGCCTCTGGCTGTGACGCTGGAAGCAGAGAATCCGCGCGGTCTAAAGACGAAATAGGGTCTGGCCGAAAGACTGTGAACTAACTTTCTCCTTTGACGTGTGCGCAGGACCAGAGATCGTACCCGCGCCACCAAATGTCACCAGCGTTGTCCAGAGCAGGTACGGTCCAGCAGACACCCGCCAGATTGCGAAGTGCCTCTGTTGGCTATAATCCCTTCACTGCCAGATTGTCACGTGCCTCTGTTGGCTGTAACCCCTTCACTGCTAGATTGTGAAGTGCCTCTGATGGCTATAATCCCTTCACTGCCAGATTGTCACGTGCCTCTGATGGCTATAACCCCTTCACTGTCAGATTGTCAAGTATTTCTGTTGGCTATAACCCCTTCACTGTCAGATTGTCAAGTATTTCTGTTGGCTATAACCCCTTCACTGCCAGATTGTCAAGTATTTCTGTTGGCTGTAACCCCTTCACTGCTAGATTGTGAAGTGCCTCTGATGGCTATAATCCTTCACTGCCAGATTTTCACGTGCCTCTGATGGCTATAACCCCTTCACTGCCAGATTGTCAAGTATTTCTGTTGGCTGTAACCCCTTCACTGCTAGATTGTCAAGTGCCTCTGTTTACCCCTTCACTGACAGATTGTCAAGTGCCTCTGTTTACCCCTTCACTGACAGATTGTCAAGTGCCTCTGTTTACCCCTTCACTGACAGATTGTCAAGTGCCTCTGTTTACCCCTTCACTGCCAGATTGTCAAGTGCCTCTGTTGGCTGTAACCCCTTCACTGCTAGATTGTGAAGTGCCTCTGATGGCTATAATCCCTTTCACTGCCAGATTGTCACGTGCCTCTGATGGCTATAATCCCTTTCACTGCCAGATTGTCAAGTATTTCTGTTGGCTGTAACCCCTTCACTGCCAGATTGTCACGTACCTCTGTTTACCCCTTCACTGACAGATTGTCAAGTGCCTCTGTGTTTTGGAAATAACGGTAAATTCAACATCGAACATCGCCAGCCGTCAAAGGAACATCGATATAAAATGATTCCAGCAAGAGGCATAGATCCTCAGGAGCCCTCGCTACCGCGAGGTCTCATGAGAATCTATGCCTCTTGCAGTTTTACTGCCTTCAGTTTTCCTCGGCGGTGAAGGGGTTAAGGTTTCAAGAGCGTCTATATTTCTTATCAGCAGAGACACAGAAACACCAATGTTATTTCATTCGAGAAAGGAGACTGCCGCGCGTGTAAGAACCTCCCCCCCCCACCCCCCACCCCCCCCCCCCCCCCACAAAAAAAACAACAAAAAAAAAAACAAAACACTTTGACTGCCAAGACAAGTAGGCCAACAAGGAAATTTATTAAATTTATTTAAAATAGACATGCAGACTAAAATGGACTACAAGTATTTCTCTTTTACAGTAACGCAAGCAATTACTTCTCAATGGAAAAAAGTATAAACATTTAATGAATGATGTTGTAGGCCATGGAGAGTCCGTATCAACGTCAAAGAACAATATCGAGGTATAGCTGCTACAGAGAAACTGTCGAGTACTTTTAACTAGAACAATATCGAGGTATAGCTGCTACAGAGAAACTGTCGAGTACTTTTAACTAGAACAATATCGAGGTATAGCTGCTACAGAGAAACTGTCGAGTACTTTTAACTAGAACAATATCGAGGTATAGCTGCTACAGAGAAACTGTCGAGTACTTTTAACTAGAACAATATCGAGGCATAGCTGCTACAGAGAAACTGTCGAGTACTTTTAACTAGAACAATATCGAGGCATAGCTGCTACAGAGAAACTGTCGAGTACTTTTAACTAGAACAATATCGAGGTATAGCTGCTACAGAGAAACTGTCGAGTACTTTTAACTAGAACAATATCGAGGTATAGCTGCTACAGAGAAACTGTCGAGTACTTGTAACTAGAAAAATATCGAGGCATAGCTGCTACAGAGAAACTGTCGAGTACTTTTAACTAGAACAATATCGAGGCATAGCTGCTACAGAGAAACTGTCGAGTACTTTTAACTAGAACAATATCGAGGTATAGCTGCTACAGAGAAACTGTCGAGTACTTTTAACTAGAACAATATCGAGGTATAGCTGCTACAGAGAAACTGTCGAGTACTTTTAACTAGAACAATATCGAGGCATAGCTGCTACAGAGAAACTGTCGAGTACTTTTAACTAGAACAATATCGAGGTATAGCTGCTACAGAGAAACTGTCGAGTACTTTTAACTGCTAGCTGAAATAGTTATGCTGTAGTACTTTTGCTTTTGGCTCTGCTTTATTCACTTTTTTTGCAGAAACTCGGACGCGCCGATTTTAAATGCAACAAACATGACAGGTGAGGTTCTCTTCGATGTAAATATTTTTCCTTCTTAAAGCGAGAATTGTGTTATCGGGTTTTACGTCGGATCGAACAATTAAGTCGTCTTATGATATAATAAAAAATCTACATTTTTTTCTACAAATCTACAGCTCTCCTCTGATGTGTTTTCAGATGCGTTTGACCTTACCCATCAAATTGAAGATATCATGCGCCTCATGTACTATGGTGAGTCGACACAGAATGAATGAATGAATGAATGAATGAATGAATGAATGAATGAATGAATGAATGAATGAATGAATGAATGGATCGATCGATCGATCGATCGATCGATCGATCGATCGATCGATCAATCGATCAATCAATCAATCAATGATGAATCAATGAGTCAATGAATCAATTTTCTCTCTTCTTATTTTCTCTTTATTACTGAATGAGCTGCATCCTGAGTTACTTATTGCACATTACTCCCTGTGTCGTGTCCCCAGAGGCTGGCGCAATGGGCGTGCTGCTGCTGCTTGTTCTCGTGTACTTCCCGGCCCGTCCACCCCGACCCCCTAGCCGCACCGCCGCCATGCCGCGCACAGAGTTCAGCAAGGGACTGCCGGCACTACTCAGGTCAGTCTTGACAGTCCTCACTCTCTCAGTCGCTATATATAGAGACTTCATTCCTAGTAGCGCCAGTTCCAAGCAACTTTGACTGCTTTGACTGCTAACTGTGCCGATACAGCGGGTTGTCAACTCAGTCCTCTCTCTCTCAGTCGCTATAGATATAGACTTCATTCCTAGTAGCGCCAGTTCCAAGCAATCCGCTCCACGGCGTGCTTTGACTGCTAACTGTGCCGATACAGCGGGTTGTCAACTCAGTCCTCTCTCTCTCAGTCGCTATAGATATAGACTTCATTCCTAGTAGCGCCAGTTCCAAGCAATCCGCTCCACGGCGTGCTTTGACTGCTAACTGTGCCGATACAGCGGATTGTCAACTCAGTCTGTTTTGTCTTAGCTCAGATCTTTTTATCCGTAAATTCACAGCCCATGTCAGCAGACATACGTGACATAGGTTTCCTACTGTCTCTTTTGGGGTATGTCTTACACAAATGCCACACAAAGGGCTAGCTTGACTTATGAAGTTTGAATGTCTTTTGTGCCCTTGTTCTTAGGGAGAAGGGCAAAAATAATTTAATTTACGACATTCAGACTTTATGAGTGAAAATAAGCGCTATTGTGCAGAATGTTTGAAAGACATTCTAGGAACATTTATAAAAGAGATACTGCGAACTTAAGGCTTAATTGCCTTCAGCGTGTCGCTTTCAAGATTCTCTTATTTGTGATAGTCACTCTCTAAGCAGTTTTAGCCGTATGCTTAGATGTGTTTGTACAGAACGCTGTTTTGGGGGCTTTTTTTTTTCAGCGCAAGGCTGGGATGGTGGGTGGTGGTGGTGAGTGGGTGGTGGGGTGTGTGGAGGGGGGAGAAGGACTGGGACGGGGTGGTGGTGGTTGGGGGTGGGTGGGTGATATCATGTGAGTAAATTAAAATCAAATTTGCCTCCACCAGCAGTTTGTTGTTGTTGGATCTTCCTCGACCTCTCTGTACATAGTTACAGTCACTCCGCTTATAACAAGGACGGATGTAAGAACACTTTTCTAGAGGTGCCGACAGCACTCTTTGTATGTCAATTACTTCGCTTATAACACGAAACCTCGGATATAACAAGGAAAGTTGGGTCCCCTGGTGATTTGTTGTAACTGAAGTTTACTGTGCATGTGTGAGCTGCTATTGGAATTTAGATTTCAACCCCTTCGCTGTCACCTTGTCTCGACGTCTTTGTGAATTCGCCGCCAAGGAGCCACAACCGTCCGGGGAACATGGACACAAAGAAGTGTCGGCAAGAGGCATAGATTCTCATGAGCCCCCGCAACTGCGGGGGCTCATGACAATCTGTGCCTCTTGCAGTTGGATCTTGTTCACATTTTTTTCTGGACAGTGAAAGGGTTAACACTTGTGTAGCGTGTGTTGACAGGAACAAGCGGTTCTGCCTGCTGGCCATTGCCTACTGTCTGCCCGTGGGAGCGTACGGCGGCTTTGGCGGCATCATGGACATCGACCTGAACCCGGCAGGCATCACGCAGGTGATATAGTGCGGCCAAGCTCTTCAGCAATTCACTCAGCACACGGCACAACCCCCAAGGGCTGAGTCGCGCTAGTGAGCGTAAATCCTGTGCAAGCCACTAAGCAAGACGCTCTGCAACAGGGGCCAGTTGCATGAGCGAGCTTAGTCCTGCACCAGCCACTAAGCAAGGTGCGCCGCTAGCGGCGCACCTTGCTTAGTGGCTGGTGCAGGACTAAGCTCGCTCATGCAACTGGCCCTGGTGCAGGACTAAGCTCGCTCATGCAACTGGCCCCTGAAGCGCCTTGCTTAGTGGATTGCTTAGTAAATCACTTATGCAAAGGTGTCGTTGTACTTCGTCTACATCGTCGTTCATCATACTGTAAAGAAATGGAAGGAAATAACACAGAAAAGCAGTACGGTTTACTAAATTGGATACAGTTTATACCCTTTCTCACAGTAAACGAAAGCAAACAAAATTTAGTGAACTATGTCCATTGCTTGTTTTCTTCCTTGTATTCTGAACGCTTGGCAGTCGCCCTTTCGTTCAAGGCTGGATTCTGTGCTCATGTTTGTGCGCTGCCAAAAATTGCATCGAATCGGCTACGGTCAAGCACTAAATTGTTCGGGTGTACTCCACAAACAGATCTACTCAGGGAGTACACCACAAGTGCACTTGTATTCAAATGAGATCTGAAGCACAAGTACACCATGCGAAGCATCTCAGTTTAATAGAAGTGTACTTGCGGATTACTCCCCGAGTGGGTCTATCTGGGGAGTACGCCCGCAAAGGTTACGGCGCCCTATATGTATAATATGTGATTATTTCTTTCCACTCCGTAGGCGTCATTATTTGTGTGCTGGTCTGTAGTTTCGAGCTGTAATTCCCCATCACAGTCTTTCCATTCGCGTTGCCTTTTTTATTTTGCTTACAGACAACAGCTGGTTGGATCGGTTTTTACTCCACAGTCGGGGGATGTGTGTCCGGTCTGGTTTTTTCCAGGTGAGATCTCCTACCTGCTGTGACTACTTATATTGATATTTTACAGCCTCAAATACCTTTCTTTAACCCCTTCACCACCGAAATGCAAGAGGTATAGATCGTCCTTGGAGGGTTGGGGCTATCGGACGCTGAGTTAACAATGATTGCAGAAAAGAAAAAAAAAACGGTCTGCAGCATTTCGTAGTGAATGGCTACAGCAACGGTTTGAAACAACGTGAAACAACGAGACGATTCTGCTGTGCGGCTACACTGTCTGATTGTCATAATAAAAAAATAAAATAATTTTTTTTTTATTTATTTTTTTTTTTGATCTGACAAATTGTGTGACATGTACTCGTACATGAGCGTAAAAATGGTAAAAGCGGCTTAAAGCCTTCAGGTCCAGAATGACGGACCAACAAAAAGTAGTGATAACGGTTTCCTCAATGTAGTCTACATTTACATTTCAAGGCGTGTAGGGTGGAGGTTTCTGGCTCACGTGCGAAGCAAAAGTGAGTCTATGTTCTGGGCTAGTGGTCGACCGTCCGTCGTCCGTCGTCCGTCCGGTGTCATCTGTGGTAAACTTTAACGTTGGCAATTTCTCAGAGACTATTCAAGCTACAGTCTTCAAACTTGGCCCAAGGATACTTTGTGGCAATACCTTTCTAAATATACCAATTTCAGTGACCTCTTACAAAGATCAAGGTCACAGGGGATCAGGAAATATATCGAAAATAGCTATTTTAGACATAATTTATTTTTTCTCAAATACTATTCACAACTTTAAACCCAAACTTGGTACGAAGATACCTGATGGCAAGACCTTTATATGCATATTAATTTGGTTGATCCTTTGGAAAGGTCAAGGGTCACAACTCAAAGAGCTCAGGAAATAGGTCCAAAATAAGCATATATTTACAAAAGATGTGTTTTCTCAAATACTATTTACAACTTCAAACCCAAACTTGGTACAAAGATACCTAATGGTAAGATCTTTCTATGCATACTAATTTGGTTGATCCCTCGGAAAGGTCAAGGGTCACAAGAGCTCAAGGAATAGGTCCAAAATAGCCATATTTTGACAAAAGATATGTTTTTTTCTCAATTACTATTCACAACTTCAAACCCAAACTTGCTACAGAGATACCTGATGGTAAGACCTATCTATGTATACTAATTTGGATGACCCTTCGGAAAAGGTCAAGGGTTACAAGAGGTCAGGAAATAGGTTAAAAAATAGCCATATTTTGACAAGAAATGTTTTTTTCTGAATTACTATTCACAACTTTAAACCCAAACTTGCTAAGAGATACCTGATGGTAAGACCTTTCTATGCATACTAATTTGGTTGATCCCTCGGATAGGTCAAGGGTCACAAGAGCTCAAGGAATAGGTCCAAAATAGCCATATTTTGACAAAAGATATGTTTTTTTCTCAATTACTATTCACAACTTCAAACCCAAACTTGCTAAGAGATACCTGATGGTAAGACCTATCTATGCATACTAATTTGGATGACCTTTCGGAAAAGGTCAAGGGTCACAAGAGGTCAGGAAATATGTTAAAAAATAGCCATATTTTGGCAAGAAATGTTTTTTTCTGAATTACTATTCACAACTTTAAACCCAAACTTGCTAAGAGATACCTGATGGTAAGACCTATCTATGCATACTAATTTGGATGACCCCTCGGAAAAGGTCAAGGGTCACAAGAGGTCGACTAATGTGTATAAAATGCCAATAATTGTAGTTATTATCAACATTATCAAGGTAGCTGATGATAAGTATTATATGTATCCTAATTTAGTCGACTCATCGCAAAGGTCAAGGGACATGAGGGTTTTACAGATGTGTGAAAACTTATTAAATTTGGAGAAAAAATGGATTTTGTTAGTGCAGAAGCTGTCCCTTTACTTATTATCAGACACGTGTGGGTCGGTCATACATTGCCTTTCTTGTTTTTATTGTCATGGAATATTTATATTTTACGATTTGCTTTTGTAGTGGTGGTGGTGGTGGTGATAAGTGTGAGGGTGTGGGCGTGTGTGTGTGTGTGTGGGGGGGGGGCAAATTCTATGAATCCCCGACACACACCCCCCCCCCCCCTGATATTACATAATGAATACGCCTTGCAGGGTGGCGGACATGTTCATGAGGCGGCTAAAGCTGTTGCTGGTGTTGCTGTCCACGGGGGCCGCGCTGTCCTGCTCCTGGTTCTGTCTGCTGGTCCTCAAGTACATCCCCTTCCACCTGCGTCAGTGCTTTATAGTGGCAGTCTCACCCACCTCTACCTCAAAATTGAACTCGACCCAACTCAGTGCAAGAGGTATAGATCCTCACGAGCCCCCGCAGTTGCGGGGGCTTGTGAGGATCTATACCTCTTGCTGAAACCACTTAGTATCCATGTTACTTTGACGTTGAATTACAATGATTTAAAAAAAAAACACGATATGCGCCCACTGACAGTGAAGCCCAGGTTAAATGAAGTTTACACCTATAGTCGGCTGTCATGTTCTATTTTAGAATCATTCACTTAACTCATTTAGCCCGACGGAAGTATTTCCCAAATTTGGGAGGCGTCATCTCATGACTATGCACAGTTGCAGGAGATGGATCGACCATGATAATTCAAGGGCAGTGCCAGATTAGCTTGGCGCCGACAGGCGCCAAGCTAATCTGGCACTGCCCTTGAATTATCATGGTCGATCCATCTCCTGCTGTAGTGCGTCATACGTCTCTCCTTCACCCTGAGCGCATTTGATCAGTTTTCTGCTGCTGGTTGTGTGTTCGAAAACTTTGTTACCTGAACTCCATCGATCCGAGGAAGATGGATACAAATTGGAGTTAGTGTAAGGCATAGATGCTGTTAATCTCCCGCAACTGCGCGGGGCACACATGAGGCTCTGTGTCTTTTTGCGGTTAGATCAGGTTAACCCGCTTTCTCGGCAGTAAAGAGGTTAATAGTATCAGTTTCCTTTCTGTACCGATATAATTCTGTGTTATTACGTGTGCTGGTCTGTGATACTGGACGGTTCTACAGCCCGCAAGGCCCACAATCATAGAACAGAAAACCCAGAATCATTTATGTTGATCTCTGACTAACAGAAAACCCAGAATCATTTATGTTGATCTCTGACTAACAGAAAACCCAGAATCATTTATGTCATTGATCTCTGACTAACAGAAAACCCAGAATCATTTTTGTTGATCTCTGACTAACAGAAAACCCAGAATCATTTTTGTTGATCTCTAACTAACCGAAAACCCAGAATCATTTATGTTGATCTCTGACTAACAGAAAACCCAGAATCATTTTTGTTGATCTCTGACTAACAGAAAACCCAGAATCATTTATATTGATCTCTGACTGTCGGTGGCGGTTTTTGTCGCGACGATTCATGTAGGGATCATCGCGACAAAAACCGCTATCGGCAGCCAAAGGGTTAACCCAATCAGCCCTGACGCCCTACAGCAGGAGGCGGGTCGACCATGATAATTCAAGGGTAGTGCCAGATTAGCTTGGCGCCTGTCGGCGCCAAGTTAATCTGGCACCACCCTTGAATTATCATAGTCGATCCATTTCCTACAACTGGTGCATAATCGTTAGATGACGCCTCCAAAATTTGGGCATGAGTTAATGTGTTACAACTACTATCATCATGTTACAGCCGTTGACACCCGTTGCACACGCGTTCAGTGTTGTGATTTCCGTGTGCATCACACGGCGCCATCCCTCTGTCTGACAATCAATGTCGTCATTGTTTATTTCATTACAATTAACCCCTTCTCTGCCGGAAAGTGAACCCAATCGAATGGCTATAGAGACATAGATCCTCATGAGTCCCCTCGATCGCGGGGGTTCAGGAGAATCTATGCCTCTTGCTGCGTCCGTGTTTCTGGACGGCTGTGGTTATTTGGCGTTTAAACAGTAAAGCGTGCTGTAGCAGTGCAAGGGTTCACTCTTTCCTGACGTGCCGCATCCGGATTCGCGGCGTAAAGCCGCGAAGGGATGCGGCACGTCAGGAAAGAGTTAATGGCTTGTTCATTTTATTTAATTGTTCGCTTCACGCGTGCGTCTGTTACAGCCAGCGTGTACGCGTCCAGTGTCCTGATCGGCGTGTTTATTAACGGCTCTGTACCGCTGTTTTACGAGGCGGCCTGCGAGGTGTCGTACCCTGTGGCGGAGGGCGTGACGACGGGGCTACTGGCCCTGCTCAACAACGTGGTCGGCATCGCCTTCTTCGCCTTGCTTCTCGTCCCCGGCATCGGTAAGGATCGCTGTAGTTTTTGCCGGGTGTGCCGTTCTACGCTATCTCTCTCTCTCTCTCTCTCTCTCTCTCTCTCTCTCTCTCTCTCTCTCTCTCTCTCTCTCTCTCTCTCTCTCTCTCTCTCTCTCTCTCTCTCTCTCTTTAAAAATCAAAATCAGGGCTTCACATTTGATGGATATGTGGGTGGATAGGTGGGCGGAGGGAGAGAGTAATGCGGGCAATGTAGCTTACCACTACTACACATTGAAATAAAACGTAGAAATATACTAATAAAAAGAAACATGTAATTTGGACGGCATCCAATCCATGGCCAAATCAAAGGTTCCATTTTTGCTGAGATTGCCGTGACAAAGTTTACACAAATGCACAATCAATTAATTAATCAATCAATCAATCAGTCAGTCAATCCATCCACCCACCAACCAACCGATCAATCCAATAATTCAAACGAGTAATCAGTCAATGAAAAGAAAAGGGGAGAGACTGCCAGTGCTAATGTTTTAGGAAGGTTACAAGTAAAGTAGGTAATAGCACTGTCAGGGGAGAGAAGTGTGCATGATCGATCAGCACAAAAAAAAAGAGATAGGAAAGAGAGGGGGTGCTAAGAAAGTGACTGAAAGCAATGCATATGCCCCCCCCCCCCCCTGAAAGCAATGCATATGCCCCCCCCCCCCCTCTCCGAAGGGGGGCGTATCACATATCTCACTGTTCCAGCCACTCAGTGCATGGGAATTTAAATGTAGGTCCCCCAAAGGGTCCAGATATTTAGCCGGTGTGGACAGTTGTTTCGGTCTTGGCGACCTCTTCAGCACACCATCGGCAATACTGGAGGAGGCAAGAATTTCTGCCTACCTGCAATGACAACCACATAGTTTTACTGTGGTGTCTGCAGGAGCATACATTCCATGCCACCACCCAGAGTTAAATTTCCATGCACCCTAAAAGAGAACCTACCAAAAGGGGGGAAGGGGTTGCAGTCGATATTGTAGTAATAAATGAAAAGAAAAGGGAAGATTGCCAGTGCTAATATTTTAGGAAGGTTACAAGTAAAGTAGGTAATAGCACTGTCAGGGGAGAGAAGCGGTGTGCATGATCGACCAGTGATCATAGATCTACTGTGGCCAAAGCACCAAAACAAAAAGAGATAGGAAAGAGAGGGGGCGCTAAGAAAGTGACTGAAAGCAATGCATATGGAAGCCTCCCCCCCCCCCCCCCCCCCCCGAAGGTCACTGGTCGATCATGCACACTTCTCTCCCCTGACAGTGCTATTACCTACTTTACTTGTAACCTTCCTAAAATATTAGCACTGGCAGTCTCTCCTTTTCTTTCGTTTATTACTACATTATCGACTGCAACCCCTTCCCCCCTTTTGGTTGGTTCTCTTTTAGGGTATGCAAACCAAGGAGAATCACAGCGCTGGACAGACAACAGTTAGATCCCCTGCCCCCACCTATCAGGCACCCAATCGCCAGCCCACAGAGAAATACGCAGGTATAGAAGACGATCATTTCCATCCTCTTTTAGGGTGCATGGAAATTTCACTCTAGGTGGTGGCATGGAATGTATGCCCCTGCAGACACCACAGTAAAATGTGGTTGTCATTGCAGGTAGGCAGAAATTCTTGCCTCTTCAAGTATTGCCGATGGTGTGCTGAAGAGGTCGCATAGGCAATAGGCAATAGATTTCCCTGTCCTCCCATAACCCGCCCGTCAGGGCCGTCCATTATCACTCCGGTGCCGTGGACGTTAAACACGGAACTAATCAATCATTGAAGAGGTCGCCAAGACCGAAACAGCTGTGCACACCGGCTTTGGGGGACCTAGATTTCAATTTCCATGCACTGAGTGGCTGGAACAGTGGGATATGTGATACGCCCCCCTTGGGGGGGGGGGGGGAGGGGGGCTTCCATATGCATTGCTTCTAGTCACTTTCTTAGCGCACCCCCTCTTTCGTATCTTTTTTTTTTTTTTTTTTTTTTGTGCTTTGGCCACAGTAGATCTATGATCACTGGTCGATCATGCACACTTCTCTCCCCTGACAGTACCGAGTAATCAGTAAATCAATCGACCGTACAATAGATCAGTTAGTCAATCAATCAGACAATGGGTTTGTTGCGTGTGTTTGCAGGTGTGGTGTGGATGAACTGGGCCTTACTGGGCACTGTGCTGATCGCCATCCCCATCCTGCTCACCCTCAAACAGCACTATGCCAGGATTGACATCGACACGGACATAGACGTTCCAGAGCCGGGCCTCAACACGACACCCGACGACCCACTCAACAAGAGTCAGGAGTAGTCCCAGCTATAGACAATTCCGCCTGCAAGAGACATAGATTTTCATGGCCCTCTGCTTTCGCAGGGGCTCATGAGAATCTATACCTCTTGCTCGTCCTGTCTGTGGTGCATTTTACCCCTGCAGACAGAACACGTCTTGAGTGAGTTGATCTCAATGTTGAGAATCACCGCCTACCTCAATGACTGACACCTCGCGTAGTTTATACATTACAGATGATTGTTGATAATTTATGGTTTTCACGGAGAATGGGTGATTTCTCCAGTGAAAGACACAGTCATGCGTCAGGTGGTGACTTGGACAGATTTACAATCTGTGTGTTAGCAAGCTTCCTGTTCATTAGGCAAATTACAAAGTAAAGTGGGTAAAAGCACAATCAGAGGAGAAAATTGTGCAGTATCGACCAAACTCGATCTATGATCATTGGTCGACACTGCACCATTCTCTCCACTGACAGTGCGTTTACCTACTTTACTTTGTAATCTTCCTAAAATATTAGCACTGGCAGTCTCCCCTTTTCTTTTCATTTATTCCTGTGCATTATCTCGTCGAGTGTGGTCATACTAAATTACAATGTTCCGTAACACACAGATTGTTGAGATATAGAGATTAAATCAGTGACAGGCATCTTATCTCTTTCTACCCCAGACACACCACAGCAAGATAAGGATCGACCATGATAGTTTAAGGGTGATGCCAGAATAGCTTGGCGCCTACGGGCGCCAAGCTATTCTGGCATCACCCTTGAACTATCATGGTCGATCTATGTCCTGCACTAGAGTGCAGTCTTCAGAGGACAACGGCAAAATTTGGGGATTTCGGTGTTAAGGTAGAATGAGTTAACACGCAATATAAATGACAAATGCTTAGAATCCTAAGAAGTATACTGTACTCTCCAGCCTACCATATACGTTTCAGTTACATCCTGTGTAGTCCATCGTTAAAGTGATTAATGGTCATTGACGAAAACTTCAACGCAAAAAATAATAATAAACTATGCACTGAAATCTTCAAAGTATGCACTTATATCCTACACATTTCATTAATGCACTTCACACAGGAAAAGCACAATCGAATATCAGTGGGTTTTAATAATGATGGAAAGGGAGACAACTGTCTCTTCGGTTTGTTCTTTTTACGGTCGTCTGCAAACAGTGGTCAACTGATCGTAGCAAAATATTCTCACTCTTGCCACTGGAAGAATTAGACGGAGCTGAAAAGAGGATCTCTCGTCCTAAAGGTGCACAACTTTTCGCACTTTCCTGAAGGGTAGCGTCCTTTTCCGGCCGCTCGCGCGACTTTTCTAAGTTGGGTTGTTTTGGCACCTTATCCAAATGGCCGCTATGCACACCGGGCGACACTAAGGGTTATTTATTTATTTCAGTGTGAGGTTTGAGCGCCGAGCAGATTACTACAGTTGTCTCAAGGCATACATTGTTCTGAGAACACATATGTACACTGTTGTCTGCTACAGAGACCTACTGTCAGACTGAATACGGCTTCCGTTCATAATTTATATTGTGATGAAAAGACTTCAATAGGGTTTGTGTATGTGTATAATATAATATGCCTTCGTTTAGGGCATATCTTTTTTTACACATCTGTCTAGCCAGCTTAAACGCTGGACCGATCGATACATGGAGGGAAAAAACCTCAAAGTTACAGTCTCAGATCACCTCAAACTTCAATATATGCCGAAAAAGAAAAAGGACGCTAACCTGCAGGACACTGCAATCGGTTTGTGCAGCTTTTTTACGGGAAACTTCTCTTTACAATATGAATATAATATTAATGGACTAGAAGTGTATAATAACTGAATTATATAAACAACCAACTCAGTTTTCACTTCCAGTCGGTGTCAGGCCCAGCCCCATTAGTTGCTCAATGAAAAGGGCCCCATGTGTTTTATTGATTGTGCTTCATTCGCAACAAACATCAGTTCTCATGTCTTTACGTCATTCTTTTCAATTGTCTTCTTTTTGTCTCCAGTAAAACATATGTGAATATAAACTCTGTCAGTCACGATACATCACAGCAAGACATGGATCGAGCATGACAGTTCAAGGGTGGTGTCAGAATAGCTTGGCGCCCATAGGCGCCATGCTATTCTGGCACCACCCTTGAACTGTCATGCTCGGTCTGTGTCTGGAATTGTAATACAGTCCTTCAAAGGGCAACTTCACAATTTTGGGATTTCGATCCTTGGGTAGAATGTGTTATGGACTTGTAACGTAATGTATGTTTCTGTTGCATTACAAAATGTAGTGATCGATATAAATATGTAGGCCTACAAATTGTTTTAACTTGCCCGTAACATCAACGTGTACGGCAGCCGACAAGAGTAGGGCACAACAGGAGATATTTTCGTTTGTCTTTGATAGTCATCATGGAAGTCTTTTTTCAAGTTCTGCCGCCGGTTCTTGTTTTTCCGCTGATCGTAAGACTGTAAGGAAAATACAGTGAGGTGGAAAGACATGATGCGCCAGAAAAAAAATAGCGCGGGCGGTTTGCCGAGAAAGCTATTGGTGTTATGCCGACATAGGAAAGCAGGGACTATCACTTTCACACAGGCTACACTGGAGACAACATCTGCAGTATCGCGAACCCCGTTCCCACCATTCCTAGTCAGCCTCCCAATTGTATCAAACCCTGTCAATCTGCAAGAGGAATAGATTCTCATGAGCCCCTGCTGTCGCAGGAGCTCATGAGTTGAGAATCTATGCCACTTGCTGTTAGTGACTGGCCGGTTTATGATGATATTTTGTTTGTTGACAGATGAACGTATGGACAGAGCATGTCAGTGACTGAACTGTGTATCGGCTCAGGAGCCGTGGCGTCACATTGCTGGGGATGCAAGCACGCCGTGCTTTCGGCCTTTGATGTCGATAGACTGAAAGGCTAGGGCATACAGTATACACGTGTATGCAAGTTATTGTCTGTTCAGTGTGTAGTGTTATGGTTATTCGCTGTTTCTTCGTGTCCTATTTGTGATAGGTCTTCTCGCGCCTGTGTGTATATATCGAGCAGTCTTCAAAATACTAAATATTTCGTAACCTCTTTACTGCCGAGAGAAAAAAAAAAAACTTGACCACTCACCCAACAGCGCATCTTGTAGATCCTCATGAGACACCGCAGTTGCGGGGGCTCATAAGGATCCATGCTTCTTGCCAGGCTGTAATCACTTAGCATCCGTGTGCCTGTGACGGCTGAGGATCTTCGACGTTGAGTCCACAATGATGTCACGAACACGGTCTGCGTGCATTGGCAAAAACAGGAGTTAAAACTATATTATGTTAACCCACCAGTCCTATTTCGTTGCGTTTCAAGGCAAACACTTCCGGTCTATGATTCTGGACATTGCCTAGAACCGTAAAGTCCAGAATCACTGACTAGACCAGAGGTCAGTTGAATGAGTGAGCTTAGTCCTGCGCCAGCCACTAAGCAAGGTGCTCCGCTATTGCGGAGCACCTTGCTTAGTGGCTGGCGCAGGACAAAAATCACTCGTGCAACTGGTCCAAACACACCTGCTGTCTTTTGCCACAAGACGGCGTGACATTTTCACCTGTAGTTCTGTGTCGTCCTGCAGTTGACAATCTGTACAGAAAGGTGTGTTTAACTCATTCAGCCCCGACGCACCACAGCAAGACATGGATCGAGCATGATAGTTCAAGGGTGGTGCCAGAATAGCTTGGCGTCCATAGGCGACCCTTGAACTTTCATGCTTGATCTGTCTCTAGAATTGTAATACAGTACTTCAGAAGACAACTTCAAAAGTTTGGGATTTCGGTCCTGGGGCAGAATGTGCTAAACCTATTTGAGAACTAGCTAAATGTATTTTAATATTCCAAAGCAAAGACAGACAGATGGACGCTGGCCAGAAAGCACTTTGACCCCATTCCCTGCCACTGAACGCATATTTCGTTTCTGAAATCTTTCTTCGTTGAACGACTAAAAGCCACAACCGGCCACATGGATACACATTGATCTCGGCAAGAGATATAGATCTTCGTTGAACGACTAAAAGCCACAACCGGCCACATGCATACACATTGATCTCGGCAAGAGATATAGATCTTCGTTGAACGACTAAAAGCCACAACCGGCCACATGGATACACATTGATCTCAGCAAGAGATATAGATCCTCGTGAACCTCCGCAGTCGCGGGGCCACATGGATACACATTGATCTCAGCAAGAGATATAGATCCTCGTGAACCTCCGCAGTCCCGGGGCCACATGGATACACGTTGATCTCAGCAAGAGATATAGATCCTCGTGAACCTCCGCAGTCGCGGGGCCACATGGATACACATTGATCTCAGCAAGAGATATAGATCCTCGTGAACCTCCGCAGTCGCGGGGCCACATGGATACACATTGATCTCAGCAAGAGATATAGATCCTCGTGAACCTCCGCAGTCGCGGGGCCACATGGATACACATTGATCTCGGCAAGAGATATAGATCCTCGTGAACCTCCGCAGTCGCGGGGGCTCATGAGGATCTATGTCTCTTACAGTTGGATGTTCTTTACATGTTCTCGGCAGCGAAGAGGTTAAATGAATATTGATACCGAGTCATGTGATGGTTGTTTACCTACCTCCAATGGTCATTTTGTTTGTGCTAGCTGTACTACTCTTGAGCGTCCTGTTACAGGTTGACGTGCAGTAGAGATAATGATACAATATATGTGATATGTCAGTGTCACAGTAACATGTGATATTATATGTTATTAAGTGATAATTGTGACGAGTAATTCTCTTTTTAAATGTCGGGTGCGATTTTTATGTTTTATTGTTTGTACTGATACTGAGACGGACAATTAAAAATAATAATAATAATAATAATAATAATAATAATAATAATAATCTGTGGATATTTTTCACAGTTTTCACTTTCTACATGATATGGCTGAAAAACACACACAGTGACGTTAAATAACGATCGTCGCACAATACTAAGTATTATTAATATATTAACAATAAAAAGAATCCAACAACATATCTTATTTAATAACCCTTTATTGCTCGTGGAAAAACACATGTTTTATAATTATGTGATCAGCAGAAACACAGGGTATGTCCATAGAAAACACGACAGTTTCCACATCCAGATGCCAGAGTATTCAGGGAAAAAATGTTTCAAATCCTCCAAACAACACATCATATAAAATCCAGAACAGGAAAAATATTCGCCTAAGAATGTCACGCTCTTGCAGACGAAAATGCTGAGGCAAAAACAAACAAGAGAAGTTTCATTTTTAAGACATGAAAAAAGAAATAATGAAATTAATTTTTTAAAACTGTTTTCAAAATTGAAAGACAACAAACATGTTTTGAAAAGGAAAAAGATAAACACGATGAACTTTTAAAAGTCCACTGTTTTTCTTTTTGCTGTTTTGCATGTTTATGTACATATTTTTGTTTGTCGTTGCTTTGTTGCTGCTTTGTTTGTTCATGTACTAGGGGCGGATCTGGGGGGGATCCTAGGGGTTCCGGACCCCCACCCCCACCTCCCCGACTCAAAATTGTTTAAAATGCTGTAGCAAAGTCCCTTTTTTAGGTGTTTGGACACACACACCCTTACCTATTTAATTTTTTGGCGAGTTTTGACGCACGCACACACACTCCACTCCCCCCCCCCCCCCACCCCCGCTTCGCCGTTGTTTGATAGCTGATTGACGAGTGGCGAGAGTGTCGACACGCAGACACGCATTCCTCAACCCCCCCCCCCCCTTTTTTTTTTTTTTTTTTTTGTTGTTTGTTTTGTTTTGTTTTGTTTTGTTTTTGTTTGACTTTTCGGCCACTGCGTGCGCATGCGAGCACGAGTTGCGAGTGCGCGCTTAGAGTTATAATTATTATAAGATAAGCGCATTATAAATACCGCAATTATTATTATTATTACTATTACTGGAAGAAGGTCTAGGATCGAGGAGGCCTTTTGTGTCAGGTTGTAGGTCCCACTAACAAAAAGTTGCCTCGCCCCCCCCCCCCCCACCCCCACCCCACCCCCCACCCCCCACTCCCCCACCCCCCACTCCCCCACCCCCACCCCGTCTTCGAGGTAACTGATCCGCCCCTGTGTACAATCAGTGTATAATTCTTGTCTTTTTTAAAATCTGTTTTGCTTGATTGTGTACATATAAATGTTAGTGGGTTTTTGCGTTTAATTTTGCTTTGATGTACATAGCATTGTCACGTTTGTCGTTGCCGTTTTGCGGCAGCTGCTTTGCTTGTTGGTGAGTGTACATAATCACTGTTTGTCGTTGGTTTGACTGACGCTGTTTTGCTTGTTTATGTAGGCCAATCTATACTTGTTTATCATTGAGAACGTAGTTAGGCCGCGGTCTTTTACTTCCAGTCTCGATACTCTACCTTCAGTCTGGGAACAAAGTAACCGAAAGCCAGGCGGGGAGCACATCCCGTAAGCATGTGTGCATTGGAAAACTGAGAGGGTTAGATTCACACTGATTACCTCCCCTCAATCCGCTACGCATCCGTAGCAGATCGAGGGAAGGTAGTTAATGTGAACTAGATCCTCATGAGTCCCCGCGTTTCGGGCGATGGTGGTATAAAATAACGTTTTAGGTCTGATTCTCAACACACAACATTACTTGTCTGGCTGCAAAATTACATCAGACGGGCATGCTAGAATCTTCCGCCAAAAAAATGTTTTGTGCATATATCTGACACTGCATCTGTTCAATTTTTTTTTTAATCGTACAAAGCAAGGAAAAATAATTTAATATAAACCGAAAAAGCAGAAATGATGAAGCAGACAATTCAAACAGTAATGTGTATAACTGCTTTGAGTGAACTGTTAAAATGGTGCTGACAAAACCATTCCGATAAAATGCAGTTCCTGACAAATGTAAACCTGTATGCCTTCCCGTTCTGCGGCGGCCATATTCCGGGAGTACTCCCCAAATAACGAGTACGTCAAAAGTACGCTTCATTTAAATGAGATGCTATAGACCCACTCCTGGAGTGCACCACAATTACCGCTTCTATTCAAATGAGATGCTTAGCAGGGTCCAGATGCTTAGCATCTCATCTGAGTAGAAGTGTACTTGTGGCATACTCCCCGAGTGAGGCTATCTGGGGAGTACTCTTGCAAACGGTACGGGAATATAGACAGTCATTTCAAGCTGAATTATAGGTTCCTTACAGACATGACCAACAAAAATATATCAAGAACTCCACTACTGAGGAAGGTTTGGCTTGCACGGACGGAAGTAAAGTCACACGACAGTACACACAAACACTCCTTTGCTGTACAGACACTGGTTCCTTGCTGGCGTTAAACACATTTAACTAATCAATTCGAAGTGGAGTATTATAGTCACGTAGATTGTTCACAGCGTGTGAAAATGATGTCCAGAAGGCACTTCGTAATCACGTGCCAACTGAAGCACAAAATATTAGTTACATCAATCAGAATGAACTTAACCCATTTAGTACCGACGCTAAAACAAGAGATGGATCAACTATGACAATTCAAGGGTAGTGCCAGATTAGCTTGGCGCCTGATGGCGCCAAGCTAATCTGGCACTACCCTTGAATTATGGTTGATCCATCTCTTGCAAATGGTAGGTAATCGTTAGTGACACCTCCTCAATTTTGAAAATGCGGCTTTGGGCTTAAATGGGTTAAAGGACCACCATTTCACTGACGAAGGCGCAGAAGAAGTCTACAAGTCAGTATGATTTGCTGGTGCTTACTATATGTCAACATTCAGATCTTCGTCAAGTTGATGTAAACCCCCTTCACCTGCGGCAAAACGTGATGCGAACAAAACACCCGACTGGAGGAGGCAAGAACGCCGTGAGTACTGCACCTCGTAGGTATGGGGGCTCGCGATGTTCTTTGCTTGTTGCTACCCTATGTATAGCTGTGTTCCTTAGTGGGATAAGGGGTTTTATTGTTGAATTCGCAACGTTTTCTAAAGACCTATTTTGTGCTCTCTGGCAGAGAAGGGGTTAACACTTGCGAAGTCCAAAAGAAGGAGCGCAGTGAAAACAGAAAATGGCACCACTTTTAACTCATCCGAGACGTGCCGCATCCGGATACGCGGCATTAGCCGCGTAGCCGGATGCAGCACGGCTCAAATGTGTTAAAAAAAATCTCCTCTGTTGCAGCAGCATAGACCAGTCTTCTCATGTTGGCTCACACAATTATCATTATTATCTTACCGTACGTGTTGGTCTGTTGTTTTGGACTTTACGGCTCTAGGCCATGAGGTCTAAAATGACAGAGCAGCACACTCCGGTCATTATTTTGTACAGTAGTCGTTCTGTTTGGCACGTCGGGCTGGAAGCCATATGCACGCTCATTACTTACCCCATTTAACCCCGAAGCACTACAGCAGGAGATGGATCGACTATGATAATTCAAGGGTAGTGCCAGATTAGCTAATCTGGCACTACCCTTAAATCATTATGGCCGATCCATCTCCTGCACCTGGTACATAGTCGTTAGGTGACTCCTTCACAAATTTGGGAAATATGTCCGTGGGGTTAAATGGGTTGAATGTCCAAGTCAATCAAAAATCTTCATAACGACAATTAGTTTTTCTTATAACAGCTCTGGCCACTGTCCACCACAGCAAGGCTGGTTCCGGTAGTTAGTTGTTATTGTTATCAAACAATAAACTTAAGTATCCATAAGAAAACACAACAGTTGCAAATTTATTTTTTATGCAACTCGTAATACAATTCAGTCATTAATTTTAACTTTTAAAGTCCCGTAACTAAATGACTTCCATTCTACAGAATGAAAGTCCCATGCTATCGCTTAGAGTTTAAGAGTTTTATTATCCAAGGTACTGAAATACCCTTCCGCAACCATAGCTTAAAGCCGCGTATCCGGAGGCGGCACGTCTCAAATGAGTTAATACATCAAACGCGAGTCAGTGTCTCTGCATTCAGGGCAGCTGGATAGCTTAATGGTACATCGTTCGTCTCTAGTCCGAAGTGTCATGGGGTTCGAACACAGCTGGGGTCAAAATTTGCTCAAACCCTTTTTCGGTTCCACGTCTTTGAAATCACCTTGATGGTGGACAAAAGACGTTTAACGTTTGGCGTATCTGCATGCAATGCTATCGCTGAGAGTCTATCGGAAATCGAAAGCCACTTGTGACTGTAGTCAATCTGCTTGCAGAGAAAATTCCAACACGGAAAAAAAACGCGTTTAGAAAGAACAATTCCAACACAGTTACTTCACTTTTCGAGATAAAACCTTTTTTAAAAATGGACACGTATACAAAAACATAACATGCACTAATTATCCCTCTGAAAGATAAGTATGATACGCAGTTTATTGTTTGTGTGTCCTCTTTGAGGGAAAAAAAACCCGAAAATGTATTACATTGTGTTGCATTTGTCTTATCTAAGCGTGTTTCTTTCTGTGTTGGAATTTAACTCATTGTGTCCCAGGTACGAAATCCGCAGATTTAGGAGTTGCCTTCTGAAGGACTGCATTACAATTCAGGAGACAGATCGACCATGATAGTTTAAGGGTGGTGCTAGAATAGCTTGGCTCCTATCTGGCTGTGGTGTGTCGTGACTGAATGAGTTGATTTGCACTCCACACGCTTAGTAGTCACCTGAATCTGCTCGCAGGATCGTAGGCACTAATGGCGACCCTTCGCTTCATTAACACACTAAGTCCTGAGGCAAAAATTGCCATATTCTGGAGATGTTCTCTCACATGACAGTTAAGGAGACTGACTACCCATGGTAGTTCAAGGGCGTTGACAGAATAGCTTGGCGCCTGTAGGCGCCAAGCTATTCTGTCAACACCCTTGAACTATTACGGCCCCACCTTCGAACAATGATAGTCGATCTGTATTTTGCTGTTCAGTGAAACTCCACTTTAGTTGGCTCACTGTCACTGGTGTTCGTCACAATTCACGAGTCTTCCAGGTGTAAACATGACTACGCAGTAATCCCTGATGGATGGCCAACACTTGGGGACAAGACGACGGCGGAAGCACCAGTCAAGACATAAAGTATGCACACCACTTTCTGCTTCTTGTCCTCAGCCAGCAGCCAGCTCCAGTCTACGAGGCACTGGTTTCTTGTTGGGCCAAGCACGCGCAGGAGCTTATGGGAATCAACATCGCATATCTCGCCTCAAGTTTTACATCTGTGCTTCTTTCAGACATGACACTGAGTGGAAAACATCGGTAGCTTGTTACGTTTCAACGCCGGTTCCACTTTAGGTCCAAATCGCGTACATTTTCCGAAGATCTTTACACAAGTAGTGGTTTTTGGTCGCGTGCGACATATTGCGTGAGAGTTGCACGGCCACCCTGGGACTTGTCGCAGCGTGTTGTAACCAACCAGCGGCAACGAGTTCACAATACACAACGACACGCGGGCAATAAGGATGTTGCCAGCGACAAAATCCTTACGTTCGTAAATGACATAACCCCTTGACTGCCGAGAAAAATGGAACACCATCCAACTGCAAGAGACATAGATCCTCATGAGCCCCCGCAGATGCGGGGGCTCATGAGGATCTATGCCTCTTGCGGTCACCACTTTGTATTCATTTCCTAGACGGCTGAGGATCTTTGGCGTTGAATTTAACGCATATTTAAGAAACAGTCTTCGTCCAATGGCAGTGAAAGGGTTAATAGTTAAAAAATAACTTTTCCTAGACAATTACAGGTTAATTGCACGTGCAGTCGGCACACATCAGTCTATGCAGTCCGCCTTCACAACAGCTGATTCAGTGTCTGAGGACTGCACGGAGTTCTGGGATTTGTCTTTCAGCACCTCAGCAAAATGGCTGCCTGATGACGTTACGCACGGCGTCATGAGGGGCTTGAGTTGACCTGTGACCTTGTCTCGCACGAGTTGCGCCCCCTTGACTCGCTTCCACTTCATGCGACGGTTCTGGAACCACACCTTTACCTGACAGACAAGGAACATCATTATTAAACTGATTGATTGATGAATTAATTATGTAGCTCAATGATTGGTTAAGTACATTAGCAATAATATAAAAGAATGAATAAATGGACACAAGGATAAATTATAAATAAATAAATAATTTAATTAATAATAAATAAATAATATACATGAATAAATAAAAAAAATTATTATTTAAAAAAAATAATAATAAATAAATAGTTGTCCTTTATACATGTGACCAGACTACTGCTTTCTGAAAAAAAAATGAGCTGATCGTTTTGTTTTGCATTTGTTGTTTGTTAAGTAACTTGTGCACGTGCTGATTGTTTTAGGAATGATACAGTTCACATTTGTACACGGTGTTACCTGATGTCTGCATTCGTTTTTTAATTAATTATCTCACTTATTGGAATTAGCAACAATAATTCATGAAGTAACTATTACTTCTAATAATTTCAAAATATATTTAGCTTACAATTCTTTAGATCCACGAATACAATCCACACAATTTGTCTGTTGGTCAAACGTAAGCATACAAAGTTGTGCTCAGCTGTTAAGATTGTACATTCAGCAAACATGATACCAGAAAATACTTGTCTATTACCGCAAACCAACACAGATGTTAGCAGCTTCAAGAGCAAGGGACAAGAAAGGAGGGCAAGACATTCTGCTGTAATCAGCAAAAATAGACGAATGTATGTTTGTTTATTAGGGCCGCGGGCGACCAAAGGAGTTGTTATTGCTTGCATCCTGTTCTACAGGCTCTCGCTCAGGTAAAGGTCCCTCAGTCACACCCTTCATCTGCAGGAGGCGTGGATTCTCAGGAGCCCCTACAGTGGCAAGGGTTAATGGGAATCTATGCCCCTCGTGGCAAACCTCTACCGATATTACAGTCTCGCGTTTAGGAAGTGATCGGGGTTTAAAGTCTACGACTGGTAAAATAAAGCAAGCTCTCTAGCACGAGAAAACAAAGAAAGACTGCAGCAGCTCCACCGGAAATCGTCTGCTGCCGCCCCAGCCCGGAGCAAGCGCATTGGCGGAAGACAAGCTGGAGTCCTTCCGGTGTCAGACTGTGACCTTTTGCGATGTTCACGCGCAGACAATGTGTGGTGTCACGAGGATACAGCGGTGTACTTCAGATAGAATGTCGGAGTGTTTGTTCCTTTAAATGTTTGTGATACGTTTGACGGATAAAATTTTGCTCGCACCAATCGTCTCAGTATAATGGAGTGTATCACTACATCACATTTGGCCCGAGTAAGGAACCGTTGTCAATGTAGACGGCTATAACAAGTCTATGGGGTTATTTTCTCCTAGTTTGGCTATATGTTTACTTACCTGAACACATCGGAATGTGTTGCTGCTGACAACTATTGTATCTTTTTAACAACATTCGTTCAGCTATCTATGTGAGGTATTATGTATGCAGATGTGTACCACGGGCATTCATATTGTAGTTCTGAGTTACAAAACACAAGCACATGCGCACGCGCGCGCGGGTGTGCGCACACACACACACACACACACACACACACACACACACACACACACACACACACGCACGCACACGCATGCACACGCATACCGGCGCACACGCACACGCACACACACACACACACACACGCACGCACACGCATGCACACGCACACCGGCGCACACGCACACACACACACACACACACACACACACACACACACACACACACACACACACACACACACACACACCTGTCTCTCCGTGAGGTTGAGTGCCACAGCGATCTCGTATCTCCGTAGCCGCGTCAGGTAGTTGTGCACGCTAAACTCCTTCTCCAGTTCCCGGATCTGGTGCTTGGTGAAGGCCGTCCGCTCCTTGCGGGGCTTGGTGGAGAGATCCAGCTTGTAGGGGTTGGCCGAGCATTCTGCAACACACAAGCCGTATCAGCGGTGATAGGCCCTTTCCCTGTTGGTAGCAGTTTTTGTTGCTATGATTCCTACAGGAATCACCACATCCTGACGTAGGCTACAGGAATCATGGCGACAAAACCGCTACCGACAGTCAAAGGGTCAGTGCTTTTGAAATCACTGTCCTTTCAGCGACAGAAATCCCATGCAGTCATACAACTATACAAAGTACATTCAGTAAGAGGCATAGATCCTCATGAGCCCCGGCAACTGCGGGAACTAATGAGGATCTGTACCTCTTGCAGTTGGGTGGTGTTCACTTTTTGTCGGTTAAAGGGTTAATATTATAAATATTATGCAATTTCATTAGTAAATCGAGATGACGTTTTCAGTCTTGACTATTTTCTGTCAATACTACACGCCAAGTAAACATTATAAATAAACCAAACAAACAAAAAAACTGCAAAACAAAGCAAACGAAAACACAGACATAGCAACACAAAGCAAATACAAATGCATGTAAACATATAGATAGCAGCAAACGAACTGTTATTAATATATTTATTTATTTCATTTTTATGATTTATGTATTTATTTATCTATTTATTTATTCCAGTCACTTACTTAGTGCACCCCTCTCTTTCCTTTGATCATCGGTCATTAATGTACAGTTCTCTGCCCTAACAGTGCTTTTACCTTCTTCACTTGGTAGTCTTCCTAAATTATTAGCACTGGCAGTCTCTCCTTTTCGTTTTGTTTATTTATTTATTTATTTATTTATTTATTTATTTTTATTTATTTATTTACAATTACTAGGATGCGTTGAAAGTATATTTGTTCCACAAGGTCACGACGAAATCAGTAAATACGGGTTTGTAGGGGGACGGATTAGACTACAGAACGTTGTTAAGTTCAAGGTTACTCATTTGTCGCCGAGAGAACCGATACTGTCGCTTTGGTAGTGTTTATAACTGATATGACGTATCGCCAAATTGCGCCACTGAATTCTACTTGACCGCATATTATGTGTGTATACATACAATTATTTTTCATTCAGAGGGGATGCTTTTGGCGTGCACATTACGCAAATAAGCCTTCTCTCTTTTCAAGGGTACCGGGTGGCTCAGGTGGTATTCCGTCAGACTCTTGATTTTAAGGTCGTGAGTTCGAATCCCGGTTGAGTCAAAATTTGTATACCGGCAGACCCTGTTCGGTGCCCCGTCTTTGAAATCACGTGACATCAAAGACGTTAAGCCCTGAACTATTAACGCATTCGACCCCAACACATAGATGGATCGACCATACTAGTTCAAGGGCGGTACCAGAATAGCTTGGCGCCAAGCTATTCTGGCACCACCCTTGAACTAGCATGGTCGGTCTGTTTCCCGTCGGTTTGCCTCCAGGATTGTAATGCAGTCTTCAGATGACAACTCCAAAATTATGAGATTTCGACTTAAGGGCACAGTGGCACACTTTTCAAGCAAATTCGCAATATTATAGTTGCAACATTAGTATGTCAATAAGCTTCTGTCTTGCCCGTCTGTAGTCAACCCCCTACCGCACACCACCCCTACCCCTACCCTCGCCCCAACTCTCGTGCATTATTTTCGGCTTGATGTGCCGGCGTTTTTATCTGTGTTCTCCGTGGGGAAATAACAAACGCAGGCCGGTAGTTTGGCCGGTCCTGATGAGCTTACCGCACCTTCCCCGCTCCGATACCCAGGCTCTGATGTCTTCTGCAGAAACCCAAAATATATCCCTACAGCCTACAGCCCAACTCATGCTCAATGCCGGAGGCATAGATCGTCGTGAGTCCCTGCAGGTTGTGGGGGCTCATGAGGATTTGTCGTGAGTCCCTGCAGGTTGTGGGGGCTCATGAGGATTTATGCCTCTTGCGAATTGGAAACGTCGAGGCTTTTTTATGTGAAGGAGCTGGGGTCATTTGCATGCGTGAGCTTAGTCCTGCGCCAGCTACTAAGCAAGGTGCTCCTCTAAAGTCGAGCACCTTGCTTAGTGGCTGGCGCAGGACTAAGCTCACTCAGGCAACTGATCCCGGTACTTTACTTGTCTATTTTCCTCAAACTGAGGGTGTCTCCGGTATTTTAAGAAAGGACTGCCCAGAAAACTATACACAGCGCGATGCCATCCGTACAGTTAAACCCCACGAACTTATTCTTGAAGATGTAAATGTAAACTTTCTCCGACAACCAAGAGGCATATATTATCATGAGCCCATGCTCTTGTAGGCGGGTGATAACAATGTATGTCTCTTGCAGACAGGAGGAGTTTGGGTGTTGACTGATGCAGGAAAAAAGGCCGGGCCCCGTTCCGCCTTGCCTCGCCTTCACACCCCCTAGGTGGTCCGACAGTTGGCACAGGGGCGACCCCTAGTGACGCATGACCTGCTATGACCTCCCTACGTCAGTTGCGTGTCTCTTCTGCAGCATACTACGTGAAGCAATAGGCAGGGACAATATGGTGACATCCCGTACAGTTTGCGGGTAACTCGGCTAGTATACCACAAGCCCACTTTTATTCAAATAAAATGCTGAGCATCTTATTTAAATAAGAGTGTACTAGTGGTGTACTTCCCAAAAAGGTCTTCGTTGGGTCACGTGAACTACACCAGCAAACGGTACGGGGTATGCGCTGGCCTCTCTGGGTGGTGTATCTCCCGCAATTGGCTAGCTTACAACTTGTACAGTTAAAATAAATGAGCTACATGGTGACCCCAAAGTGACGCATCACCTGCCATGACCTCTTCTTAGATTTTGTCTCCTATAGAACAGTACGTTCAGCTACAACCATGGACCTCAAAGGTGACCGATCTCAATAGATCCATGATGATGATACTTTGTCCACTTGTATAGTGCACTAAGACATCCACGTCATACATATGCTCGTGATGCTTCAGGGGAGCAGAAATAAGCGGCAGGCGGGAAGAGAGGAAAAAAATTGCACAACAGGTGCTGCTGGTAGATTGTATTTGCTCAATCCCGATTACGGCCAAGGCGTGTGCAGGACAAGTTCAGCTGATGGAAATAGGACATGGTCGAGAGGGGTCTTAGATGACTTTCTTCGACGTTTCTGGTTTGTCTGTACAGCTTGCGTGCACATTCTTTTCTTTTTCATCCTTTAAATAATAACAATATAATAATAATAATAATAATAATAATAATAATAATAATAATAATAATAATAATAATAATAATAATAATAATAATAATAATAATAATAATAATATAGGTACTTATGAAGTACGTAACACCCGAAAGACTAGAGTTCTATAAATTACAGAGAAAAAAGACAAATATATTATTTTCCACACAATACCGTTCTGCACACACTCATGTAAAATCTATGTCTGTTGTAGTAAGACATTCGCAGCCAAAACTGAAAAATCATAAGTAAGTAATTCCCAAAGGCAAAGAGGTGCAAGCGCACTTAACAAACGAACTTAGAAACTCCCCTCGTGGAACTCAATTAATTAAGATGTCTCGTTGAACGTCTCCGATAAGTGGGCGTATAACGGTATCTACAAACCGCAATTTTTTACAGTTCTCTGGCCTGATGCCCCGTGTTACACCCTGTCACAGAATTCAAGCCCCACAGCGTCTGAGTCTTAGTGAACTTAGTCCTGCTTAGCTGCTGGCGTAGGACTATACTCACTCATACAACTGACCCCAGAAATTCAAGTACTAAAAAGAGGGCGGATTTATTCCAGCAAGATGCATATATTCTCAAGTTCCCCCGCAGCTGTACGGGCCGATGAGTATCTGTGCCTGTTGCAGATGGAGTTGCTTGTAGGAAGTGCCCCGTATTACACGGTCAATAAAAATGTTACATACCGCCGCGTGGTCAATTAGGCAAGGCTACACTACTAATCATCACGACTAGATACAACAAGGACCACCCTCGCTGCGGACAGTCAGCCCCTAAGCAATAGCCTTCCATCTCCAAAAAGCATAGATCCTCATGTGACCCTGCAGCACAGAAGCCCAAAAAGATTTCTACTGCTTGTTGATTGACAGACGCATCACGGATTAGTCGGGCCGAGTCACACATGTACACTCGGAGGTCAACTGTGATCAGTTTGCAGCGGCGGTTCATCGTGGCCTCGGTATCTCCCCTACGCCACTCGGGTTGTGGCGGCGCCACCGGACATGCACGATTGGGCGCGCGGCGACGCGAAGCGAAACCGCTGATTGGCTGATTTTCCCGCACGTGCATCGCGTATCGACCCGGCGACTGACGTCACGTGGCAGACACTCAAGGAAGCCCTTGTGTGTGTGTGTGTGTGTGTGTGTGTGTGTGTGTGTGTGTGTGTGTGTGTGTGTGTGTGTGTGTGTGTGTGTGTGTGTGTGTGTGTGTGTGTGTGTGTGTGTGTGTTTCAAAAGATGTTTGTGTTTTTTTCTGTACAGTGCGGCTTTTGTCACACGTGGGAAACGTACTATAGCAGGAAATTGATCGACCATGATAATTCAAGGGTAGTGGCAGATTAGCTTGGCGCCATCAGGCTAATCAGTCACTACCCTTTAATTATCATGGTCGATCATCTCCCGCAATTGGAACAAAATCGTCAGGTGACACCTCCCAAATTTGGGATATGCAACCTTGGGGTTAAATGGGTTAATGCGCGGTGCACACCCAGAGATACAGACACCCAGGGTGGTCCAAGGAAACATTCAGACATGACTATGAAAAAGGAATTGACCCTGAAGATCAGTGGTCGTGCACGTTGATAGATACGCTGTATCCAGCAGCAGATAATTCACATTTTTCATGAACATCATCTGCGGGAGAGAAAAAAAAAAACGCTTCTGTGCACACACAATAAATTAAAAAAAAAATTTTACACAAAAAAAAACAACAAGCAAACACATACACACACACAAAAACCAACTGTTTTTCCCTTGGTCGTGCTGGCTAATAGACACAATTATTCCAGGCAATCCGGCGATAACATTTCTATGTTCACTGTCGATGGATTCGGGAAAGGAAATCTCTTGGAAGAAGTGCTGCTGAAGAACTAATTTGATTGGTCATGTACAAAGCTTGATAAAACTATAATGTATTCTGGCATGAGAACTGCTGCTGAGGAACTAATTTGACTGGTCGTGTATAACGCTAGATATTTCTATAATGCATTCTGACATGAAATCATACACGCGCTTGGTTACTCCAGCAACTCGGGAACGTAATCGTTAGGTTACACTTTTCAACTTAGGGGAAATTCGGCCGTGTGGTTAAAAGGGTTAACCCGGCGCTTCGCTACCAATTGACCCAGACCGTGTTCTGAAACCTTGGTTAGTTCCGTGCCAAACAGCCCCAGCCGTCCCAAACAAACACGAATTCAAAGTGGTGACATTAAGAGGCATAGATCCACATGAACCCCCCCCCCCCCCCCCCCGCAGTGTGGGGCTCATGGGGATCTATGTCTCTTTCAGATCCTGTACAGTTTTTCGAGGAGTGAATGGGTCTGTGTTCAGCGTTGCTGAATACTTGCAGAAGAAAAATCTTCCAGAAGAAAAAAAAAAGTGCAGACAAACGTACTTCCGTTAACGTGCGCAAGGAACCTTTTTTGCCGCAGCGATAATGACACTGAGGGTGGTCTTTGCCAAAAAAATCAGGCACATTCATCGAAATAAGACGAAGACGCGAATGAAAGATACAAGTGGGTGGTGATACATGATTTTGGACCTTACGTAGGGCCCTAAATCACGGAAACGCACGCAAATGATTTATGACATGATCAGCTCATAAAGCATTTCCATGGGTGGACATTTATTTTGCACTTGCTGCTTTGTCCGCTGAAGGTTACCTGTGCTTCTCCGGTAGCACAAAACGCCCACGCTGTACATCAGTTTTTGTGTGCTAGACTGTGACTTCGTAAGGTCCAAAGTTGCAATATGTCTGTACATCAAAAAATTTGAAATATAGTGTGCGTGTTCTATAATGCCTGGAGAATTGGGTCAGTGCATGAGTGAGCGTAGTCCTGCGCCAGCCACTAAGCAAGGTGCTCCGCTATAGCGGAGCACCTTGCTTAGTGGCTGGCGCAGGACTAAGCTCACACATGAAGATGGCCCCTGGGGCCTTAAGGTCCAAAGTCAAGTCTACTGGCGCGGATCAGTTACCTCCGGGGGGGGGGGGGGGGCATATTGGGACGTTCGGGACGTTCAACCTGACACGAAAGGTTTCAAGATGACAGTTTAGTTTAGGGATCCCTAGTTTAGGGATTAATGCTTAGTTTAAAATGTTAGAGAAAACAAAACTCTATCGTACTATTAATGGTATGTAAGGCTTTATTTCCTGTACAATGCAGACTTGGTGATCTGAATATCAGTGTAGGGTATGACCTGAAACATCTTTACTTGATCTGGTCACAGAATACCCAGTCTGAAGAAGGCTAGTATGGCCGATGTTAGGTGTTAGTGGTACACAAACCAAGGGGAATTACTCAGCGCTAAACAGACAAACAGTTAGATACCCTGCCCCCGCCTATCAGGCATCCAATCGCCAGCCCACAGAAAAATGCACAGGTATAGAACAAGACAATCATCTACCTCCCTAAAAAGGATGCATCAGGTGGTCGGGAAAATACCCTGATTTCCCACAGTAGATGCACAAGACAATACACAACAATGTAACGATACAAGTTTTGCCTCGAGTTATAGATTTGTGAGTGGTAGTGATAGTCGTTGTATGATGCAATCACAACAGACGCACTCACGTAGGGTTCTTGTAAAGAAACTTCACTCGGTTGCAACTCGTCCATGTGGCACACGGTTGTAGACCACACTGGAGTAACAGTTTCAACAATATTTTATTCTCACGATGAAATCTCAGCACAATGCATCCAAAATGCATCCACTCTTTGGTACACTGTCTCTCTACAATGTATCCACAATTCTGATAAACTGCGTCTCCAACACACTGCATTCACATATTTCCTAACGCGCTCTTTCATACTATTACAGATTTCCAGAACAATCCAGCAAGTTACACAACTCAACCAATCAGAAGAGAAAACGTAACCAAAACTCATTAATATTCATTTTTAAAAAACACTCTAGATCTATCTACAGCCTACCACTAACATCTAGGCGCATTCCGTAAATGTTGCTAAACGTAGCCAACTTGTACTACAAACTTTGACGTCATTTTTGAGGTCACTATAACGGTCGCGACCCTTCCCGAACCTTCCAGTCTAATGTAGGTCAGACCTTGCGACAATGTAGCGAAAATATGCAACATTCTAGCTACACAACAAAAATCGATAGCAGTTCTCCAGGCAAAAGAAAACAAATCACACTAAAAAGGTACGTGATTCTTATCCAAAAACAACTCAGCTGAATATCGGATCTTTCCTATGATCAATACACACATACTCTTAAAAAATATATAACACAACCACAAACGTAACAGCCGACGTACTCCAAATATGGTGCTGGATCCTTTTTCATCATATTAACCCCTTTACTGCCGAGAAAAAATTAACACGATCCAACTGCAAGAGACATAAATCTTCATGAGCCCCCGCGACTGCGGGGGCTCATGAGGATCTATGCCTCTTGCTGAAACTAATTTGTTTCCATGTTTCCTGGACGGTTTTGGCTTTGGGGCGTTGAATGAACCAACATTTCAGAAACTGACAAAAATGTGCATACAGTGGCAGATTAATACCAGGCCTAAAGTGTGAGAGAAAACAAACTCTGCCGTAATGTTAGGCTTTGTTTTCTGTAACACGCATACTTGGTGTTCTGAAATATGATCAGGCAAGATGTATGTTCAAACATCTTTTGACCAGCTTTTCTTTCCTTTTCTTCCCATGTGTGCAGGATCATACTGATAATCGTTTGCCACATAGTCAGGCCGCACACCAACTTATTTCCCCTGATGTCATCCCTCATCTGCACGTCGTGAGTGGCCAAGGCCTGAACTGCGCACATCACCAATGCATTATCATACCTACAGTGTTGTGAATATATCACAGCGCATACAGCTTTTCCGTCTGAAGCGCTTGAAAGTTGCCGGTGCTGTGTGTAATGCGTTGTGCATGTTTTTCCGTATGCTTAATGATTTTCGCATGCTTGCAGGCTTGCTTATAGATCCGTCCCCAGGAACCACAAGCATATCCAGTGATAAGTAGTGAGCCATTCCTTTTCACTTTATCATCCGGCGTATAGTGAGGGCATGCCTGTTCCAGCATGCTGTAGATTTGTCTTCGTCAGTCCTGTCCTCATTCCCTCCCTCTGTGTCATGGGGGACTTGCCCTGGGTTAACCCTTTTAGCTGTCGGTAGTGGTTTTTGTCGCGATCATTCCTGTCGGAATCATCGCGAAAAAAACGCTACCGACAGCTAAAGGATTAACTACTTATTAGTTCCCAAGGCTACCCTGATCAGCCTCGCAGGGTGGGTTTTCTTATTTTTCTGGAGCTTACGTTTCTGTATACCTGTGGTCCATTCACCTGTACTGATTTTGCTTTCTTTAACAAAACAAAACAAAACTTCTCCCTTCTGTTTGCGCTGCCCGTAGTCCTTGATATTGGATGTGTGTTGCTAAATGGTCTGCTGCACCTAAGAGATGATAAGTTATTTGTTTGCGGTTCATGCATTTTTATACATGTATATCGTTTCCCTGTAAATATTGTGTAATTTTAAAGATTTCTACTCCTTTTTCTTTGTAAACTTAGGGTTCGATAAACTGGCATTAGAACGAACGTGCAGCGTCCCTAACAAGGTGAGTGCCAAGAGTGCCAAGCGGGTCAGTAGAATGCAGAGAAGAGCCCAACGAAGAGAAATAATCACGCTTTGAAAGACAGTAAATATTCCGTGGGAAAAACCCATTTCAAAATAGACAAGCAAACAAGTATTACAATTCGCTACGTATCTTCTTAGCTTCTTCATATTGTGTAATTGTAATTACTATTGTAATATTTGTTTATTTATACTCAACAATAACCCATACAATGAATACATGTATTGTAACTGTCTTTTCTAAGCGTGTTTCTTCTCCGTTGGTTTATTCCTAGCATGTCTTGGGTTTATTTTGCTCATCAGATCCCGCTGGCGACATAATTCAATATTCTGTTTTGTTTTGCTTTTTCCTAACTCATTCTACCCCAACACCGAAATCCCCAAATGTTGCCGTTGTCCTCTGAAGACTGCGGCATTGCAGTGCAGGACACAGATCGACCATGATAGTTCAAGGGTGATGCCAGAATAGCTTGGCGCCCATAGGCGCCAAGCTATTCTGGCATCACCCTTGAACTATCATGGTCGATCCATATCTTGCTGTGGTGTGTCTGGGGTAGAATGAGCTAAGCACCGCAGGTACGTCAAGTTGCCGTCATGTCGCTGTCGGGACTTCTACACAGTACAACCAACCAATTTAAGCTGATCCTTCGCAAAGACAGTTTCAGTCCAGGTCAGGCCTGTGTAAATAATGTCAGTCAATGTATTAACTCCATTACTGCTAGTGGACGCCAAATGTGTTTGGAAATCATTGTCAACTAAATGCCAAAGGTCTCCCAGCCGTCAAGGGAACATGAAACATACTTAATGATTTCAGCAGGAGACATAGATCCTCATGAGCCCCCGCGACTGCGGGGGCTCATGAGGATCTATGTCTCTTGCAGTCGTTTGGTGTTCACGTTCTCGGCAGTGATATAATACCACTCTCGGAACAACTGAAGACATTGTCATCATCACCCGCGATGATCCTAGTACACATTAATTGGTAACATACGTTTATATGAAGGCAAGTCATATAATTAACCAATTAAGCCTCGACGCACTACAGCAGGAGATGGATCCACCATAATTCAGATTAGTGCCAGATAAGGTTGGCGCCATCAAGCGCCAGACTAATCTGGCACTACCCTTGAATTATCATGGTCGATACATCTCCTGCAACTGGTATAATGGTCGTTAGGTGACAACTCCAAAACGTGGGAAATGCTGACTTGGGGTTACACGGGTTTGAAAGGAAACAGAGAAAAACTGAGTAGATAAGTGAAATTGTGTGACTTTGTCCAGACACAAAATAAGTGACACTAAACAACAGTTGTAAAATTGAGCAAATAACAACGAGAATGTAGAAATGTGAACGTAACAGTGTAAATGTCAGCATGAAAAAAAAAATTAGAATGTAAAAAACAATGTTAAAAATGTTTTCGTTTCATATTAGACAAATACGGCTTCAGACTCTGGAGAATTCACTTTCTACCTACACAATTATGTCAAGTAGCAACGGATTAAATGATTATTTTGATTTTATTCCAGTCGGATAGACAATAGGCGTCAAGTGTCATTCAGGCGGCCTAGATTTCTTCGTCACAAAGTTTGATGATCGCATACTATTATTTTTTATTTATACACTGTGACTTCAGTATGGTTGCAATAGAGAGTGTTAACCAATAACTGTTCCGATTTTCCCGTAATACAACTAACATACATTTTAGAACTCTACACATCAGCCATTTTTAAAAAGGAATGTTTTTCGCTTCTTAGTTAGATAAGTATGTGACTTTAAATTTTTTTTTTTTTTTTTGGTCAAACCTTCGTTTTTGGAGTTTTCTTCTTTTATTTGTATGATTTAAAAGGATATTTCCATTTACGTTGATATAGTGGCTAAGGAACCGAATTAGGGAAGGGGGGAGGGAGGGGGGTGCCAAAGAAAATGTAGGAGTAGGGGACAAGCAAGAGTATCCCCTGGGTAACCAATATTTTGTGTGCAAACACTATTGTTGGAGGAGAAAATCATAAGAATTTGATTTGTGTTTTGATTTGTGTTTAGGCTGGACGATTATCGCCTCACATGCCCCCCCCCCCTCCACTCCCCTCCATCCCCCCCCCCCCCACCCCCTTGCTTGATTTTGATATTTTGGAGGCACACTACCCCTCCGCCCCCGCTCCCCCCCCCCCCCCCATCCGCCCAGCCCTCCCCCTGAAAAATTATTATTATTATTATTATTATTATTATTATTATTATTATTATTATTATATTGTGGTATCATCTCCATCATCATTATCATGTTCTCACTATAGTATAATAAATATACTTACGCAAATATAAATTCTCATGTCGTCACCGTCGGAATAGAGGTCCGTGTAATTACCAAATAAATGTGTGGCCCACAAATGCAAATACTTTGTAGTCGTAAAAATACTATTGACCCAAATAGTCATGTCAAACTTCATCACGGCGCTATACCTTCAAACTCTAAATATACAAGAAAGCTGTACAACACGTGTGCTTAAATCCTAATATTATTTCTGTAATGCCAACAACAACAAAAAATCATGTTTATTTTTCTAGCACATGAAATGCAACAAATAAACGTACTTAAATTTCAAGGTGATAAGGTTTCACACCGAAATGTTATGACAAGAAATATTCATCTGTAATTGATGTCACATGTCGGTACATATATTCCTGAGAAACTGAAAACGCACATATTTTGACCACATGCGTTTCAGAATGTGCTGAATTGATACTTTTAATTTCCTACTCGCGCCATTTGCGGGGGTACTTCCCCGATAGACCCACTCGGGGAGTACGCTACAAGTAAACTTCTATTCAAATGAGATGCGAAGCATCTCATTTGAATAGAAGTGTGCTTGTGGCGTACTACCCGAGTGGGTCTCTATGACGAGTACCCCCGCAAACGGTACGGGTACGATGAAATCTTCTAAATTGGTAAGTGATGACCTTTTGTTTCACGGATCGTCCAGCGATTTTGTAAATAATTTAAAATACATCACACCTTGAAAATACTGGGCCAATGTCCCAGCAAACGTGATTTTTGATCCCGTGCGATGAAAATCCCTTGCCGAATTTCATTGGCCATGGAACGATATATACGAAATTTCTACATAATTATGTTCACTAGTTATTTTTAGAAGTTCCCACCACACATCTCTAGCATAGCACAAAGATACTCACAAATACATTATAGCATCGACTTTTGGTTGAAACCACATTAATTTTCTCTGAGCAATATCAGAATGTGTGAAACAACGGATACATGTATAGAGACTCACACACACTGTACAGCATCAGCTCAGTGTTAAAACCACATTTCCTGACTGAAATGTACGTGAATGTTACGCATCATCAAAACGGTAGTGAATCTGAACCCACATGTTGTGAACAATCGTAATTGTCAATCAATCAGTCAATGAACTTTATTGTTCCAAATACATGTTGCCACATACAGGAAAAGGTGTCTATCCACCACAGACAGGCATCATCACTATTGTCTTTATTGTATAACTATACTCAGAAGCGATAAAAACGCGAAAGTGTCGGTATATGTACCAGCAAACAAAGAGCCATCCTGACAACAAAACAAGAAAATTGTATTTACTACAGATGTTCAGCTTATTGTCTGAGCTACTTTCACCAAACAATTGGAAGAGTTATCGCCGTTGGCTACCTTGGAGGACACATGGTTTCATTAGTGGTGAAAATAAGCAAAACTGGACACACTCTGACAAACTAGTTTCATCTGAGATGTTTTAACGCACATGTTATATGGATTTCTTATGATATTATTCGCTGCCTCCCACAAAAAAATTGACTCACGAAATTCATTAGAGAACCAGAACTTCCGGTGCACATTTTCTTAATACGTCTTATTTTATTTTATGTGAATTACATTCAAATCATTCTTTATGCTCCAGTGATTGACACAGAGATAAGGAAAATATCCACTTGATCGGGTAAATATGGCCGCTAACCTAACAATAAACAACTTTCTGCTTTTCATGTGTGTAGCCCTAGTAGCATTCGGTGGTCGCGGTTACCATCTCAGTTTGGAAACAGCGTCGCATTATGGTCACGGTCTTCTTGCGGAGTTAAAGTTACGTAACTGCGACGGTCAATTCGAGGCCGTCGCATTTCAAGCTCAACACGACCTCGCGACGACCGCCCATAAATAGCTCACATGATCTCTTCTCCGAAGACATATGAGATGGTACTGCGACGTCTATGCGACCTTTGAATGAGCCCAAAATGTGACTGTCACAAAGCTAAGGTCGCTGTGCCGCCGCAGCACTGGCTCACACGAGCTCATCCTCAAAAGATCGACGAGACAGTACCAAAATGGGACTATCATAAATGAGAGGGCGCAAAATGGTCACACTTACGTATCATCTGCTATGATCTGTGGATGTTAATTGCCCTTGCCACAGACTGTCATCCATCCATCCATCCATCCATCCATCCATCCATCCATCCATCCATCCATCCATTCTCTCTCTGTCTCTCTGTCTCTGTCTCTCTCTGTCTCTCTCTGTCTCTGTCTCTCTCTCTCTCTCTCTCTCTCTCTCTCTCTCTCTCTCTCTCTCTCTCTCTCTCTCTCTCTCTCTCTCTCTCTCTCTCTCTCTCTCTCTCTCACCCACCCGCCCACCGCTATCTGTGTCTCCAGCCAATCATGTCGGCCAGTTCGATTGTCACCCAACAACCTTGTTAGTTTGTTATCTATCCATCCATACATCCACCCGCCCTTCCATCGACCCACCCATCCTTCCATCCGTCCGAACACGCGGATCGTCATCCATCCATCCATCCATCCATTTACATAAACATGCATTTTTATTCTCACTATCTTCATTTCCCTCTCACATTTCTCTCCATTTCCCTCTCACTCTCCAGCCAGCCAGCCAGTTAGACTGCCATCCATCCATCAATCCATCCATCCATCCGTCCGTCCGTCCATCCGTCCAGACAACCCTATCCATCCATCCATCTATCTATCCATCCATCCACGCATATGCATTCTCTCTCTCTCTCTCTCTCTCTCTCTCTCTCTCTCTCTCTCTCTCTCTCTCTCTCTATCTCTATCTCTCTCTCTCTCTCTCTCTCTCTCTCTCTCTCTCTCTCTCTCTCTCACACACACACACACACACACACACACACACACACACACACACACACACACACACACACATACACAAACACACAGAGCGCAGGGGTAGCTAAGGCACATGGTACAGTATTCCCGCGTTGAAGAAATGCTGCACACTTCTTGAGCTTAAACTTTATATACTTGTTGCAAATTTTCTCTGATTTATGAGAAAACAACCTAATTTTTTTAATAATTGCATTTATTCTCTAAACAAATGATTATTCACATAGAACACTTTTACCGTCTAAACAATAGATTTGCTTTCCATTATTTGTAAATAACAACTTATTTACTTTATTTACTAAATAATACATCATTTACCTAGTTAATAATTACCTAAACAACATTTTATTACTTTTAAAAAAACATTGAATATTACTTTAATTAGCTACCTAATAATACAATTAATACATTATTTAGAAAATGTGTCCTATTCTCGTGTTTTACGTAAATAATTTATTATTTACCTTATCATTGGATTGTTTAGAACAGAACTTTTCATTATATAGAGGATTGATGGAAACACGTCAAATGTGTAAATTTTTGTGTTGCCAGATCAAAAAAAAAAAAAAGAAAAAAAAAAGAAATGACTTTGCAGTGGTTTGTTGATTTCAAAAGTAATTACAATGAGAATAGTTTTAACCTAGTGTCTGATCATGCATGGAACGCATGTTTGTACGAAAGTGTGAAGTTTGGAACCACCCCCACCCCCTCCAAACCTTCTCCCATGCGCAGTTTTCGTGTACATCATTGTGTGTAGATCAGATACTGCAGACACCTTCCCTTGCCCAGGAGCCAGTGTTATCGTACACTAAACAATGAATGCTCCCCTCTTCGAAGATGAGTCATACTACGGCAGTTCCGTACAGACATGCATTTAGCATGCTTCAGAGAGTTAAAACCATTCACATTTTAATCACTTTTGAAATCAACAAATTCATTTCTTTTACTTTCCCTTTGATCGGGCAACACACAGAAACTTAAAATTTGTACTTTATGAAGACAGATTTTATAAAATGGCTCTGCAACAACAACAGATGCTCGGATCCACCTGTCTCTGGCTCGTTCCCTTTCATTCAAATGTGCTGCTTTACTGTTCCTACATCACAAGATCCCAAAATGGATTAGCTTTAATAAGTTAGCTAAAATACCTTACAGAATTTCAATTTCTTCACCATAATGTTTGAAACTGTGAACTGTAGCTGTCTTGTTGCATTCTTGCACTCAGTTTTTCGAACGGTAATCGTATGGTGCAGGAACATTAAAGCAGCACCATCCAAACAATTCACAACAGTACATTTTTTTCTGAACCACTGACTAAAACTGAGGAGGTCAGTGCCAAAGTCATGTGGGTCTAAGCTTTTTTTAGAGCCATGATATAGCAGTGTGATACAAAGCTTGACACTCAGTGAGTGTGAAAGACATCAAGAAAAAAATGAAAGTATATGTTTACTGTTATAAATGATCAATAATCATTAAACACAATTGGTCATATTTACAGTTTTATGTTTGGTTTGTTTGCAATTGTTACATTTTTCTTCAGATTGTTCTTTTCATGGCAGTATCTGTCAAGCTTTAGATAGACTAAGTAGACATTTTGTCCAAGGAGTCAATTGTAATGCATTTTACAGTGCGCCTCTTTGTAGAAGAATGCCTAATGTTTGACTCAGGCTTGACTCTTGTAATAATTTTATGCATGCAAATATTGTTTGAGGAACAAAGCAAGGTGGGAAAAGGGTGGGGTCTAAAGAAGCCAAATGCGACCATCCTGCGACGGTCCCTGTGAGCCTTTACTGCGACTCTCCGGTGACCGTCACAAATAAGCCCTAAACGCGACCATACTGCGACCGTCGCAAATGAAACCTAAATGTGACCATGATGCGACCGTCGCATTTCCGCATTCATTTTGGTCGTCGGAAGGGCTCCTGTGACCAAAACATCATAGTCGCCGGACCGTTCTGTGTTGGTGCAAAGAAGAAAATTTGCGACCAAAAAGTGAGTCCAAAATGCGACGTAATATTAGGTAGGTCATGTTGTTTATTTAGGTGCCTTTGACAAACCAAAAGTAGGTCAAGACCAAACAGGCCAGATTTTCATTCACACGAACCCTAGTGACACTGCACGTTGGTTGGCTTTCAGCTGTGTCCTCTGCAGATGCTCCCCATTTCACTTTCAATATCCCGTGATGGTAGTGTCACTGATGACGTCATAAGTCATCGATGTCAGATTTTTAACACTAAACATTCCATTTACACGCGACATAGCACACTCTTCATAACATTTTCTAATAAATGACGTCAAAACAACCCGGATTAAAGCATATTTACGAGGAAAAGCGCTATGTTGAAAAATTCGCGTTTTTATTGCCTCATGGTTTAATTCGGTTTTTCTCTCATCATCATTATGACTTTCTTCGTCGTAGTCATCATCATCACCACTGCCACCACTATTGTCTTTAAACCAGCAACAGCAACAACATCACACAGTCAGTCATAACACACGTATCGAGTGCGCCTCTCCGGCATCAAACGCGTGCTGATACAACTGACGAGATAAAGAAACGCGCTTAAGCCCTTCACAACCAGTGGACGCAAATTGTTTGTTTTTGGATTGTTTTGTTGTTGTTGTTTTAACTCATTCAGCCCGACGCTCGTATTTCCCAAATTTTGGAGGCGTCATCTGACGAGTATGCACCTGTTGCAGGAGATGGATCGACCATGATAATTCAAGGGTAGTGCCAGATTAGCTTGGCGCCGACAGGCGCCAAGCTAATCTGGCACTACCCTTGAATTATCATGGTCGACCCATCTCCTGCTGTAGTGCGTCAGGGCTTAATGGGTTAATCATCGTAAATCAACGTCAAAGATCCCCAGCCCTCAACGGTACATGGACACAAGGCGGTTCCAGCAAGAAGCAATAGATCCTCGTCAGTCCCCGCACTTGACAGGGCTCATGCGGACCTATATATCTTGCGGTTGGATGGTGACCCGTCTTTCTCCTCAGTGAAGGGGTTAAAAGGACAAGCACTACACAATTAATTACATTTTCTAAACAGACGGAAAGAAATAGACACATGTACTATATCGATGAGGCAATAATTCCCTTCTTGCCTCTCTGAACAAGATACGTTCATAATTATAGTTCATACCTCTTTGTATGTCTAAATGTCTATTTGAATAGATTGTGTCCTTTCTAAGCGTGTTTCTTTCATCTATATTATTATTATTATTATTATTATTATTATTATTATTATTATTATTATTATTATTATTATTATATTTACATTTTGCACGTTTGCCAGTCTCATTCTGATCGGGATTCGATACAAATCGACACCTGGATGCGACGTGTGTCTGGATGATACAGACCATGGAATGCTTGCAACGAGATTATTGTCCTTTCGTCTCGGGAAATGGGCACGCATGAGCCTTTCCAAGATCACAGATCCCATCTTGAGCGAGCTCAACCTGAATTGTGGACTGGTTTGTGATTTTGGACCTTATGGCTGGAGGTCACGAGGTTAACTCGTTGTGCGCGAGGTACGAAATACCCACATTTTGGAGTTCTCTTCTGAGGACTGCATTACAAATTCTTGAGACAGATCGAGCATGGTAGTTCAAGGGTGGTGGCAGAATAGCTTGTCGCCTATAGGCGCCAAGCTATCCTGCCACCACCCTTGAACTATCATGGTCAAGCCATATCTTGCTGTGGTGTGTCGCGGGCAGAATGAGTTTTTAAAAAAGCACATAAAAGCACATGTTCGTGTTTCTGTGGATGCTGATCAGAAAAGATCGAGAAGCTAGTTTGACTAAACACGTCTGACCAGCATTGAACTGCCGAGCAAAGGGAATGACTGACGACTGTATATAAAAAATGCTTCACTGCCAGTGATCGGGGGCTCATAACGGTTTCGGGTTTATGTCTCATGCAGTTGGTTAGCTTTCGACTTGCCTCGGCAGTATAAGGGTTAACTGTGTTAAATCATGAGAGTTCCCCCTGGAAATGCAAAAGAAGAAGAACTGAGAAGACCAGAGAATCGTGAGAATGCAAGTTTACGTCAGCACCATTATCACGTCCGCCGCCATATTGGGAAAGGGGGTTGGGGGGGGGGGGGAGTTATGTACCAGAAGCAAATTATGAGTATGACGAAGATTCAATTGTATTTTCGCTTCGCAACTTACAAAACACTACTGAAGAATCACATGCGTCAACGTGGTGTGACCACACATATAGGTACGTGCATTCTTTGCATTCCAGTCGAAAATTGGCATAACAGAACATAACATTACATAGTTTTAGTGAATTTGCATAGCAAATTTCAGACCTGTACGACAGTATAGCGTGCAGTACGATGTGTCAATATGCTGAACGTACGCAGTTTCCCCATTGTGTGTTCTATACCGCTCGGTTATCTATCCTGGTCATGTGCAGCAGTAACTGCATTCAAGTTATTGTAAACTCTTGAGGTGTCGGTAGCGGTTTTTTGTCGCGATGATTCCTGCAGGAATCATCGCGACAAGAACCGCTACCGACAACCAAAGGGTTAAACTCATATATCATCATCACCATCATCATTTCATCCTATTCACCACAACTAACACCATCTTGGGTCTTTAGGTGGCGCGCACAAAACGATTTTGCAAGAGGTAGGATCAAGTTCTACGACTCTAAGTAGCTTATATTTAACCCATTCAGCTATATAATAACGGTATTATTGTTATTATTATTATTATTATTATTATTATTATTATTATTATTATTATTCACCAACAAGACGACGGGCTGACGATGGTAGTTCAAGGGTGATGCTAGGTTAGTAGCATTTAGGCGTCTAGAGGCTCTAAGCTATTCTGGCACCACACTCCAACTATCAAGCACGATCTATCTCCTTAACTGCATGTAGTCTTCAGAGGACATCCCCAAATAATAATAATAATAATCATCATCATCATCATCATCACATGTTACTTTTACCTACCTGAGTTGCGCCCCTTGTCACAGGAGTCTGTGGACGCCGGTGAGGAACTGAGGGACTGTGAGGGGGACGGGGGGAAACCGTGACCCTGGTCGTGCGGACTGTACGACCCTGGGTACATCACGTCACAGTACCCCTGCGTCCCGCTCGACACCAGGCCCCGGGGGTGCGTCATGGCCGAGGCCCCACCCTGGGTGTAGAAGTACTCGGCCCCGTCACGGCCACCGAACACGCTGCAGGCAGCCCCCGTATGGAGAGCAGAGTTCATGTTGCCCAGACCGCCCAAGTTGGACGCCGCGTTACTGAAGCCCCAGTCCTGCGCCTGACTGCTGTAGCCAAAGCCGCTGGACAAGCCCTGGGTGTACATGGACGCGAAGCCCTGGCGGTGGGCGTGAAAGCCCTGGTGTAGTGCCGGGTAGGCGGAGGCTAGGTGCTGGGGGTAGTGGTGCAGGGTGGACGTGTTGACGCCGTACACGCGCTGATCCATCATGGCCGGTAATGACCTCCTGGCGGGCTGACCTCACTCAGAACCTCAATCTCTGTTGGCTGCCTGGCCCGCACACGGACAATAAATTCAGTCCTAGTAGCACGTCTAACGTTTCTATATTCGTGTGGATTCTGTAGTCCGTTCACTAACGCCGCGACGACACGTTACTAGAACATGGCAATGTCATCACTGAGATTCTCTGACTCCGCTCTGATGAATTGTCATCAACTTCAGTGACCTTGCTACTTCAGCCAAACATGCTCATAAGCGTTGTAACAAAGCTGATACTACGATCTTAACATCGGTGTCCGGAAAATAATGACTTCACACATAACGTACAGGTCATTAGCAAGTACACCACACACGACTGGACTATACAGATGTAGTAATGACGTCACGAAGCCGATACCTTCACACACTCCAGCGTAAGCAAGGTCATGTCAAGTCGTTAACACTGGAGGTTTTTTTGTTCACTTCACTGACGAACTGTCGACTGTGATTTGCAGATGGTTATCCAGACGGTTCTCCTGCTGTGCCCATGGTCACTCACGTCCGCATATGCGGGTGGAAATCAATGCCCTCTTAATTCACGTCTCAAGTTATCCTCACCTTTGGCTTGTTTCTTCTCCTAGTCACGGCCTCGCCAAAGGTCCAACCACACGTGCACAGCTTATAGTCACAAACAGTCAACCTCAAAGTTCCAGTTTTTACGAAAACACCTTAAATGACCATCAGTCATAACTGTCTGCAATGACTTTTTTGTTGTTGCACATAAATGCAATAAATACTGATAAATGATCGGATCAGGATAATTCACATATCACCTCGAATACACAACGGACGGAGTCCCCTCACAGACAGCTGACCACTGGGTGTACTGACCGGGTGGTATCTGATGACAGGTGACCGTTCAGCACGAGTGATAGCCAGAAAGTGGTTGTCGACAGGACATGCACACCTTTCTCACAATCCACATCTCAACAACACTACCCTGTCTCCAATATGCCATTGCCTCGCGCGCGCGCTATAGGAATCGCACTCATGGTACAGACACCAGCGACTTTGTCTGAGGATCCATGATAACGGTAAAATCACACCAATCCCTATCAGCAAGAGCCATAGATTCTCATGAGCCCCTGCGAATGCAGGGGCTCATGAGAATCTATACCTCTTGCAGATAGAACAAACTGACAGGGGAATCGTGCACCGCCGCGCGTGAAAGCTGGATGCCAGAGCAGAGTCACCTCAGGACACGCCAGTTCCAGACTCAGCCGTCAATCACAGCACTCCGGCAACTGATTGGCCCGGGGTCTTTACCTGCACGTGCTATATCAGCACGCCCTCGCGCGTCGCTCCGCGCGTGCTGTGATGGCGGTTATGAGTTATACATCACTCTCCCAAACAGGTAACAATCGGAAACAATCACGGCCGATATGGAAGCAAGACGCGGGACTAGTTTTCGAATAACTGCAGCTTTTGTGGTTGTATCGCCAGTCACATCAGTCAGGGTAGTTAACCTGCTTTTGACCAGGCTGTCGGTGGCGTTGTTGTTGCGATGATTCACATGATTTCTTGCAGGAATCCGATCGCGACAAAAAGCGCTACCGACAGCCAAAGGTTCGATGAAAACAGATTTACTACTTTTCTTTTTATTCCTATATCAGTCAGACGAGTTCATCATACTCGCCTCAGTCATTTCATGTACTTGTGCGAACTCAAACCCGCCAAACGGCAAACAATGGCAGCGGCCGGATCAGAGCGACAAACCCACAAATAGGAAAGTTTAGACACATTTATTTTTTGTTGGCAACTTGAGAAGGCACTCATGGACAAGTGATCTTTCTGTCAGTGGCTGAGAGGTGTCATTACTGATTTAATCAAACTGACTCAGCAGAAACATGATAACAGAAATATTTTAGTGGTTCAGTTCTCAGAGAAAACTGTTGTCATTGATGGCGTTACACGGGATGATTTCCGCACTGTCGTAATCACATCATAGGTCATCATGATTGAAAACAAATTCCCTACGAAAGGAAAACAGGAAATAGAGGTTGAAAACCCTTTAAATTAGATACATGTAACACGACGTTTCGGATCAAAGATTCTTCTTCTAGGTGATGTGGAAACAACGTAGTAGAACCAAAAGAACACACGATAGAAAGAAAACTAAGACGTCATCCTGTATAGAGAAAATTCAGAATGAGGGGGAAAATAAATTGACGCAAATACACACGCACAAAACACGTAGGACAAAACTTACGTCTACATACATTCACGTCACTGCATTGACATTCGCGGCATTTACTCGTGCCTGCTTCCGCTCACGTACATGCATACACATAGACACACACACACACACACACACACACACACACACACACACACACACACACACACACACACACACGCACACACACACACACACACACACACACACACACACACACACACACACACTAATCAGTGCAACGGTAGCATCAAGTACTGATCAACGGTAGCATCAAGTATCAGCAGTGAGGTCAAGTCTGGCACCAACGAACAGACATCCCTAGGGGTGAATATGATGTTCAAACCGCGCAGATGGTAAGTGCCAAGCCTGTCCGCGAAAAAGACTCTGATTCTGACATTTTGCGGCTGATGAAGTTAGATGTGTTTTACAAAAGGATGCGTATGCTGAAATGTGTGAGGCTATGAAGAGGTTCCGCGTTGAAATGACGCCTTGGCCCAACCTGGTTGTTGTATCCGAGGCGGATCCCTACGAGAAAGAAATAATCTTTGAAAGGACAAGTAGGCTCGGGACACAATCTATTAAATTAAAAAAAAAATAATAATAAATAAACAGACATGCTGACAGAAATGGACTACTGCCTTTTTATTATTACTTACTTATCCTTACTTATCGTTCACTTTTTTTTAATTCACCTCTTTTCTCACTGAAAAAGATAAGTGGCATCTAGTATACTTTTGTCTGTATATTTTGAAGAAAAAAAAATATTCGAAAATTTAATCAAATGATTTAATCTGAGCGTGTTTCTTTTTTGGTTGTGAATTTCTTTGCAATATTTCAAGCTTGGCAGTCACCATTTTAGTCTGGAGCCCGTCATAGCTGAATTAATTTGTTTTTGTTACGTCTAAATCATGTTCAGTAAGGAAGCTACACTTGTTTAGTGAAAGCAGAACATTTGTAATTGATTAGTGTGCTGTGAACAGACACCCAGTAAACAAAGGTCCTCGGGCCCACGACGGCCGCAGTGGGCCCGCGCACGACTGTGCGCGGGCCCACTGCCGCCGTCGTGTGCCCGAAGACATTTTGCTACTGGGGCACGGCCACTGAACTCGACACCCAGTCGGAGTCCGGCTACTATACAGGATAGCTTACGTTAAAGCCAGACGACTCTCAATGAACGAACGAAAGCGAGTTCACGGCGGATTACCAGCGTCTACCATACACGTAGACAACTGGGTCATCCCAAACATCTCTAAAAGGCATAGACGCTCATGAGCCGGAGGTACACGCTTGGTTACCTGCCGCGGTTTCGATTTTGCTCGTTATTGGGAATCTTTCGTTTCAAACACAGCCTCGCTAATATCGCAGGGTTCAGTTCGTGCCTCTAATTTGCTTCAAGTATTTTTTTTTAACAGACGATGTTGCTACTGGATGTCAGTCTCTGTAACCCCTTCCTTGCCACTCTACGTACATCTTTGTTTCTGAAATCTTGGTTCATTCAACGAGCAAAAACAACACGTCCGAGAAACATGGATACAAATTGGTCTCGGCAAGAGGCATAGATCCTCATGAGCCCCCGCGGTCGCGGGGGCTCATGAGGATCTATGCCTCTTGCAGTTGGATCGTTTTCACTTTTTCCTCGACAGTGAAGGGGTTAACAGTTTAGAAGCGCTGAAGCGCTGAATGAATGAACGCGTGTATGGTTGAAGTTACCCCTGGTGGCAGTCAGGTCTGGCAAAACTCTACAATGTTTAACGGCGTCGCACTAACAGAAACAAGGTTTGCATCGATTTTGTTGCTCTGTAACTAGGGGATCCTTGAAAACAGTGTCAAAAGCTGTAGCTCTGCTCTCTTTGTTAGTAATGTCTGGTTGGTTAAGTTCGGGGTTTTTAAGTCCACGATACTGGCGTGATAATGGACGGTCCTAACAGGCGGGTTATGAGACAGTTTTTACCAATACACTACGACACAAACACTGATCAATTCAGACCCACTGCAACTGTGCCACTTTATTTTAACCAGGACTTTTTAACCCCTTTCTTCCTGATACACTATTGCTTCAAATAAATTTGACTACGATAGATCAAGGGTGGTGCCAGAAGAGCTTGACGCCTGGCTCCTAATCTGTAGTGTAGCTCCTAATCTGTAGTGTAGTCCGTCAATACCCACGTTTGTTTATTTTTTAACTCATTGTGCCCGAGGTACGAAATACCCACATTTTGGAGTTATCCTCTGAGGACTGCATTACAATTCAGGAGACATATTGACCATGATTGTTCAAGGGTGGTGGCAGAATAGCTTGGCGCCAATAGGCACCAAGCTATTCTGCCACCACCCTTGAAATGTCATGGTCGAGCCATATCTTGCTGTAGTGTGTCGCGGGCAGAATGAGTTAATCAGAATGTATGGCTTACCGGACATGTTATATGAACAAGCCCGTCGTTTTGCCTGGACTCTTCTAGTTGACGGCCTAGGGGCACAGGCAGCAGGGGACAGACGGCCAGGCGGAAAGTTGTGCTGCGTGCGTGAGAAAAAAAAAAAAAATCAAGAAAATGACGATTTGAGCAACTACAAATTTGAGCTACTACAATTCTGAGCTATTACAAATTTTAACATTTGAACGAATCACAACGATTTTCTATTGTGAATGACAAACAATATAACCACATCATGCCACGACTGTATTCCAAGCTGCTTTTCTCCGCGGCCGGTGATGCCAAGCTATCCAACATTGAACGGAAGCAGGTGCCAGGCGCGTGTTTTGCTGCCCCGTGCTCCCGGTACTGCCCACCCAGTCAAACGGCAGTCATTGCCCACAGCCCGGGTACATATACCCTGTCGTGGCACTATGTGCAAACGACATTATCGGACTAATCTGATTTGTGTACAGAATCAGCGTTTGGGTATTTGTCGTACCCCATGGGCGAGTTCTGACGCTCACTGACAAGTTCAAGTTTTTTTTTTTTTAATGAAGACAATGGAAGACAACAGAAGAAGAGAAAACACTTACTTAATTAGCCCATTGCGCTAGTAGACGCAAAATAATGAATTTAAAACAGGGCAAATTCAACATCAAACCTGTTTCTATCTTCATGACACATATCCCACCAGTAAATATTTTTCAAGTAATGTTGTTTCAGCTGTCCCTCAGCAGACCAAATTTTATTTTACTGAATTAAAAAACTACTGTAAAAAAACCACAACAACCGTTAAACGTCTTTAGCCCGCCATGAAGTTGATTTCAAAGAAGTGGCAGCGAAGAGGGTCTGAACAAATGTTTACTACAGCTATATTCGAACCCACGACCTTTCGACGAGAATCGAAAGCTCTACCATTTCCAACCACCCAGCTCCCCATTTCCATATTTCCATTTCCGAGAGACATAGTCTAAATAGATTCACATAGTATATTGCAGATGGAGACTCATGTTGTGAGAATCTTTGCCGCTTGCTGATTAAAGTCTTGCCTCCTAAAATTGAGGGCGTTATTTGACTCTGACCTTTTACTTAAGAGGTACTGAAATGTCAGTTAAAGAATTCTGGTCGGAGGCTAAAACAAGTAATCGCATGGAGAATTGTAAGCCTACAATTCGTCTTGAATTTGAATCCTTACTAACGAGCACTGTGGTTACCGAATCGCGAAGGGTTATACAATTTATGGTTCTTGCAGTTAGTACCAGATTTCAGCTTAATGCTACGACAGGTTTGTTATAGGCGCTGATCATGCACTGGCAGCGAAAGACGAACACCCCTTGGAATAAGGCATGCGACCTCGATCATCGTCCCGAGCAGATCTACGTTGGTTTATTAGAATCTATGTCTCCTGCCGTTCAGATTTACACCCCTGTCCCTCGGCTTGGGTGGGCGGGAGGGGGGGGGGAGGGTGTCAGATGTTCAGTATAATGTGTGCTGGTCTGTGACTTAGGAACGTAAAGCACTAACCAGAAGGCCCAAAATCATCCACTTCACAGCAAGGACCGTAAGGTCCAAGAGCCAGTTCCATGAGTGAGTTTAGTCCTGCGACAGCCACTAAGCAAGATGCTCCGCTATAGGGCTCGGGAAGCTGACGTCATCATGCTAGTCGTGGCGGCCATCTCGAGAGGATACGCGACTCATGCGCTCATCGGGAAATCGCTGTCAGGACAATGTCAGGAAAGTCCTGACGTGCTATAGGCAATAACAGCAAGTCTTGCCATCACCGTAGGAAACCGCTAACCAGAATCTGTTTTTGTTTGTTTCCAAAGAGGAAGAAACATGAAGAAAAACGTGTTGAAACACTACTTCGCTTCTATCTGAAGTCTATCGTATCCTCTCAAGATGGCGGCTGCCGCGCCGACGCTCCTAGGCAACGCGAGGAACTTCCCGAGCCCTATAGCGGAGCACCTTGCTTAGTGGCTGGCGAAGGACTAAGCTCATCCATGCAAATGACCCCATGCTCATAGATTATCACTGATTAGCATAGATTAGCACTGATTAGCAGGTGCTCCTAGCTTAGTGGACTATGCTCACTCCTGCAACTGGCCCCAGACTCTCAGCGCAGCACTGCCGGTACGGGTGGCAGGTGAGGTGATCGTGTGACTGGCAGGCGTCATCCCGTGCCCACCTGCAATCAAGCGTGCCAGTCTACCTGCACACACCTCCACACCTCGCTTCACCTGTTGCCCCCCACGTGGTGATCCTGCCCTCCCCTTTCCTCCTCTACCTCTCCCCCTCCCTTCACTCTCTCCCTCGCTTGCCAAGCCGTCCACATGGAGCCAGACACGGGCCGCATGACTTTATCGCAGTTAATAACGTGTCTGTTTTTAGTTTTTGTTTTGTTCTCTCTCTCTCTCTCTCTCATCGGCAGCACTGGCACCACCATCAGCGACAGCGTCAACAGCGCTTGTGCTGCCAATGCCTTTGACGTGGGCAGCACTAGCACCAACGTCACCATCAGCAACAGCGTCAACAGTGCTGGTGCTGCCAATACGTTCAACACCGGCAGCACTGGTACCAGCATCGCCACCAGCGACCATGACAGCAGTGTTCCCGCTGCCAGTACAACAGATGCCGGCGGGGCTGGCACTCATCCATCTGCTCCTGTTGCTGCAGTGTCCACTGAGTCTGCGTGCCAGACAGTCTGCCCGGTAGTACTCAACCCTGACCCCCTGGCTGTTGAGCGCCTGATGGCGGAGATATCGGCTCTCCGATCCGCCGTTGGGGAGATCCGCCACTCGTACAACATCGAGGTGGATTCGCTGCACACGGAGATTAGACACCTGCGTGAGAGGATCACCCAGCTGGAGGGGGAGAAGGATGGCCAGAGAAGCGACAGGAAAAGCGGTAAGAAGAACCCGTCACCCCCGTCCAACACTCGGCCTAAGCAAGCGCTGGAAAAGTCGCCAACCTCAACGACAACTTCTGAGCCCCCGCGTGCATCTACGCTAACCCCCGAGCGCAAAGAGCCGGCACCAAACCGACCATCTTCAGATACCGACAAAGCCACTGACCTTTCTGCACTCCGAAACCTAAAGCCCGGCACCCAGACGCTACTTCTCGGCGATTCGATACTACGTGGCCTTCATGGAGACCTGATGTCTGTCACTGGCACAGACAAAGCGCAGGTCGTGTCAGTGTCAGGCCTCGACAGAGCCGGCATCCTCCAGCACCTTCACGATGCCGACCCCACGAATGCAGTCACCACAGTCGTCATGCATGTCGGCATCAATGACTGTAAGCGTGGGTTCGTCATCGGCAAGAAGGGCTGGAAGGATGTGATTTCTGCTGCCAGACGAGTCTTCCCCAAGGCAGAAATCTTCATCTCATCCATCCTGCCCACGATCAACGAACGTCAGCAGCCGGATCCATGCGTCACAGACACCAACCTTTGTCTCAGGGAGGTGTGCCACTCGCTGAAGGTAAACTTTATTGACAACGACCAAGTGTTCTACACAAGGACCGGCGAGGTAAAGAGCGGTTGGTTTAGAGACGCCATCCATCCGAACAAGCGGGGCACCAGTGCTCTCGCTGTAAACATCAAGCGGGCGTACTCTGGCCGTACCTACAACATCGTAACCCGCCCCACTGAGGCTAGACACCAAAACCCACACCGCCACGGACAGCTAAATGTACCCGGGCATGGCGGTAAAAACGGGCATCCCGGCCCTAGAGACCAGGGGCCTCAACACAGTCAGCGCCCTCAGCACGCAGCCAGTTCAAGCTTGGCGCCCCGATTCCGCGAGGAGCAGGCTGTGACGAAAGTCTTCAGAATGGCGCCCAGATTCCACCAAGAGCAGGCTATTGCAAAAGACTCTAGTCAGCACGATCCGAACCATGCTGACCGTACACCAGCGCCGTTTGCGTATGGCGGTAGATCAAAGGCCGGGGCTGCTCCAGAACACAAGCCACAGCAGCCCGGCTATGATAGCACATCAACACTCATGGGCGCCCCTTCCTACATGGCAGGCGGTCGACCTGTGTACCCCTACCCGTACCCCAAACCCCCAACTTTCCCCTATCCCCCGCCGCCCCCACCCCCTGGAGTGCCGCAGCTTAGTGAGAGTGACTGTGCCGCCTTGTTTTCGCTTCTTCAAAAGTTCAGGCCACGCGCCGGAAATTAGGACACGCGTGATAGCCATTTCGACATTCTTTGATAAAGTCCCACTGTGCGCGTTTTGTGGACCAATTATTGACAGTAATTTCCAATCTGCTATTATCATTTCCCGATTTAAATATACTTTTTTCACTTAGCGATTTTTAAAAATATTATACTTGTACCATTTTCTTAGACTTTAAATTTGTTTGTTTTTCTTTCTTCTTATTTTTAAGTCGTCAAATTAGCTTTGTGTATTATGAACTTTGTCGCAGGTGAACGTGCATAGTTCCTTGACAAGTCATTTTTCATTTGTTTTCTTTTATAGTTGCTGACTTTTTTATTTTTTGTTGACATAACCAAGCAAGAAAACCGTAAACATTCTGCTGAACCTAGACTAAGCGCGTGATAAACATTGTGTTTCTTTGCCGTGTATTCTTTTATTGAGCTTATTTCAAGCATTCTATAGATATTGATATTAGTTGATTTTTATTTTTTATTTTTTTGGATTATTTTTTGTGACCATATTAATTTTGTATTATATTTTTCGTTACATTTGTGTTTTTACCGACATGCAAAATCGTAATCTAAATACTGTTCCGAAACGAACAGACGAACTGAGAATTGGCCATCTTAACATATACCATCTAGTTAACAAGGTACCCGATTTATCTGTGTTCCTAAACACGCCCTTACATTTTCATATTTTTGGTGTGTCCGAGTCGAGGCTTAAAAGTTCAATAAGGGATAACTCCATTTCTGTCCCAAATTTCTCAGTACTCCGCAGAGATGCCTCAAGCCCACAACACACTGGACTAGCTGTATATATACATAATTCAATACTTGGTAACGTCAAACGGCGACAAGACTTAGAGTCAGCTCAAGTGGAAAGCTTGTGGGTAGAAGTGAAGACATCTAAATCACTCCCCGTCCTCATTGGCTTTATTTATAGAAATCCCGCAGCCAGCTGGGACTGGTATGATGACTTCGTAGCAATGATGGATAGCGTAAATCAAAATAAAGCTGACGTTGTTCTTTTGGGCGATTTTAATATTGATCTTTCTAAATCTAAAGGGTCCAATGCTGCATGGGCGTCAACAACAGCACTATTCGGTTTAGAACAGTTAATTAAAACCCCCACTAGAACCACATGTACATCTTCAACCCTGATTGATCATATTTATGTGACAAATGATGATAAAATATCAAATGTACATGTTCCCTCCTTAGCTGTCAGTGACCATAACCCAGTATGTTGCACAGTCTCCATGAAACTAGACAAAGAGAACAAAAAGAGACATAAAACAATTAAATATCGTTCTTTCAAAACATTTAATAACGGCGACTTTCTGCGGGATCTGCGCAATACTCCTTTCAGGGACGTGTATAACCACACTTCTCCTGACAGTGCCCTGTCGTACTGGATGGATCTATTCCTTGGAGTCCTAGATAAGCATGCGCCCATACGAGAAAAACGAGTTAAGCACTCTACCCTGCCACCCTGGTTAACAGTAGATGTCAAACAGGCCATGTCATTTAGAGACAAACTTAAGAAAGAAAAACAGTTTGATGAATATAAGAAACAACGAAATCGTGTTAAATACTTAGTGAGAGCGTCAAAAAAACTGTTCTTCCAGGAAATGATTAGGGACAAAAAAGATACAGCATCGGTGTGGAAAGCCCTGAATGTTATAACAAAGGGTAAATCAGCCCCTGAAATACCATCCCATTTGTCAGCTGATATATTAAATAAGCACTTCCTATCGACAGCTGAAACACTTGCTCAGTCAGCTGCAAGTAGTAACGCAGAGTACCAAGTTCCTAGTGTACTGGAAAAATACTGTGAGGCCAAAAATATACTGCAGACATTCATCATTCCTGATATTACCGTCGCTGAAGTCGGCAAATTCATCTCTAGCATGCCGAACAAAAAGTCCACCGGGATGGATGGTATAGACAACAAAATTCTGAAAATGTCACTACCATATACGGTAGAGGCACTCACTTATATCTTTAACCTCTGTATAAAACACAGCACGTTTCCAACTATTTTCAAAGAGGCCAAGGTAATTCCAATCCCTAAATCAAAAGATCTTGAAGATGTCAATAACTACCGTCCTATCTCACTTTTGTCGGCCCTGTCAAAGCCCCTTGAAAAACACATACAAAAACACCTCCTCGATTTTCTAGAAAAGGGCAATTTCATAAATATTCATCAGTCCGGCTTTAGACCGAAACACTCATGTCAGTCAGCACTGGCACACATTGTAGACAGCTGGCTGGAATCAATAAATAAAAACCTGATGTCTGGAGCTGTTTTCTTAGACCTACAAAAAGCATTTGATCTTGTCGACCATGACATTCTCTTAAAGAAGCTAGCAGCATACCATATAAGTGAAACTGCCATAGCATTTTTTAGATCATACCTAAAAGACAGAAAACAAAAGGTATATACTAATGGAAAATACTCTAAACAAGGACAAGTTAACTACGGTGTCCCCCAGGGGTCGATCTTGGGACCTCTTCTATTTATAATATTCATTAATGATTTGCCTTTGCATATTACTAACACTGATGTTAATTGCAATCTGTTTGCGGACGATACGAGCCTCCATGTTTCGGGTAAAAAAACAGCTGACATTAACATTAGCTTACAAAGTAGTCTCAGCGAGGTTTCCGACTGGTGTAGAGAGAATCATATGGTTCTTCATCCAGGAAAAACAAAGAGTATTTTAATCACTACACGACAAAAACACCAACGCCGACCACAGCCGTTACATTTACAACTGAACGCTAAACCGATAGAACAAGTCACAGAGCGTAAATTCTTGGGAATACACGTTGACGAACAATTATGTTGGGAGACGCATATAAATACAGTCTGTAAAACCATTGCTAAAAACACTTTCCTGTTGTCCCAGCTTAGACAAGTAACGGATACACATACTCGTAAACTGTTTTTTCATTCCCATATCAAGTCTCACGTTGATTATGTCTCCACAGTGTGGGACGGTTGTAGTGATGTTCACATGAACAGGTTAAACTCTATATATAAAAGAGCTGTCAAAATGATAGATACGCGGCCCATTCCTACCATAGACAAATTTAGACATCTAAACATTCTCGGCCTGCGTCAACAACTTAAGTTCAACAAATGCATCCTCGTGCACAAGATATTAAATAACATGACACCGCAGTATCTAACCACCAAATTTGTGCCACAGCAAGAACGCGAACGGTCCTCAAGGAACAATACTTTACCCCTACCTCTGCCTAGAATTGACCTCTTTAAAACTAGTTTATCCTTTTCTGGACCGTTTGTATGGAACACTATTCCTGCACATTTGAAGACTATAGCCTCACTTGGAATGTTTAAAACGAAACTTTTCGATTACCTGATGAGCCAAACATAACAACACTGGGCATTTAAACAAACCCTGATGGTTAATGCTTTTATGTAATATAATTATGCATTTATCTATATTGTTGGTGTGTGTGTGTGTGTGTGTGTGTGTGTGTGTGTGTGTGTGTGTGTGTGTGTGTGTGTGTGTGTGTGTGTGTGTGTGTGTGTATGGTATAAGATGAATGTTAAGTGTTATTATTATTTTGTGTCATTTTTAAAAAAAAAATTATTGTTGCTTGAAATAATATGTGTAAATATAATTTTTTTTAAAATTTTTTTATTATTATTATCTTTTAATTTATTTTATGTTGTAGATGTTAGCAACGGCAAGTTTGTAAAATGGCGATTTGTTTCTGTCAAAACTTTTTACCGTTGATAAATAAAGTTTCATCATCATCATCATCATCTCTCTCTCTCTCTCTCTCTCTCTCTCTCTCTCTCTCTCTCTCTCTCTCTCTCTCTCTCTCTCTCTCTCTCTCTCTCTCTCTCTCTCTCTCTCTCTCTCTCTCTCTCTCTCTCTCTCTCTCTCTCTCTGCGCTGATCTTTTGCCGTTTTCTGGGAACATGTTGGTTGTAAAGAGCGTCCGATTGTTTGTTTGTTTATCTGTTTGGTTTTTTGTTTGTTTGTTTGTTTGTTCTCTTGCTTGTTTGCTTGCTGTATATTTCGCTTGCTCGCTCGCTCAGTCACTCGTTCGTTCGAAGTCCCAAGTTTGCTTGTCTGACTGCCTATCCGTCTATCGCCGGTCGTCTGTTTGGTTGCTTATCTGTTCCTTCGTTGATTTTCGTTGGTTATTTCAATTTATTTGACCGATAGTTCAACATTTCATGTAGCGTAACAACGCACTAAATAAAACCTGTACATTGCGACACATGACGTGAAGAGACTGAGACCAGAAGGTTAACTGGCGCCTTGCGAGCAAACAGTTCTACATGCATACAAATGTGTGTGGTAGTTTGTGACTTTGGACTGTACTGCATGGGGGTGCAAGGTCCAAAATCACAAACCAGCATACCTTTCTTCTGTTTAAAAATTTTCATTCTGTGTTGTCAACGAGATTTCGGACTTCTTCCTCACGGGTAGCGCGTCGCTAAGTGTCACACCACGTCACCTAAGTCTGGTACTTCTGGACTTGGCGCTGAAACATGGCCAGATCGGGTACCGCTAGACAAATCAAAACACACAGCCAAAATAATGAACATGTGGCACCGTTTTAACTGTCTTTTTTCTGACACTGCACACCCAAATAATCAATCGGTTCCAAGTATTGATGGAGGCAGGCCATCAAACTTCAATTATGTCCTTTGGCAGATCTGCATCCCACGGCCTTTTATGTGTGCTGATTTGTGATTTTGGACCTTACGGCGTTCAGCCGTAAGGTCCAAAATCACAGACCAGCACACGTATGTTGGTGTATGGAAGGCCAGCCTTTGAGGGGCTGAACGCTAGAGAACTGACTCTATGGGTGGCACACAGTGACACCTCATTCGCCTGGCTTGACTCCTCGTTGGTCTTGTTTGACCTCCCAACAAGGTTTGTGTCTGAAAATATTGTTCACTATTCAGGCGCCTATTTTGTTCCACCCTTTCTCAGTGTTCGGTGAGATTAGCCCTGTGGCGAACGCGGGAACCGCCTCAAAAAAACATAGATTCGCATGTCCCCCCCGCACGCAGCGGAATCACATGAAGTTCTAGGCCTCTTGTCGATGTGTTTTGTGTTGGTGTTTTTCAGACAGAGATATGTTCCGGACATGACTGTTGTTTAATTCTGGCGGCGCTGATCTCAGCTGACCCCAGCCATCGGGTGCTTTTGTGACTGCGTATCAAACACCTTCTCCATCCTCAGGAGACACAGATCTACATCTTCATCAGCTCCTGCAAGCTGTACGGCTCATATGACTCCTGTATGTCTCTTCAACGCTGGTCGTGTATATGTCGGTCTGAGTTTGATGAACAAATTCAGGAGAAACACCATCCCCTGAAGCAAAATGTCCTCGTGCAAACATTACCAGGCTATCAGCCCGGCGTCAGCCCGATGCACTACAACAGGAGATAGATCGACCATGATAATTCAAAGGTAGTGCCAGATTAGCTTGACGCCAATAGGCGCCAAGCTAATCTGGCACTACCCTTGAATTATCATGGACAATCCATCGCCTGCAACTGGTACATATCCCTAGGTGACACCTCGAAATTGAGATTAAATGGGTTAAGTTGTACGTTGATGTCTCCTCTTGTTGTTGTTGCTGCTGCTGTTGTTGTTTTGTTTGTTTGTTTGTTTGTTTGTTTGTGTTTTTTGGGGGGTGTTTGTTTGTTTTCTGTTTCTTTGTTTATTTGTTTGTCTATCTGTTTGTTCGTTTGTGGTTGCTATTATTGATGTTATTGTTGTTGTTTGTGTTCGTTAGTTTTCTGTTTGTTTTTTGTTTGTTTGTTTGTTGTATTCGTTGGATGTAGGCATTTCTTTCAGACCCATAAAGTACGTCGCTATGCCAGCCGTGTGATGGCCTCAGACGATCCAAGACGTGGGTAAGTGATCCTGGCTGTGTGTGACAGCGGTGTGCGGCTGGGCGCGGTGGTCGCCTGACATTAGCGGTGTTAAAAAGGAAAATAAACCCTGTCTCCGGACCCAGCGCCATTGTTTTTCCGTTTATCCAGCAATCCAGCGATCGAAGAGATTTGGGGAAATCTGTCAGGCGAACAAATAAACCTACACAATGTGCACAGGAGGTAAAGGGCACGGGGTGGGGGCGGGGTGCCGCGTGGGGGAAGGGTGGCGAGAGACGGTAACGTAGAAAAGGTAATCCTAGCCTAGTGTAGCTTCGCTCATGACAGTGGGGCTCTCGCACGTGCAACGCACATGCCGCATATGCTCCCGCGGCCTTTCTCACTAGCTCTCTCTTCTACTGTATACCGCGATGATCCCTGTACTGTGTGTCAGGATGTAAATAGTTCCCATTTCTACCGCAGTGCAACAGGCATATATTTTCAGGATTCCGTGCCGTTCACGGCCCGCCCGGACTCCTGAAAATATATGCTTCTGGCAGATGTAGAGGTATGCAACATCTACCCGATATATTCGCTGGGTGAACAAAATATACCCACCTCTCTCTCTCTCTCTCTCTCTCTCTCTCTCTCTCTCTCTCTCTCTCTCTCTCTCTCTCTCTCTCTCTCTCTCTCTCTCTCTCTCTCTCTCTCTCTCATTTTAATTTTATTTGTCCTGTTGCCTTTTCTGGTGTTTAAAATGTCATTAAGGACAGGCGTGGAAAAAGGCCTGTGTACCTAGTGTCTTTATCCTTAAAAAATAAAAATAAAGTTCAGTTCAGTTCTCTCTCTCTCTCTCTCTCTCTCTCTCTCTCTCTCTCTCTCTCTCTCTCTCTCTCTCTCTCTCTCTCTCTCTCTCTCTCTCTCTCTCTCTCTCTCTCTCTCTCTCTCTCTCTCTCTCTCTCTCTCTCTCTTTGTCTCTGAAACAGGACCGAGGACACCTCTGTGGTACAGTTTTCACAGTTGGGCAAGGTCAAATTTTGTAGACACTCAGTCTTGGCGCATCCATTATGTAATGACGCGTCTGAACTAATTTAAAGACGTGTCAGTTATGACGTGTGGAGAGAACGGTACGGTTTTATACCGTCGCAGAGGCGCGATCAATTCTTTTTTGCTACTCAGAATAACTTGAAGAACACGGAAAACTGAACCATGACGTCAAAATGATTATTCTACTGGTTAGACGTGAATACTTTTACGGGTTACGCTGATGTGGTGGGTCACTAAAATCTGTACTTCTTTGCGGCATTGTTTTACATCTGAGTCCCTTGAATGGATGAAGAGTATTCACGCTGAATTTACGAACAAATTCTGTGACCACTAGTGAAATTCTGTGACCACTAGTGAAATTCTGTGACCACTAGTGAAATTCTGTGACCACTAGTGAAATTCTGTGACCACTAGTGAAAACCAGTGGACGCAGATTGTGTTTCTGAAATCAACGCCAAAGACTGAGCCCCGCCGGCAGTCGTCCCAAAATACATGGATACAAAGTTGTCTCAGCAAGAGACATAGATGATTATAACCCCACCCCCCCACCCCACCCCCTTCTCTCTCTCTCTCTCTCTCTCTCTCTCTCCGCTCTCTCTCTCTCTCTCTCTCTCTCTCTCTCTCTCTCTCTCTCTCTCTCTCTCTCTCTCTCTCTCTCTCTCTCTCTCTCTCTCTCTCTCTCTTTCTCTCTCTCTTTGAAAACTGGTCCTGTTACCAATAACTTCTACCGTTGGAAAATAAAGGTTCATTGTTCATTGTTCATTGTTCTCTCTCTCTCTCTCCCCCTCCCCACCCCCCTACAGTCCCTCCCCCACCCACCCCCTACTGTCCCTCCCCCATCCCTCCCCCCGGGTCTCAGGAGGATTATGCTACACAGTTAGATTAAGTTCACTTCTTCTACCTCTCAGTCTTTCTGATATAGTTGCTGTGGTACAGTTTTGTTGCAAAGCAGACTTACTGCACTAGTTCTCCTACTTGCCAGTGTTGTGCACACATCAGCTGTCCATGTGGTGGCCAAACCCCCAATGTGTTTCATAAGACCCGTGATTAACAGCCGCCATGATGCAAGGGGCGATTATCCGCTAGTCATTATCAGCAGCCGGAAGCTAATTGGCGTCATATTTATGAGAGGAGGTAGCGCCCCCTAGGCTGAGGTGGCTTATGGGGGCAGCGTGCAGGTGTGTGGGGTGAATCTTACTCACCTTGCTAGCACACTCGACACCTCTATAATCATAGTTACGCGGCTACACTTACACTCACTCTCACACTTCCATGTCCACGGGCCGTGGGACCAAACCGCGGCAGGTCTGTGATTTTGGACCTTACGGCCGAAGGCCGTAAGGTCCAAAATCACAGACCAGCACACAATTCCATATTTTTATTATTATTATGTCGTTTACCTGTTAACAGACCTTAACACTGTCGGTTACACGGCTACACATTATTGTATTATTATTATTATTATTATTATTATTATTATTATTATTATTATTATTATTATGTCGTTAACAGAACTTAACTCTCATTTTTACACGGCTACAAAGTATTGTTATTTTATTTTTATAGCTGTTGTTGTTGTTACTGTTATGTATGTCGTTAACCTGTAAACAGACCTCAGCACTCATGTTTACACGGTTACACATTATTGTTATTTCATCATTATTTTTATTATTGTTATTATTATTATTATTATTATTATCATTATATTATTAACAGTAGCAGTAGTAGTAATGTCGCTAATAGACCATAACGCTCTTGTTTAAACGGCTACTCATTATTACTAGTAGTAGTAGTGGTAACAGTAGTAGTAGGATACTAACCCCTTCACTACTGGAAAAATGCGAACACCAACGAACTGCAGGAGGCAAATGCGTGGGGGGGGGGGGGGGTAGGCTCATGAGGTTCTTTGCCTCTTGCTGGCCCTGTTCATCAGTATCTGTGTTCCTCGGATTGTTGGGATTAAGATGTCTTCAGTTTCCCCTGCTTTCAAAGACATAATTTTGCGCCCACTGGCAGCCAAGGGGTTACAAAATAAAATCCCATAGGTACTTGTTTTTTTTCTATTTAACCCCGTCTGCCCGGGGACCATGGATATGAATGCGGCCAGCAAGAAACATAAATCTTCATTACCGCAGTTGCCGCGGAGGCTCATGGGTTAAAATGAAATACGGCAAGTTTTTTTTAATCAGAGGAACGAATAGAGGCCGTTAATTAATTATATGATCGTTAACAACTGATTAGATCATAAAAAGCAAGGCGTGAACGTGTGTGATTTACAGTGCCGCGGGACTGGTTTCAGTTGACACGCCCAGCTGTAACCACTCAGCAACATCAAAGATAATTAGCCCTTTATCTTTTACAGCCAAATGGCTGGCGGTTTAAAACCGTTTGCTTCGTAACATCGTTAAGTCGTGAAGGATAGCTCGACCTTGATAGCTCAGTGTAGTCGGCCCTGGCAGATTAATTTGGCGCTAGGAGATACTTACCCTCTTTACTGCATACGGACGCACACTGCGCTTCTGAAATCTGCTGTTAATTCATTGCCAAAGAGCCACCGCCGTCCAAGGAACATCGATACAAATTGGTCTCAGCAACAGGCATAGATCTTCATGAGCCCCCGCAGTCGCGGGGGCTCACGAGGATCTATGCCTCTTGCAGATGGATTCACTTTTCTCGGCCGTGAAGGGGTTACAACAGAAACAATCGACTTATGTAAAAGAGTGCGGATTTCGATCTGCCAGGATTGAGAGCCAGCGGCCTTCTGGGGCGAGAGTCGTTCTAGTGGCCATGTAGGGAATGACCATCGTGATAGTGCTATGTAACGAATCATCAGTATCGCGTGTACGACGTTTAAAGCCAAACAACTCGATCTACCGACTTTTGTCAGCTAACCAGTAAGGCGTCCTTGGGTGAGCTGTAATTGTGCTGGCTTGTAAATATTTTCTTTACTGTCAAGAGCTCTCTTAGAGCCTCACTTCCGCAGTGACGGAGAGAAGGACTTATAATTTGTCGCTTGCTCGGCGTTAAACCCTAATAACTAAGTACCTCATAAATTTGTTGGCCTAAAGAACTGACCAGCACACAACTAAAGAAACGCATAGAAGGGAAGACTAGATAATGAGACGCTTGAACCCGTGATGAGAGTCTAGGCCCAGTTTGCTGTCTGGATGGGAGGAATGTACTTTTCTGATTCGATTTCTGATTCTGATAAGCTTGTGGGACGACTCCCAAGATGGACGGTTTGTGGGACGACTCCTAAGATGGACCCACTATAATAATAATAATACCGTTATTATATAGGCGCTTTTTCTCAATTTTGGGGCGAATCGACTCAAAGCGCCGCGAACTGAAACATAACACGCACACTCACGTAACAGACACGGATTTACGCCAATTAAGACAAACACAGTACAAGACAGACGAAGGGCCAGTTCAGCTACTGAAGTTACAGAGATTTTTGATCGCTTGTATTTGAAATTTGTAAAGTGGCCTAAAACCGGTACCAAAGTGTGGGGGTGGGGGGGGGGGGGGCGGGAGTACGCCACAAGTACACCACATCTCATTTGAATAAAAGTGTACTTGTGGCGTACTCCTGGAGTAGGACTATCCGGAGAGTACTCCCGGGGTGAGCACACTGGTGACCTTCCTCGATGCGTAGCGGATCGAAGGATGTTTCCAGTGTGTGCAAGCTAACGTCATCGGTGTGCCCGTGGCTTGCTGCTTCCTGCTGAACATACGGGGAAACTTTCACACTGAAACTTGTTCACTGTCCTCTCATCCGCCAGGACATGTTTGCAGCAGACGACTCAAGTTCTCTCCCAGCATGCAGATTCTTTTAATCCCGGCTAAGCCGCCATCCGTAAGCTGTTACATGGCGGCCTGGACCGCGCGGCGCACGTGCAGAGGTGTTGTTGCACGTGCTTGTTGTTGGCCGTGTTGACTCGCCGCGCGCGGGCTTTAATTAGAATAGTTTAGTGCTTGTCTTGCACAAATATTTGGCATTAGCACATTTTCCCCGGACCCACACCCCCACCCGGCTTATTCCATGTGCCAGGAACAGAAATATTCATGACACTTGTGGCTACAGGGGCTCATTGAAATCTTAGCCTATCTTGGCAGCATGTGTCTGCATGACTTACTTTTTTTTTTTTTTTTATAGCAAAACGTTTTCGAGCACACGATGGTCGCAGTGGCCCCGCGCACGCGCGGGTCCACTGCGACCGTCGTGTGCCCGACGAGCTTTGCTTTGGTCACATCTAATATTGCTGCTTTCTAAGACGGAGGAAGTGGCCTGGCTGTAGGTGCGCGAGTGGACGAGTGGGGCTGGCAGGCAGCTTTGTCGTATTATGGCCCAGGAAGACAGGTAGGCTTGGGTTTGGAGAAAACACACGTGCATCGCAGAAACCTGAAGATAGTTTTCCTGTTTGGGAAAAGGAAATGTCAGTGTGAATGAAGCATAGATAAAATTGGATATATTGTTGACTTCAGCACAATGATAACGAATTTATTTTGTCACGTGTTTGTGGTCATTATGCACGTGTGTATATGATTCGATAACAATGTGGAGAGCGAAAGATGAAGTCACTTATCAGCAAATTGAAATCTAGACCAAAAAGGGACTGCCAAGCGTGTAAGCTGCAGAGATGAACCCAACGGAGAAAGGAAGTAGAAAAGACAGTTACAACAATTTGACGATATTTCAAAACTGATAATGTTTTCTAATGGACATACAAACAAGTATACAGTTTGCTGCTTATTTTTTTAGTGAGGCGGCGATGCAACCAACCGCATTGAAATGTTAATAAATTGTGTTGTACTTGTCTTTTCTAAGCGTGTTTCTTTCGTCGCTGGGTTCTTCTCTCCACTTGTCAGCTGCTGCAAATTGAAAAGTTTATTAAAAATGCATTTAGCTCATTCAAGGCGCCCGCATCGACATCGGCGGGAACGCTATAAGACTCTTCCGGAGCCATTGAGGTGGGGCGCCTTTAATGAGTTAACCCCTTATCTACTGGGAAAATGTGAACACCTCGAAGTGCAAGAGGCAAAGAACCTCATGAGCCCCCGCAGATGCGGGGGGCTCATGAGGTTATTTGCCTCTTGCTGACCTTATTCAAATGCGTGTCCATTGATGGATTATTTGGTGTTGAATTTGCACTGCTTTCAACGACACAGATGTTCATCCACTGGCAGTGATGGGGTTAAAAAGTGCTCATGGCCAGTGTTCAGGTAATGTCTTCATGCCCCAGTGACTGCCAGCCAACTGTTCTTCTATATTGTGTAATTGGCACATTTATTTTTACGTCCGATGCGCAGACTGTGGCTGTTCAACCCCTGTGCTGCCAGTGATCACGAATTTGCGCGCCTAAAACGACTGCACACGACCGATATTTGCATGAAGAACACAGATGTAAATGAACCAAATATGGGCACACATAACTTGACAAGAGACATAAATCTTGCAGCTGGATAGCGTTCGTTTTGCGCCGATAGTGAAAGAGTCAAACAAGACAAGGTGGACAAGGACAAGCAGGTTACTTGCTATTGACAGTTAACTGCAACTGGCCGTTGATGTGGTTGGTCATGTGAAGAGACGGTTGGGGGTATGCTCCAAAATCGTTGTCCGTGATTTTTTTTTTTTTTCAACGGTTCTCGTGATCTGTGATTGCAATTTTTTCATCCTCTTTATCCCTGGAAATAGTGAACGTGAAAGCCAAAATAAAATCGTCGTTTGATCTGTTGCCGTACAGTCTGAGGCCTTTCCTACTCCCCTCCCCCTCCCCCCCCCTTTCCGCCTCCCCCTCCTCCCCCATCGTTGGTTTTCTGGCCGATTGAAGGTGAAGGCTGTCCGTCCACCATCCAGTCACGGCGTTGTCTCCCAACCGCCCAATCCTCCCGTCGTTAGAGTTTTGGCCAGTGAATAGAGGTTATTAAATGATACCTTCCCCTGTCGTCCTCTCTTTCCGTTGTGATCCTGAATGCCATTTCCTTATCGTGAATCGTGGATCGCAAAATAAATCAGAGATGAACCCAAAGAAGAAAGGAACACGCTTATAGTACACGACATTTACGACTCATCTTATTAATGTTTCGGGTTAAAACTCCTTTTTTCAAAATAGACATTAACACCAGTACACAACTGGCAACTTATCTTTTCATGATGGAAAGAAGCAGTCACCTTTTTGGTCTCGGTTTTGTAAAATAAATCCGTGATGGTTAACCCTCCACCACCCACCACTCCCGTAATCCCCTCCCTATCCCTATCCCTCCCCCCATACCCCCTCCCCTCCCTCCCCATATACCCCCCCCCCCCTTTCCGCTATATATGATGAGCACAACTTGGTATTATATCGGATAATATGGACATCGCTTAATTCCACCTATGATAGATTCACTCATTCGGTGCTAGGCGGTAACCCGGTCAATTTACCATTTAACCCCTTCGCTGCCACTTGACGCGCGTCGTGTTTCTGAAATCATTCGTTGATTCAGCGTCAAAGGTCCTCAGCTGTCCCAGGAACAGACATTCAAAGTACTGGCAGCTAGAGGCATCGAGGCCACATGAGCCCCCGCAACTGCAAGACCTCACGAGGACCTTTGCCTCTATGCCAGTTGGGTGTTTGCACGTAGTGTTCCGGCAAGGAAAGGGTTAAGCATGTTTCATTTTCTAAGTTTGGATTTGTTGCTGATCGCAGAAGTGGGTCGCTCAAGGGCACGCCCATGGTCTGCCCATAAAAAAGGAATGGAGGCGCAGATAAATACTGTCAAACCTGAAAATAACTGACCCACCATCTGTGATAGCTGGATCGACTATTATAGTTCAAGGGTATTGTGCGCTTAGCTTTGCGTCGTCCATGGGGAAGCACCGATTTTAAAGTAATCTGGCACTACCCTTTAAAATATTATGACCGATTTGTATTTCGCTGTGGTGTCTGGAATACACCATATAAACGCTATGTAGAACTGTATCAAGTGTTGGCAGTAAGTGTGTCACTTGGTGGTTAAGGATGGTGGGGAGAGGGGGGGGGGGCGCTGCGATGTACATTGATTTTGTTGGGATTTTCTATAAACTTTCGGCCCCTTCTCGCTTAATCGGTTGTCTACATCTGTGAGGATTTATACAAACAGATTTTGAAACATCGTACACACGGGAAGAAAAAAAAAGTAAATACTTTGCAGTAACGTCGATTATGAACAACAGAAAAACTTCTGATGTAAGTTTTGTATCCCCTGGCATTTGTTATAATGTATATACTATTTCAATCTTCTACTGAAGCAAAATGAATGAACTGAAGCAGGAAAAACGACTGAACAAATTTTCCGGTGCTTGTAGAACGCAAACCACATGCACATTCCAGTCATGATGTGAAAATAGCATTTCGCCTTTATGGTATGCGATGAAAGCAGCTTATGTGCGAGAAAAAGCCACAGTAAAAACGTTACATGTATATAAAATCAACTTACTCTGAAAGCGACCACCTAGTAATAAACCTTTTGGCTGTCGGTCTCATTTTTGTGGCAATGGTTTCTGCAGGAATCATCGCGACAGAAACCGCCACCGACAGCCAGAGTGTAAAAGGTGCAAAAGGAATAGATTCTAATGCGCCCATCCATCTTTCGAGGCTTCACAATAATCTTTATCTGATTTCGATACATGGACATACATCTGTTCTACTCATACTGAGCAGCTCGTGGGACAAGCAGTCTCGCCAAAATAAGATCAGTGAAATATTTCTTTCCCCGGTCACGGAAACAGCATTACGGCCGCCTGGGCTGAAACGAGAAATATCAACGTGCATGAGGTACTGATCTTTAACTCATTCTACCCCAGACACACCACAGCAAGATAAGGATCGACCATGATAGTTCAAGGGTGATGCCAGAATAGCTTGGCGCCTATAGGCGCCAAGCTATTCTGGCATCACCCTTGAACTATCATGGCCGATCTGTGTCCTTCACTGCAATGCAGTCTTCAGAGAACAACGGCAAAATTTGGGGATTTCGGGGTTGGGGTAGAATGAGTTAAGTACCCACAAACAACGAGGGGGCCTCACAAATATTAACCCTTTGGTTGTCGGTAGCGGTTTTTGTCGCGATGATTCCTTCAGGAATAACAACACCCTGACATCCTTCAGGAATCATCGCGACAAAAACCGGTACAGACAATCAAAGGGTTAATGCATTTTGTTGGAGTTAAGACCAAAGAGGTGACCGCCGCGAATTTTAAAATGCAAAGAAAATCTAACAACAAAAAACAAAAAAAGAAACTCGCTCAGAACGGACAATTACAACTCAATAGATAGTGTTGTAGTTGCTCTTTCTAAACGTGTTTGTTTCTTTGTTCGGATTTTCTTGCTGGATTGTTTTACACTAGACCTCTGATGTTCATGTGTCATGAGTGCCTGTGTGTGCATTGCATGAGTGCCTGTGTGTGTATCAAACTAAAAGCCTGAACTTCAGCAAGATTCGTCATGGGAACTCAGTACCTCTTGCGTCAGAAACTAGCCTTACCTCTTGTATTCATGGCATGTGTCTTTAGTACAGTCAACGTCGCTTTGACAGAGGTCGAAAATAACTAAACTCGAATGTAAAAAGGACTTGTTCAGTTGTCTGGAAGACTTGGAAGACTCACACTTTTTCTATGAAAATGACTTCACTCACACAACATACATCACTGCACCGTAGACAGAGAAAGTGCCGTGTGTTGGACTGTGAGTGTGTGGCCGGGTGTCGGGCTCTGTGGGTCTGTAGTCACCGAGTGCAACAAATTGCGGGTCCATTTGCAGCCCGCGCCTATTGTTAGTGCCGATAGTTTCAAGTGCAGGAGCGGAAATGTGTACCACGTGGCGTGGTTTATTTGCTCGTAACACTCGGGGCAAGTGGCCAATGGCTGTCGTCCTTACATCTCCGTGTAATAAGATGACTGACTGCGATGTCACTGGTATGTGAAATTAAGCTACCGCCATTTTGTCGATCCATCCTCCAGTGACAATTTGGTGGTGTGTAACCCCTTTGCTGCCAGCGGTCGCAAATTGTGTTTTGTCAATTCAGCGCCAAAGACTGGAGCCCTAGTCTGGAACATGGATACACCGACGTATCAACAACTGAGAGACATAGATCCTCATGAGCCCCCTCAATTGCAAGGGCTTATGATGATCTGTGTCTCTTGCAGTGGGATCTCGTTCACTTTTTCTCAGCAGAGAATTGGTTAACAGACGCACTGAAAAGTGAGCTGTTTTGGTAAAGTAGTGCTGCGCGCTAGTTTGTTTTTTACACCTTAGGAAAGATCCCACTGAGTTATTAATATTATTAACTGTTATTTACACCTTAGGAAAGATCCCACTGAGTTATTCATATTATTAACTGTTATTTACACCTTAGGAAAGATCCCACTGAGTTATTCATATTATTAACTGTTATTTACACCTTAGGAAAGATCCCACTGAGTTATTAATATTATTAACTGTTATTTACACCTTAGGAAAGATCCCACTGAGTTATTCATATTATTAACTGTTATTTACACCTTAGGAAAGATCCCACTGAGTTATTCATATTATTAACTGTTATTTACACCTTAGGAAAGATCCCACTGAGTTATTCATATTATTACTGGACTGCACACAAATATGACGATGCGTCCTGACAGACGTAACCAGATCGACTAGAAGACGTTTTCTAACTTCTTGGAAAACGACTGCAGGGGCGGATCAGTTCTTTCCCGTGGACGGGTAAAACGTTGTGTTTGGTACCTTTTAACCTTAGAGAGAACGCTAAACCCTCCTTTACACTGGCTGAAAAATCGGAAAAATAGGGTGGGCAGGGAGAGGGTGGAAAAGGGGGGTGGGGGAGGGGGGAATAAGCGGTAGTTATCTGAGAACCTTTCCACCACTGGCTGAAATATCCAAATACGGGTTTAGGTGGAGCGGGTTGAGTCGACAGCCATGTGAGCACCTTTCAGGTGAAAATGCTGCAGGGAAGGTGGGGGGGGGGGGGGATATTCCCGACTCCAAAAGGGACTTTGAGATAGCATTTTAAGGGATTTGTGGACTGAAGGGGAGGGGATCCGGGACCTCTGCAACTTCCCCCCCCCCTCCCCCACCTGATCCGCCTCTGAAAAAGTTTTTTTTTCTTTCTTTGTCCGTGATCCACTTTAAGTTTCAACTATCTCCGCTTTGATGAAGGTGAATCCATTACATCAGAAAGTCGGACCGCTCTCCTCGGTAATGTCGGCAAGATCGCATGTTAACGGACAGGTCTCCAGAGAGCGGCAACATTCGTCCTGGCGACAGGGATCTGGGTTTAGAAAGGCGAAGGAAATGACAGAAAAGAAAAGTGCGGTATGCCATTACTATTTTTAACATGCTTTTAGGTGTTTGTCTCGTGGGGGGGCTGAGAGGCTTACTGAATGACTGAGAAACTGCCAAGTACGCGAGATTTCCTCGGTCAGTGTTCGAGTCAACTCAGGCCGACTTCCACCCGAGGACATGTGACTAACCCATTACATCCTGAGGCTGATTTTCTTTAAAAAAAATTGCCTATTGTCCTATGAAGGCTACATTACGGATTAGGAGCTAGATCAACCTTTTTAGTTCAAGGGTGGTGCCAGAATAGCTTGGCGACTTAGGCGCCAAGCTATTCTGGTACCACCCTTGAACTATCATATCCAAATTAATTTCAACCAATAGTTTATTAGGATGAAAGGACTAAGCTGACCGCCGGGCTACCGGCAGATGTAGATGTAGTGAGGTGAAATGCCGGCCCTCTGCTTCGCGTGACGTTTACGTATCCAAGGTTGAGACGATTACGGACGACTAACGACTCTTGACTGACCTGTACGTCATTTGCGCATCAAGCTACGACTGACCTGTACGTCATTTGTCACTACAACGTAGCTGTCACGATTTATCTCTCTCCTGCCAGTTATTCCTTGCACTTAGCACACGACTCTGAAACTCGATGCGTTATCACAAGTCGACTGTGGAACTGAGAAGGGGCAAGAAGACTGGAAAGCCGCGAGTTTCCGCGTATTGCCGCATTGTTGTGTGAAGTTGTGTCGTGAAAGCTTTCCCTTGTACGCGCGCCCTGGAATCCCGCATTAGAGAGAGCTATGTGGATGTGCCGACGGCCGGGGACCCCGGGGGGACATTCCTCGCCTGCCCCGGGCTGTGTCTCACCGCCACAGTGGCGGAGTTATTGGCCCTGCCTTGCCGATCCTTGGGTAGTGTGGGCGCTTCGTGGCGCACCACGTCCCTGTGAGATTCAACCGACTGCTGCTTTTAAAGCTGTCCATCTGCAAGAGGTGTACATTTTCATCAACCCCTGCGGCCACAGGGGTTGATTAAAGTGTTCACCTCTTGCTTGTACATGTTTCTGCGACTCTTTCACAATGTCGATCGACTTTCTCAGGATTCCTACTTTCTCACATCTTTGCTCCTGAGACGGAGGGAGGCCCTTGGGTTTATGGCTTTGACTTGGCGGAGAACAACACGCTTGGGGTGGGCGGGTGCGAATACAAAGAAGCCTACACCCGCTGACCCGGACCGTCAGATTGCGGCGCTGGTCCCCAGAGTGGCCGGTCCTGATGGCGGGAAATGCCAGGCGGCAGGGTGGCGCGAGCGCCCTCAATCAAGCCGCCATTAGCCGGCGTCGCCACAACCTGTCTTTTTTTTTTACACGGAGCCGATCAACCCCTTCACTGCCGGGTACTTGTTAACACCACTCATCTGAAGGAGGCCAAGATCTACGTGTTCCCTTTTGGCGCGGGGTTCATGTGGATCTGTGCCGTTTGCTTTATATCTGCAGGTCACCGCGAATCAGTGGTTAACCCATTTAACCACACCGCCGCGTTTTGGAGATGTCACCTAGTAGATGGATCGACCGTGATAATGCAAGGGTTGTGCCAGATTAGCTTGGCGCCTGATGGCGCTAAGCTAACCTGGAACTACTCTTGATTTAGTGCCGCTGCAGTGTTTTGATTCTAAATGGGTTACCAGACTTGTAACCTGTGACACTTATTACGAGTTGTATTCCTGGCCAACATATTACACGTTGTATTCCTGGCCACTTATTTATTACGAGTTGTATTCTTGGCCACATATTACACGTTGTATTCCTGGCCACTTATTTATTACGAGTTGTATTCCTGGCCACTTATTACAAGTTGTATTCCTAGCCACTTATTACACGTTGTATTCCTGGCCACTTATTACACGTTGTATTCCTGGCCACTTATTACACGTTGTATTCCTGGCCACTTATTACACGTTGTATTCCTGGCCACTTACTTATTACACGTTGTATTTCTGGCCACTTATTACACGTTGTATTCCTGGCCACTTATTACACGTTGTATTCTTGGCCACTTATTACACGTTGTATTCCTGGCCACTTATTACACGTTGTATTCCTACCCACTTATTACACGTTGTATTCCTGGCCACTTATTACACGTTGTATTCCTGGCCACTTATTACACGTTGTATTCCTAGCCACTTATTACACGTTGTATTCCTGGCCACATATTACACGTTGTATTCCTGGCCACATATTACACGTTGTATTCCCGGCCACATATTACACGTTGTATTCCTGGCCACATATTACACGTTGTATTCCTGGCCACTTATTTATTACGAGTTGTATTCCTGGCCACATATTACACGTTGTATTCCTGGCCACTTATTTATTACGAGTTGTATTCCTGGCCACATATTACACGTTGTATTCCTGGCCACTTATTACACGTTGTATTCCTGGCCACTTATTACACGTTGTATTCCTGGCCACTTATTACACGTTGTATTCCTAGCCACTTATTACACGTTGTATTCCTGGCCACAAATTACACGTTGTATTCCTGGCCACATATTACATGTTGTATTCCTGGCCACATATTACACGTTGTATTCCTGGCCACATATTACACGTTGTATTCCTGGCCACTTATTTATTACGAGTTGTATTCCTGGCCACATATTACACGTTGTATTCCTGGCCACTTATTTATTACGAGTTGTATTCCTGGCCACATATTACACGTTGTATTCCTGGCCACTTATTGCACGTTGTATTCCTGGCCACTTATTACACGTTGTATTCTTGGCCACTTATTACACGTTGTATTCCTGGCCACTTATTTATTACGAGTTGTATTCCTGGCCACATATTACACGTTGTATTCTTGCTCACTGGCAATGATGGAATTTATTTTCTGATGACTCTGTCTGAAAAGAATATATCTGACAGAATGGGGCATAATCATCTGTCAATACTAATGCCAGAGGCAAATTTTGCACAGGGATGGAGAGTAGTTGGAGAGGATTGGGGTGGGGGGGGGGGGTGATACCCTGATGATTCCCTACCTCTGATGAGTGGAGGCGTCACACTATATAGGACATAACAATAGCAACATGCGGTGTAGGTCCTCAATAACCATTGCAGCCAATTAAGCATCATGAAATTCTATGCTCGCTGCAGATGAAAGGGGCTGACTGAAAGACTGCACAGACTTTGGAGTATCTGTTCTCAGCACGACTCGTATTCTTTGACAGCATGCGGATTACAAACGAAGAAGGATAGTGCGCAAACACTCTTTGACATTTCTGCCCGCGGCGCGTCACTCGGTTTTCATCGTCACTGGATCCCCAGCGAACTATCGGGCATACATCTGCTTGTCTGCCTTATCGCCGCCAAGGATAAAGTTCTCATAGGTGATGATAGAAAAGGGGAAAAAACGAACCAGGAAGGTAAGAAATCTACAAATTAGGTTTAACCCTGTGTCTGCCGGCAGCGGTTTTGTCGCGATGATTCGTCATGAATCACCTCGACAAAAACCGCTACTGACAGCCAAAGGGTTAATAAAATATTACATGTGCAGGATTGGTAAAGGCAAATCTGTCACTATGTATGATAGAAAAAGAAGGTGCACGAAAGAAACGCGCACGCTTTAGAAAAGACAAGCGCAGGACAGATCAATGTGTTATGTGGTTGTGATTGCAGCTGTGGTGTAAGGTCCACAATCACAGAGCAGTAACAGTTGTACATGTATCACATGTAATTACACGTTTCGTCATTTTTTTTCTCTCAAACGGACCTGAAGGAAATCATAGTTCCTTGGGTTTGTTTTTTCTTTCCGACGTCCGTTTTCCATAATTAGCTCCTCAGCGTGTCAGGATTTGTTTAAGTCTATATACGGCCCGCGCCTCAATTACGTCTGTGTCCGGCTTCAGTTCCTCAGACCGTGGACGGAACCACCACTGGGACGAGGTCATCCTATGTTCTGAGTCAAGCGTCGTCTGTCTTCAGTAGCCGTGCTCCCGGCATGCCCAGAGGGCATGCGATGTGGTCCCTAACCCGTCCGGACTTCCGTCACTCGCTAGCGCACTTCCGTTAAACCTCCGCCTTCACTTTGTCCTTCCCACAGCGGTCCGGCGTGACTCCACTCTCACGCCCTCAAACCAGCAGCGCTTACTCTGCCCAAGGTACACAGAGGAATATACTTTATGCAAGAAAGAGGTACAAATTCTGATCGGCCCCCTTCAACATCTACGTCTCTTGCAGATTGTCCGTAAGGATCAAATGTCATAATACCAGCGTGATGATTGTCCTTTGGTCCTTCCATCTTTCGGTACACCACTTAGCCAAAAAAAGTCATCACTTTAAACCCTGATTACCGACTCAAGAACAGAGATGTAAGTAAGTCAGCCGTTATATGACAAAGCCACAAATATGTCCATTTTTGAGAAAAGCGAGATTACATTGCTATACAATGAAACTCGCGCTTTTCTCAAAACTGGACATACTGGCCATTTAACAAAAATGGAATACCATCCAATGCAAGAGGTATAGATTTTCATGAGCCCCCGCAATTGCGGGGGCTCATGAGGATCTATACCTCTTGCTGGAACCACTTCATATCCATTTTCCTTTGACGGCTGGGGACCTTCGACGTTGAACTCAAAAACTCAAAAACACTATCTGCGTCTGATGGCAGTGTATGAGTTCACGGCAGAAATGGGATACAGAGAGGCATACGATCCTCATAAGCCAATGCGGTTGCGGTACATGAGAATCCATGCCACTTGTAGACTTCAGGAGCTATTCACGATACTTCATGATGTTTGTTGTGGTGGTCTTTCCGTGTTCGGTACACCACTTAGCCAATGGGCTGTCCCATAAAAAGGTCTCCACGGCCTATACGAGTACGCTCTAATTGTCACCCACCTCACCTTCAAGCTAAAACGATGTCGGTCTTCTTTGTGTAAGCGGCACAGACGTACAAATCGCTAAACCCTGTCAATTGGACTTGCACTTATACGCAAGAGCCAAAATCCAGATGAAGGCTCATGGGAATCTGTTTGCTGAGCACAGTGGGCAAGGCACTCAAGCGTTCCCCGCGTGGGTAACACAGATGTTCATGGAGCTGCTCTTTGTCAATGGGGCTAATCGATCTAACCAGAGCTAAAGCCTCGGATTCAGATGATGCTGGTGAGGATCTGCTGCTTGTTCATGTAAGGTGTTTGTGCACGGTTTGTGCGGAGCACTCAGCCCAGTAAGCCACCTGCCTTATGTGGGGATCAGCTGAACACACGAGGACTTCCCGCAGGTCTTTGAGCACCGGCAAGTCAGCCAGTACAGGGACCATCATCGCTAGGGGTGCTCTGGTTCACAGTCTCCAGTCTCCGTGCTGAGCGCTTTTCATCTGCAAGAGGCGCAGATTTTCATGAGCAACTGCACTAGTGGTCATCATGTAGGATGTTTATATGTTCACAGTCTGCAGTGCCAAAAACCAACTCTTTCCATTTTGAAAGAGGCGTCGATTCTCATGAGCCCCTGTGATTGTATGTTCTTTCAGCCAGTCTGTTTCTGCGACAGGCATAGCTTCTCGTGAGCACCTGCAGTCGCCTACTATAATAACCCAATGAAGAAAAAAAACACGCTAAAAAAAGACAGTTACAACACAATTGTGTTGTGTCATTTCTAAGCGTGTGTTTCTTCAGTCTTCGTTCTGCTACTATCCTCATTATACACTCTTGGAAGTCACCTTTGTGGTCTGAATTTCGCCTGACGATAGAACCTGACGTAACTAACTGTAATTGCAGTTGTCAAATCTATCTACAGTATGTATTAGTGTTATTTAGTTTGCGTCATTATGTCTTTCTTGTGTGTTTTATGTTTCTGTGAGCCATAGGAAATTTTCCTTTTTATGTTTGTCGTTTAATGGACAATAAAGTTTATCCAATTCAATTCAATTTAGCATGTGCTTGTCTCATGAATTTCTGTAGGATGGTAATGGGTGCCTGGGTAGCTCATTTCATAGAGCGTTGGCTTCTGTTGCAACAGGTCCTGCTGGGTTCGAACCCGCGTGGGGTTAGAATGCGCGCACATTGTTTTATGTAGCCCGTTTGCCTTCTCGTTCGTTTCTTTGTATCTTTGTTTGTTCGTTAGCTCCTTAATTCGTTCGGTTGGTTGCTTGGTTGGTTAGTTGGTTAGTGTGTTGTTCTCGCTGTCTCTAACTTTTGATAGGCTGGTTTACATGTCTGCCCCTCAGACGAAGGAGATCTTTGAGGTGTTGAGAGTGCTTAAGTGCCTTATGTCATCACTTCACGTGGCCAGCGGCTCTCTAGTACAGTCGTGTGTCATATCCCTCTGTCTCCTGCGCCAAACACATTCTGCTGAAGGTTAGAAATAAGCCGCGGGAGATGGACTGATTGTAAGGATAACCATTTCAAGCTGACCTCAGTCCAGCAAGAGGAACTAAGCTTTTGGTCGTTCTATTGTTTTACACGCACGGTAGTCGCCTTTTGGTCTGGGCACTGTCTTTTCTGTGACTGCAAAGGACAAAAGAAACTTGAAGAGCTTCGGTTTGAGGATCACACCAGTAAGAAAAAGGTCCTTAGGCCGACGTCAGTCGTCGTTGGCCCTTGGGCCAACGACGGCTGAAGTCGGTCCGAGAATCTTTTGCTTACTCCCCCCCCCCCCCCCCCCAACACCCAACCCCAACCCACCAACACCCCCCCCCCCCAACTCTCCTCAGCACAGCTGTTGATACTTGTAAAATGGACACACACCGGGCAGTCTTTCATCCTTCTGTCTTGAGGAGCACAGACAGTATCCAACACAGCGGACGTCCAAGACAGAAAGGTCGCCGTCCCCACTAACGAAGGCACGAGATCACCACGACAGCTGTCCACCCGCAAGAGGCACAGATTCTCGTTAACCTTTGCAGCCGCAGGGGCTCATGAGAATCTATACCTCTTGCTGAAATGGATCTCCTCCGTGTACCGTGCTGCTTTTCAGACGGAGGACAAGGAATCAAGGCAGTTACCTGAGGGAAAGGATGGGATCCGATCACGGAACCATCAGACAGACGTGTCTGCTTGCATCCAGTGCATTGCTTCTCGTCAGTTCTTTTAACTCCTTCAAGGTGAATGTAACCTGTCTGCAAGTGGCATAGATCCTCATGAGTCCCCACGGACGTGGGGACTCATGAGGATCTACACCTCTTGCTGACAGATTTCTGTGTTTCTTGGATGGTTTGGGTTATTTGCCGGGTTTACCACTGACTCCAAGACGTGCTTTGTAAGGACACTCATGACGATCAATGCCTTTTGCTGATTAGATTAATATCAGTGTTTCTTGCGTGGATGGATGGGTGGGTGGGTGGATGGATGGATGGGTGTGTGGATGGATGGATGGATAGATAGACTGACGGACGGTTGGACGGATGGCGATTTTTGCGATTTTAAAAAGGGGTCGGGACTTCAAGCTATCGCTGATTTCGTCCATGGATGCATGGATGGATGAGTCGGCTTTTAAAGGCTTACCAGGGGCGGATTCGGGGGAGTGGGGGTGGGGGGTTCCGGGGGTTTCTAACCCTCCCCCCCCCCGACGCAAAATTCTTTAAAATGCTATAACAAAGTCGCTTTTTGTTTTGTTTGGACACCCACCCACCCACCACCACCCCTCTTCCTTCTTCCCCCACGTGTAATATTTTTTCGAGTTTTCACACACGCAACCACCTTCCCCCCCCCCCCCCCCCCTGTTGTTTGATACATGTATTTTGGGCGAATGATGAAGTCTTAACACCCAAGCGACTTCTCTACACCCCCGCCCACCCCCCACCCCCGCCACTCCCTCCCCCCCCCAACCCCCCCCCCACCCCCACCACCCCCACCTCCACCCCCCACCCCCACCCCCACTCCCCGCTTTTTGTTTTGCGGCCCCTGAAAGCAAGGTCTAGCGTCGGGTGGCCTTTTGTGTCAGGTTGAAGGTGCCAAACAACAAGTTAGAACCCCCCCCCCCCCCCCCCACCTCGGGTTAACTGATTTGCCCCTGCATACTTTGTGTCCTCTGGCAGTAAATGGGTTAACTGTTCTAGTATTTCCTGCTTACAAACGTAATTCCTCAAATGACAAAGTAGGCGAGAAGAACTTTGGGAAGATGTCTGAGTGGTGCAAACAGCGAGCATGGGCCTTTCATAGCGCAGACGAGCCATCCTGAACGAACTGAACTAAACTGACAATGCCTGAAGAATTGAACTTCCGTTCAGCGTTGAGAAAATAAGTGTAAACACTACGCAACTGCAAGAGGCATAGATCCTCATGAGCCCCCGCAATTGCGGGGGCTCATGAGGACCTATACCTCTTGCTGACACCACTTTGGATCGGTGCTCCTGGGACATAATAGATGTTTTTAGTTCTTTTATTTTTGGTCTTGAATGAACGAAGACTGCAGACTAAAGTGCATCAGCTGGCACTCAACGGGTTAATTCGGGCTGTCCTAGTATTTCTCGTTCACGACCATCATTCCTCACTTGACAGAACATTCGACCAACGTGCTTCGGGAGGGGTTGGGAGTGGGAGGCGGACGCAGGTGGGGGTGAAGGGGGGGGTGTTGGGGTGGGGGGGGTGTTGGAGGGGGTCTTTAAGTCCGTGAATCACGTGCGGTATGCAAACAGAGTGGGCGGGGCGCCAGGAAGGTGATATCGTCACGAGACCTTTGTGGTGAGAGGTGCAGGCAGCAATCCGGAAGCCATTACATCGCCACTCTGCAAAACTGTACCATCTTCAAGAGGCATAGATTCTCATGAGCCTATGCAACTGCATGGGCTCATGAGTATCTATGCCTCTTGCTGACTATTGCCAGTGAAGTTCTCGAAAGGGGGAATGGTTCTGGTTTGAGTGTGAGTGTGGACATTGCCCGACCTTTAAAACATCATCCTAGCGCGCGTTCTCCTCGACACCTTGTGCTCATCTTTCTCTCTCCCGACCTGCGCTCACACACACTTCAAAGACTCGCGCACAGGTACACCGTACCCCCACACCCCACTCCAGCCCCGCACCTGAATGAGAGAGAGAGAGAGAGAGAGAGAGAGAGAGAGAGAGAGAGAGAGAGAGAGAGAGAGAGAGAGAGAGAGAGATGGGTTGGTGTCTACCAACCCAACCCAACCCATCTCTCTCTCTCTCTCTCTCTCTCTCTCTCTCTCTCTCTCTCTCTCTCTCTCTCTCTCTCTCTCTCTCTCTCTCTCTCTCTCTCTCCATCAATGCCGTACCTATTTACTTTGTCTTTTATACTTGATCTGCTTTGTAGATCTTGACGACTTTCAGCCAGTGTTTGGCCAAACGCTGTGACGGTACTCTGGGGAATACCCGTGATTGATGTTTGTCATTATGTACAAATTTTGCAAAGAAACGGTTGTCTCGATGTTCACCAGTTCCGATCATAAACACAACATTTCGGTTCAGGTTCCCTGATATTATCATATACCGTCATTTCTTTTGAGTATTTTGTCTGTTTTCTTCGCCGGAAGGAAAGTGTGGTCGCCTTCAAAGTGCACGTGGTAATAATTGGACTGTTGTAAGGCGAGTTCTAGATCATGTACACACAACTGGACTGAGTCATTAACGATTTCGGGGTTGATTTTTGTGCTTTTCTTAAATCATATCTCCGAGCCATTGATCTGTGTTTTCTTAAATCATATCTTTTCTTAAATCATATCTCCGAGCCATTGATCTGTGTTTTCTTAAATCATATCTTTTCTTAAATCATATCTCAGATAACATGACTGGAGCAGATTCCGATATCAATAAGAGTAAAATTAATATCAACATTTAATCAAAAGCGTTCCCTAAGCATATGTGCCACATGCTTTGGCGGGCAATTTTTTTTAATCAAAAGTGTCCCGCAAGCATATGTTTCAAATACTCTAGCTGGCAACTATTTTTTTTAATCCAAATTGTCCAGTAAGCATATTTGCCACAATAGCGGGCGAAAATTAATACTTAAAGAAATAAATCCCAAAAACGTATTTGCCACATAGTCTAGCGAACAACAACAACAACAAAATAATAAAAAGCGTCCCATAAGCATATTAGCACATATCCAGCGGGGAAACATCAGAATATGCAATGTAACATACAGACCAATGGCTTTTTCGCGGCTAACCAGACTGTCTTCACTGCTCAATGCCAGTGCTTTATTTCAATACACGTTGTCGTCTCCAAGACCACCCCGACGATTATAGACACACATATGTGTGCTGATTTGTGATTTTAGACTTCATGGCTGTAAGGTCTAAAATTACAGACCAGCACACATGGGTCTACTTTGTGTGCGTTTGTGACAGGCCAGTCAATAGGGGCCTACCTCACTATCCCGAAGGAGCGTGCTAGATGGGACGTGAAATATGCAGCTTTGGCACCGAGCGGGCCATAACATAAGCAGTTTACAAACGATCGTTCTCCGCGGCAACCCTCCGCAGTAAGTGGGTGACTTGAAGATGCAACAGGCAAAATCTGGTGCAGTAGGCTGACTTCTCCGATGTCTGTGCATGTAGCACAGATGACCAAACTGTGCAATGTAACGTCACCCTGGGCCAAATGGTAAAGATAGGAACAGTCTGCAACTATTAAATGTCCAGGCAAAACAACGGGCTTGTTCAGAGAGTATGTCTGTAAAAAAAAAAAAAAGAGTCGTGGTAAATCAAAGTGGCACAATTACAGTGCGGCGGCATTGATCAGTGTTCAGGTCGTACTCCACAGGCAATAGCTGTCCCTGTCCCCCCGCCCGTCAGGGCCGTCCATTATTACTCCGGTGCCGTGGACGCTCAACGCTGAACTATCCAACCATTAAGTACTACTATATATCCACATGCAAGCTTCCCTTTTATAACATTTATTTAGTATTAACCACTTCACTGCGGAGAAAAGTCGAACACCACCAAGCTGCAAGAAGTATAAATCCTCATGAGCCTCAGTAAATGCGGGGGTTCACGAGGATAATAATAATAATAATTACGGTATTTATAATGCGCTTATCTTATAATAATTATAACTCTAAGCGCGCACTCACAACTCGCGCACGCATGCGCACGCTTTAGACAATGACTTGCGTACCACAAACAGTGGAATACATTACGACGGTCAGCTTGGGGTGGGGAGTGTGGTGATATAGTGCTAAAACTGTTGAAAGAGCTAGGTGAGTTTTTAGGGCGGACTGGAAGGAGGAGAGAGAGAGTGTTTCTGACGGAGAGAGAGTGGGAGAGTGTTCCAGGTGGATGGACAATAGACGGAGAAGGAGCGGGGGCCGAAAGTGTTAAGTTTGGTGCGAGGGATGTGGAGGCGGAGAGGGTCAGAGGCAGAGCGGAGGGAGCTGGCGGGAAGGTGTGTAGGGGTGAAGTAAGTTGGAGAGATAGGCAGGAGCGCAGTTGTTCAGGGATTTGTAGCAGAGAGACAGAATTTTGTATTGGATGCGTTGGGGGATGGGGAGCCAGTGAAGGAGTTTGAGTAGGGGTGTGACGTGGTCGGATTTTTTCTTTCTGAGGACGAGGCGGGCAGCATTGTTCTGAACGCGTCGGAGAGTGAAAAAGGTGGAGTGAGGGAGGCCGGAAAGGAGAGAGTTGCAGTAGTCGATGCGATATAAGATGAGAGAGACAGCAAGTTTGGTGGCAGCTTCGGTAGTGAGGTATTTTCTGATCTGACTGATGCGGCGGAGGTGGAAATAACATGCCTGGGCCGTGGCGGAGACGAAGCTGGTCATGGACAGAGAGGAATCGAGGATAACGCTGAGGTTCTTGGCCGAGTCAGAGAGGGAGATGGGGGTGCTATCGAGTTGAAGGTGGAGAGAGGGAGGGAGCTGGGAGAGTTTCTGGCGAGTGCCTACCAGCATGGCTTCCGTTTTGTCGTCGTTCAGTTTTAGCTTGTTTGCTGTCATCCAGTTTTTCACGTCTTCATAGCAGTCAGCCGTGCGAGTCAGTAGTGACTGAGTGTTGTCGAGTTTGTCTTTGTCTAGCAGTTGTGAGTCGTCAGCGTAGAGGTGGTTGTGTATGCGGTGAGACTGGATGATGTTGGACAGAGGAGAGGTGTAGAGTGTGAAAAGGACCGGGCCCAGGACGGACCCCTGTGGAACTCCGCAGGAGAGCGTGACTGGGTTGGAAGAGACGCCGTTGATGGTGACGGACTGCTGTCTGTCGGAGAAGTAGGAGAGAAACCAGGAGTGAGCAGAGTCAGTGATGCCGAAGGAGTGGTGGAGTCGGTGGAGGAGGATAGAGTGGTCTATTGTGTCAAAGGCGGCAGAGAGATCGAGTAGTGTAAGAAGAGAGATGTTGCCCGAGTCGGTGGAGAGAAGCAGATCGTTTAAGATATGTAGAAGGGCTGTTTCAGTGCTGTGATGTTTGCGATAGGCAGACTGGAATGGACTGAGGAGGTTGTTGTCGGTGAGGTGGAGGTTGAGCTGGTTGAGAACAACCTTCTCAAGAAGCTTGGACAGGAAAGAGAGATTGGAGACTGGGCGATAGTTCTTGAGTTCGTTTGGGTCGAGGTTGTGTTTTTTTAGGAGAAGACGGACGATGGCGGACTTGAAGATATCGGGGACGGAGCCGTTTTCTAGAGATGTGTTGATGATGTCGGTAATGAAGGGCAGAAGTTTTGAAAGGCCGTCACGGTAGAGAGAAGCTGTGAGGGGGTCTAGCTCGCAGGTTTTGAAGGGCATGGACTTTATGGTCTTGAGGACTTCATCCTGAGAGACGGGGCGGAAGGACGAGAGGGGAGTGCCGGAAAAGGTGGGGTCGGGAGGGCAAGGCGGAGAAGGCAGGGTGTCGAATGTGTCGCGCAGAGTTTGGATTTTGTCCGAAAAATAGGTAGAAAAAGCAGACGGGAGTTCTTCTTTGCTCTGTGTGTTGGGGAGAGGAGAGTCTTTAGAAGTGCCTAGGAGTGTGTTCATGGTGGCGTAGAGGGTTTTGGAAGAAGTGGATTCCAGGATTTGGTTTTGAAGGTATTTGCGTTTAGATTCGGAGTTCATTTTGCAGACTTTGGATCTAGTTGTTTGGAAGATCTGTCTGTGAACGGTGAGGTCAGATGAGCGCCAGAGGCGTTCCGCTATGCCTCTTGCTGAAACCGCTTTGTATCCATGTTCTGGCTTTGCCGTTGATGGTTGGTTAGTTCGGGGTTTAACTTCCACAGCACCGGAGTGATAATGAACGGCCCTAACGGGCGGGTAAGGAGTGGGGAGGGGGGTGGACACAGACAGCTATTGCCTATGGAGTACGAACCTGAATACTGATCAATTCGGCCGCACTGCAACTCTTCCACTTTGATTTACCAGGACTTTTGACGGACATGCTGTCTGAACAAGCCCATCTTTAAGTTTTGCGGCCTGGACTTTTGCCGTTGAATTAACAATGATTTCCAAAACCGCGTTCGCTGGCAGTCAAGGGATTATTATTACATGGTATTTATATGGCGCATTTCTCGTTTTTATAATATAACTCAATGCGCAGAATGTAGCCGCGAACTAAACCCAACAAGCACGCTCACGTGAATCGAACTGTTACTACGTCTATGGAAGTACGTTGGTGTCATACTTATAACTGTACGCCGCTTGTACGATATTCCAGCGCCTCGTAAAGAGCAGAGAAGAAGGCGTTGGTTTACGGCGGCCGGATGTCAGGCAAGAGTTTCGCCCCTTGGAAAGCGAATATAAAATGTGAGCGTTATATGGATCATAAAGACATGTCCAGTCATCAGCAAGAGTAATAGATCCTCATGAGCCCCCCGCAATTGCGGGGGCTCATGAGGACCTATATCTCTTGCTGACAGTGTTTGGAATCATCATCAATATCCTAAAATTGAGGAGAACATGAGTGTGTAAGCGTGCAGCTGATTGTATGCACCATAAAGTCAGCCGAGCAGTGAGCGCTAACGGAGGCGGGCCATCACAAGGCACATGAAAGGACGCCAAGACTTTGGGAAGCAGAAAATAGACCCTTTACCGCCACAAATGAATCTGACTTAACCCTTAGTATCAACTACACAGGGCCGGAAAATAATGCGTCCATGGAGGCGACTGTTTCAACCAAGTGGCATAGATCTTCATGAGACCCTGCTGTCGCAGGGTCTCATAAACATCTATGCCTCTTGGAGACGTGAGGATTTCTTCAATTTCCTCTGAGTTTAGGCCGATGATAAGTACGCCGGTACAAAGAAAAGTGACAACATTAAAAGTTTCTCTTCTGGCTTATCTTGTGTGGTATAATGGCGCAACACACACACACACACACACACACACACACACACACACACACACACACACACATACACACACACATACACACACACGAACACACACGCACACACACACACACACACGCACGCGTACACACACATACATACACACATACATATACACGCGCACACACACACACACACACACACACACACACACACGCACGCATGCAAGCAACCACGCCAACCCACCACAAACCCACCCACAAACCCGTACACAACACACGCTGATTATTGTGATACAGTTGAAATAGTTTATAAATTGTGTTCTCAGAATGTGCTGTCTTAAAATATCATAGATTATTATTATTATTATTATTATTATTATTATTATTATTATTATTATTATTATTATTATTATTATTATATTTCGATGTTGTTTTTATCATTATCAATATTAATATCATCGTCATCACAATTATCATCCACGACAAGTAGTAATTCTCAGTATCTAATTGAAATTATTTTGAAGACTGTACGTTCTCTTCTCATCTTGCTTATTTTTAATACAGTCTGACGTGTGCTTTTAGATGTTAAGTGTTGAATGAAGTGGTGTGTAAGTTTCACGAGGCTATAGTCACTGCGCCTGCTTGTGATCTCTACATCAAGACGCCGGCCGCGGAGAAATAGTCTCCCACGGTGACAGAATTCTGGGCAGGCCCACAACCTCCGTTTCAAATCACTTCACAGTGTTTTTCACAGGTAAAAAAAACACCAACCCATCACCACCACCCACCCACCCTTTCTCCCCCCTACCCCCATCCGCCCCATTTCTCCCACCCACCCCCCTCAAAAAAGAAGAAATGCGTATAAAACTTCTTTTAGGCATAAAGTAGCTCAAGAGATGTCGCGATCAGGTTATCGCTTCAGTTACTTCATGCCTAGAAAAAATATACATATTTCATTTTTGTCTTAATGTAATTTTTTTAAATAGTAAATTATTTTACAATTGTACTTTTTAAGTGAATTTCTTTTCTTTTCTTTTCTTTCTTTTTTATTTATTTTATTTATTGTTTTATTGTTTTGGTGGGGCGGGTGGGGAGGGGGGGGGGGTCTTTGCATTTTATACGCTTGACGTCACCTTTTCAAGTAGACTACTAGATCTTTTAGCAATTTATTCTAAAGTTTTAAAATGTGTAGTCTTACAGTTTCTTCGTCAACTCGCCTGGATACATCACTAAAGACGAGTTGACTCACTTGTATCCGTAGATATGATTTTTTAATTATTGTTTGTTTCTTTGTTTCTTTGTTTGTGTTTCTTTGTTGTTGATGTTGTTTTGTACATTCTCCAATTTCTCTAAATGGAACATAGATATCAAAATTACGCCTGACCTCCATTGCGCGTAATGAATCACGAGTGCCCCGCTCGACCGATACATTGTACATTTTAACAAGCATTTTGACGATCGACCGGAGCTCAAGTGATTTATTTTGCTTAAGGGGACGTCAAACATAATTTAATTTATTTGTGCAACGACTTCTTATCAGTGTTTTATGTACCTGGAATCGACTTGTTTTTTCATGGAAAGGGTGTGGTTTCAAATGCCTTACACGCTACACAGCTGATTACTTGAGTCTGCCTCAGTGGTTGGGCTCAGTTGCAAGAGTGAGCTTAATCCTGCACCAGGCACTAAGCTATAGCGGAGCACCTTGCTTAGTGGCCTGCACAAGACTGAGCTCACTCATGCAACTGGCCCCTGGTCGTTACCGACGTGGCAGTGCAACGAAACAGTTGAACAGGTGCCGGCGGAGACAGCACAAACTTTGTCATCACACATGAATGGAGAGCTGTATCACATGGACGGAGAAAGGGCGTGAGGTGTATAACAATTACTGAAAGACATGAGTGAACAAAATAATCACGTCTTCAACAGATTTTTTTTTTATTACTGAAGAATTCATTGTATTCCGTTGGATTTAGCCGATCTCCGCGGGGACTGGGACCGGGATTTTGTTGTCTTCCTTTCCAGTGTCTAGTCATTCTCCGTGTTCACATGGTCGGGTGGCCCCTGTTTGTCTCACTCGATTCGCTACCGCTGAACAGCGGAATTGAATCGAGGGAGACAACCAGTGTGTGTCGGGTGTAGAGTAGCTTGTATTAACTTTGTAGTCACATTCCAATTTTTCTCTGTGACGGGAATACTGTTTGTGCGGCAACCAGAAGCTTTACCGTATACGACTCCTAAATTCAAAACTCCAACACCAGTCCGCTGAGGATTAACGTGTAAATTAAACCCTGTAAAGCAAGAGACACAAGTTCTCATGAGCCCGTCGCCTGCTGCTGTATGGGCTCATAAGCATCTGCGCCTCTTGCAGACAGAGGGAGGTGGAATTTTCAGCATGACGTTGGAGCGGCCTGATGAAACACGTGCGTCCCTTTGAGCATTCCGTCTGTTCACTAATTTTTCCATTCCGCATTTTGACAAATTGAGCGTCACATGTTGCGGTAGCGAGCGTCATCTGGCGGCCAGAGGGAGGGGAGAGTGAAATTGTGGACGGGAAAAAAAGGAGGAGAAACCAAACTGTAGGAAGCTGTCCACACACACACACGCACACACACACACAGGGAGAGGAAGAAATTGTGACTAAAACAACAGGGGATGGACTGACAGGTTTATAGCTGTCTTTGAGTTATCTCGTGTGCACTACCAACGGGCGCGCATCCCTTCCACGTCCAAAACCAGATGTGTGCTGGTCAGTGATTTGGGACCTTACGGCCGTATGGCTATAAGTTCCAAAATCACAGACCAGCATACGAGCTTTTCAGCTTCAGCATTGGCTAAACTCACGTTATTTAAATACCACAAATCACACAAATTTAATCGAGATCTCAAGGTTACGTTGTATTCCAACAAGCTAAAAGTCAGACGCTCCTCGTAACTAACATGACATGATTAGCTATTTAAAAAAAAAAAAAAAAAACACCCGTCAGTCAAAACGAGACGTCAGTCAAGCACTAGTCTAGAGCTATGACAGTGTGGCGAGTATTCATCTGTGGCAGTTGGCGGCGGAAGCGAAATTAGCTTGCAAGACTTGGTTTGAAGATGGCAAAAGCAGAAGGATGGACCGTTATATACATGGAACGTCTTATCACCTCTTCTTCTTGAGAAACACAGATGCAAATAGCGCCTGGCAGTGTGTGTGTGTGCGTTCGTGCGCGCGTGTGTGTGTGTGTGTGTGTGTGTGTGTGTGTGTGTGTGTGTGTGTGTGTGTGTGTGTGTGTGTGTGTGTGTGTGTGTGTGTGTGTGTGTGCATGAGTCCGTACGTGCGTGTGTGTTATTCCCTGGGTGCGTGCTTGATGATTCAGGTTTTTTTTTTCAAAAATGAATTGAACCTATGTGTGCGTGTGTTTGTCACTGTCTGTGTGTGTGTGTGTGTGTGTGTGTGTGTGTGTGTGTGTGTGTGTGTGTGTGTGTGTGTGCGTGTGTGTGTATGTGTTTGTGTGCGTGTGTGCGTGCGTGTATGTGTGCGTGCGTCCATGTGTGTGTGTGTGTGTGTGTTTATTTTTCCCGTGCGTGCGTACTTGTTTTAGTTTGGTGTTTGTTTTTTTTTCAAAAATGAATTAAACCTTTCATCTACAGTCGCAAACACATCCATATCAGCCTTCAAACACTGCGGTGGCTCATGAGGATCTTTGGCTATCGGAGACGTAAGATGGCGACTGACTGTGAGAGAGAAATCTGTATGGTTGCTGGAGAAGGCGCAATGTTTTCCTCATTACTCAGTCTCACGGGGAGCGCTCAAACGCCTATCGCAGCTGTTGCAATCTAGGCGCAACTCTAACCCCCATACCTCCCTCAATTTGAGGGCCAGAGACATAACAGTTCATTTTTGCAAGAGACATGGATCCTCATGAGCCTCTGCGTTTGCAGGGCCCATGAGGATCCATGCCTCTTGCAGTAGGAAGGTGTTGGGTGAGGTAGTGCCGTGGAGGTTTTTTTTACCGTGTTCGCTCCAACCGTCTCTAATTTTTCTCACCGCGTTTTTGCAGCTGTTTGCAGTATGCGGAACACGAAAACCGTATCCACCCCTTTTCTTACACCCCACTCCCACACCCCACACCCCCCAATCACCTCCGTCACCCACCTCATATCCTCCGATCATCCCAGCCACCTACACATCTCCCCCTCCCCCCACCCCACAATAAATAAATAAATAAAAATTTAAAAAAAATAATTAATAATAATAATTTTGAATAACATTTTAAAAACACCAAAACCTGACACTTACAAAAACTCATGACAGAACCTGACAGAACATTGCCACTAAGGTCATGACTTTGACTGTCAAATGCAGCTACAGTTACATAAAACCTATACGAGTTGCTCTTCCTGCTGCAGCGTGCTTGTTCAGACAACGGAGCCGCGCTCGTGTATCTTTTCCGGGTCCTGTGCTGCAGCTTGTCTTTTTCCCGCATACATTATCACTTTCTCACTTCTAGTTTATTAACGCTCAGGTTGTCGCCGAAACAAAACTATTCTGCTCAACATAGGACCATCTGGGGTTTTCAATGGAACCCTCCAAGTCTTTCAAAGTCATTTGCTCAGTGTCTGTGTTGGCATTATTCACCGCTCACAACCTGACTGATACGGTGCAGGAGATTTTGTGTTCGTGTATTTGTTTATGATTTAAAGAATCCACGCAGGAATAAGCCTACAATTATATCTCCCCATCTCTCCCTTGCTTTGATAAGTTTAGTTTAGTTTAGTTTAGTTTAGTTTAGTTTAGTTTAGTTTAGTTTAGTTTAGTTTAGTTTGTTCGTTTGTCTGTTTGTTCATTCATTTGTTGCCGTTTGTTTGTTCGTTTGTTTGTTTGTTTGTTTGTTTGTTTGTTTGTTTGCATTAATGCCCGCATAGAAGTGCAGAATGCGAAATTTCTAGATGTAGAGATAACGTGACGGCGGAGGGCGGGTGTCACTGCGGGTAGCCATGTTCCGCTCCCCAGTCCCGCTGACAGCGCCTCACCTCCCGCCACCCCTACCCCAGCAAGACCGAGACTAGATCGACGTGTTGACTGTGATCACACCGGTTACCTCACTTTATCCGCGTAGCGGATGAAGGGAGGTAACCGGTGTGTGTGATTTTTGTGAGGTAATCGACACCAGCTCCGCGCCACAAGACCTGTTTTCCCTGCAGCCCAGCTCTACATGCCTTTTATGCAAGAAAGATGAAGGTAAATAGATAAGCCGGCGTGCAGAGCTACAATCCAGTCTTCTATCGCCCTTGGACAAACACTGCACTGTTCACGGATCGGGTTCTAGGCGTCTGTGTGGCAAACCCTTCCATCTGCAAGAGGCATATACACTCATGAGCCCCTGCTACGTAGGGACTCATAAGTGTATATGCCTCTTGCTGTAGATATTTGCCCTTATTTACATCTTCAGACGGAGAAGGTTGTGGAGGTTGATATGGACCAATTGCAGACAAAAACTTGTACTTCGCACAACACTGGGGTTTGTTTGAAACAGTCTCAGTCAGATTCTTCCACACTGGTTGTCTCGATTAGCTACGACTGATCAGCGGTGGCGAATCGAGAGAGACAACCAGTGTGAATCTAGCCTACACTGGTCACGAACTTGTCTCCGTCGGTATGAACCGAAAAATGTCTAGATCATCCGGCGATCATCTTGAAGACTTCGGCCTGCAAGTTGGGTCAACGCGCAAAAATGTATACACTGAAAGGTTGTAGTGTGTCTTTATGGAACTGCAAGCATGACCATGTATGTGTTAAAATCTCGTTAAAAGTAACTTACAGGCAAATAATCTAGTGTTATCACTTCACAATATCTTCTTTATAATGTTATTAGTATGTCTTACAATAATTGTAAGCATGAATGTGGTAAATGAGAGACTTTTTTGCTCTTCTCCTTTGTACATAAAAGAGTTCCACCATTGGGCACAAGAGAAAATAGAAAATCTCTCTTACGTGTGCCGACTTCAAATAGTTGTGAAAAGAAGGGTAGAAAATCTTAGTTGAGGCAAGACAACATTGATAACCCGTAGTATCGGCGAATTTTGGCACTCAAAGCCTGCCATGGAGCAGATCACTTTAAAAATCTTCTTAACTAGGCCATAATCCTGGTGTGTCACCTAATATTGTTCACTTTCACATTAGGTTTTACTTGTTGCTACTCGGTAACGTGATTTAACCTTACATTGCCGAGAAAAAGCGGATGGGGTCTAATTGCAAGAGGCATAGATCTTCATGAGCCCCCGCAGTCCAGTGAGGAGCTATGCCTCTTGCTGAGACCACGTCGTGTCCATGTATTTGGACAGTTGCGGCGTTTGGTCGTTCAGTGAACGGCACAGATTTCAGAAACAAAATGTTCGCCCGTTGGCAGGGATAAGGTTTAAACTATGAAGTCTTCAGACAGGACAGTACTAACTTTGGACGTACAGACATCACTTGGAGAATACCCAACGAAGAATGAAAACGCTTAGAAAAGACAGTAACTGTCTTTTCTAAGGGTGTTTCTTTCTTCGTTGGGTTCTTCTCTGCATTTTACACGCTTGGCAGTCACCTTTTTGGTCTGAATTTCGTAAAAACGTCAGAAATGCCATGTCACTTTTAGGACACTATATGGACAGAGACTACCGAACTGAACCTGTTGAGCTCCAACACTCACGGATTTAGTTGTAGTGATGATTCCGCAAGGCTTTTTGGGGGAAGGAGGAGGGGGGAGGGGGAGGGGTGGTGGTGGTGGGCGTAAGGGGGGGGGGGGGGAGGTCTGATGATGTTTTGCGGCGTAATACAGATCACGTGGAGATTCCGCACACGTAGAAACACCACGCGCAAACAACCCACCTCCGCAAAGTATGTTAGCGATCCACACCATCTACCGCCGACCGTCTGTTGCAAATCGATCCGCCGTGACAGTTCAAGAGTAGTGCCTGATCGGCTTGGTGAATTTCAAGGCACCAGGCGCTACCTTTGAACTGTCAATGTCGACCCATCCTCGAAACCATACACGTATTGCTTGGCAGATTAAGGTAATTTACCTTATTTTTGGTCCTGGTAGTAAACACGTTCGAAATTCATGCCATCCTCACGGCATCATGTTGTTACATACAAACATCTGCACAGGCGCTAGCATTGTTCTGTTCCGCTTTTTTTCCCGGCAGAACTGATAATGAAGAAACAATAGATGTTTTGCGGCTGTTTTGAACAAAATAAAAGGTAATGAAAAAAAATCAACGCAATCTTAACCCATTTTGATCAGCCCTGACGCACTACAGCAGGAGCTGGGTCGACCATGATAATTCAAGGGTAGTGCCAGATTAGCTTGGCGCCTGTCGGCGCCAAGCTACTCTGGCACTGCCCTTGAATTATCATGGTCGATCCATCTCCTGCAACAGGTGCATAGTCGTTAGATAACGCCTCCAAAATTTGGGAAAGACGTGCGCCGGGCTGAATGAGTTAATGTATGTAGAAAAAGAGTACAAAGAAATTCCTAACACCTAACAAAAAAAAACAAGAAAAACACTGAGCCTTGGACCAGAAAGAAACGCTCTCGCATGTTCGTGTGTGTGTGCGTGCGTGCGCGCGCGCGCGCGCGTGTGTGTGTGTGTGTGTGTGTGTGTGTGTATGTATGTGTGTGTGTGTGTGTGTGTGTGTGTGTGTGTGTGTGTGTGTGTGTGTGTGTGTGTGTGTGTGTGTTTCCCCCTCAGTGTTAATTCGATATGTTCATTATGCAGTAACCTAGGTTACAAAAACACCGATCGGTGTAGGAAAAAATATATACTTTTTTTATCTGTTTTTTTTTATTTTTTAATCTATATTTGTTGGTGCTGCGTTTCTGTTGATACGAGCGTATTTGATTATTTTGTTTTCTTTTTTTTCTAAGCCACCCTCTTTTTTTTCTTCTTCTTCTTCTTTCTTTGTCATCGCTAGCGCGGACGCAAATGACAACGGTTGTCATTGATTCCTCGCATTACAAAAAATAGCTTACTTCCTTTATTTAATTTGGTTTTACTTGAAAAATAAGTGACTCACACTGAATTTATGATGAAGATATTTGATACGAAGAACATTGCCGGCGTTAGAATTTGTTCCCACAAGTTTCTAAACTATGACGTAATAATTTGTACAACCTCATTTGCACAAGTTTCTAAACTATGACGTAATAATTTTTACAACCTCATTTGCATTTTCATTGACCCATTTCATCTCAAGTCCGCACGTCTCAAAGTTTGCAGGAGGTGGATCGACCATGATAATTCAAGGGTAGTGCCAGATTAGCTTGGCGCCTGAGGGCGCCAAGCTAATCTGGCGCTACCTTTGAATTAGCGTGGTCGCTCCATATCCTGGTGCACCGAGTTTAAATGGATTAATTTTCTAATAATATTTATTATTATACTGGCGTCTCCCGTGTGCAAATTGACAATGTATGTCTGTGCTGGTCTGTGATTTTTTTTTTTTTTTTTTTTTTTACCTTACAGCTTAACCATTTCACTTCTAGTGGACACACAATTCTGTCTTTGAAAACAAGACGCTTTAACACCAAGTAATACCAACCAACTGAGAAACACAGATGAACAGGGTGAGCAAGAGGCAAAGAACCTCATGAGCCCCCGCATCCGCGGAGGCTCATGAGGTTCTTTGCCTCTTGCAGATGGTTGGTGCTCTCATTTTTCCGGCAGCAATGGGGTTAAGATGAAAAATCTCCAAAAGCACCACACATCTGTAGCTGGAGACATTAGAGAGTGCGTGCACAGAAAGTTGTTCACCGTCACACACAGATCACGTCAAGCTGAGCGATATTTCCTTTTCTTTTCTTTTCCTACGTACGATCCCCAAAATACTAAGTTTAACTTGCAAGAGATGGCGTGCCTTATCTCCTAGCGGTCTACCATGCAAGACGCCAAATGAGAATTTGATACTACGCCAAACGGTGATAATCACTCCAAGTTCCGTACGTTTCATTCGACGTAAAGAAAGAAAATCAAGAGAAATAATGACGATAAAACTTGTATGACCACGGCAAAAAGTGTATGTGTTTGCCGTGATTTTTGTTGATTTTACTAATAGTAGTTTATTCCTTGTTGTTTTTTTTTAAATTGGGGGTGGGGGGGGGGGGTCTTCTTTCATTCTTTGTTTCGTTGTTTCTGTCTGTTTCTTTCATTTTTCTTCCTTGTTTGGTTTGGTTTGGGTTTAGTGTTTGTTTTCTCTTTGTTTTGTTTGTTTTTGCTTTTGTCTTTTTTCGTTTTTGTTTTCGTTTCTTTTCTTTCTTTTTTTTTTCTTTTTTTTTAATTTATTTTGTTTTTGGGCATATATATGCAGTTGTTTTAGAACCGATTTGGGATATACATTATTCAGTAATAATAAACTTATGAACAAATGAAAGAACGAACAAATGAGTCCATCGATTGAAAACCAATGATAAACTTTGTTTTAAAAATCTGGAGATAGAGTGATCAAGACACTTCGGAAGCTCTCAATTATTCAAGCACTGTCCTGGAGCTTTCATGGTCGATCCAGTTCCCACAGCTTGCTGGTGGTTCTTAGCAGACGATGTGTTTTCTTCATTCATTTGGATAAGGCAATAGCACTTCAGCCTGACGTTGATCGCAGTTGATGTGCACGCCAACTAAAGTAGGCCTAGGAACTTTTACTCTGAAGGCTCTTGTATACCACCATCGTAACTATACTGACGAGCAAAAGTAATGCGACACTTTTTAATCATCGGAAATACTGAGGCCTACAGATGTCGCATTACTTTTGCTCGTCAGCATACTTTAGGTGGGTGAGCTGCGGCCGGTGTGGGCCCGAGGGCCTTTTGCTCTCTAGGCTGTTGCACACCATCATAGTATCTATACTGACCAGCAAAAGTAATGCGACATTTTTGGACTCATCGGGAACACTTTAGTGTTTCCGATGATTCCAAAAATTTCACATTACTCCTGCTCGTTAGCATACTTTAGGCCGAGCGGGGGGAACTGAGGGCCTTTTGCTGCCTGTGCCGTGGGTGTCTGGTTGTAATGAAGAACCCAGTATCGCTAATCCAGTCCCAATTAGACGCCAGCACAACAGTGAGGCAACACACGGGCAGGAAAGGGTCCGCGCGGTAAGAAAACACAAGGCGGCTAGAGTTTCCCATATTTATTGACTAGGCCTTCACTCCGGCTTTTCTTCCTCCCAGACACGCCAACAATGGCGACTGTTGAGCAATGGCTGATGGGAAGTGTCACGTGCTACACCCCTCACGTGCCAAACAAATGCACGTGCAATGGCCGGATGAGAATCGGGCTTTTTACACAAAAATACTCAGTCAGTCTGTGAAGTAATGGAAACCGGCTATGACACAGACAATACAGGAATAAATGAAAAACAGCCACGTGAGGGACTAAACATTTTCAACACAGCTGACCTTGCCGTTTGGGGTTGTACTTCCCAGATAGATCAACTAGGGGAGTACACCACAAGTACACTTCTATTCAAATGAGATGCTTTGCAACTCATCTGAATAGAAGTGTACTTGTGGCGTACTCCTCGAAGGGTCTGTCTGGGTGACTACAATCGCAATCGGTACAGGTGGACTGATACATTTATCAATGAGGACGAATTGATGAGGACGAATTGTAAGTAATGCATACATCTCATAATCAGTTATGTTTGTGCTGTTATGTGATTGTAGATCTTACCACGAAAAGCCGTAAGGTATAAAATCACAGACCAGCTCACAATGTTGAGCAAAGTGCAGGCACAAAAACAATCGCACGTCAGACTATCTGAAGAAAAAAAAAACTACGCTATATAAAACTAATGTGACAAGTCTGCCTCCATTTTAGTTGCGTGTTCAGCTGTGGACAAGATAACAAGGGAAAATAAACAGCAGGACTGAAATGCAAAGCTGACGAAATAATATGGCAGTAATACATGAATTTACCAACAAACAAAATGTTCCCTGAGTGCGAAAGGCCAATACGCAAAGTTTAAAAATTAAACAAACAAAGAAACAAATCAATAATATAGAATAATAAGAATTTCTAATTCTAAACTACATACGAACTATGACATTATCGTTTGAAACAAAATGTTAATAGTATAAACATGCAGACACGTCAAACCCGTACATTCATTACAGTTTGTGTGCCGGTGTGGTTAGTAATGGTAAGTCTTGATGCCCTGACACTCTACAACAGGATGCGGATCGACCATGATAGTTCAAGTCTGGTGTCAGAATAGCTTGGCGCCTATGGGCGCCAAGCTATTCTGACACAAGAATTTAACTATCACGGTCGCTCAGTCTCCCGACTGAACTGTGACATGAAAAAAAAAATGTTAATTTCATCCTCAGGGTGTCGTGGTTACACAAAGATGGCGGTCTGATATTTCCAGCAATGTCTTGACGAGTGCTTCATGATTAACCCCATGAACGCTACGGACGATGCCGTTCGGCGGAAAACACGCGTAATGACGTCAGTAGCAGTCGAGGGGTTAAGGAGCATCACAGCAAACCCGGCCTATGGACCCGCGCACTCTGTTAACTCATTCTACCCCAGACACACCACAAGCAAGATCGACCATGATAGTTCAAGGGTGATGCCAGAATAGCTTGGCGCCTATGGGCGCCAAGCTATTCTGCCATCACCCTTGAACTATCATGGTCGATCTGTGTCCTGCACTGCAATGCAGTCTTCAGAAGACAACGGCAAAATGTGGGGATTTCGGTCTAGGGGCACAATGAGCTAAGGACACGCGCACTCTGTTACTCCAACAAACTGTTACTGAAGCAGTCAACTAAACTGCGGACATAATAGTGAGGTTTCGTTTGAAGCGAACGACTCCCAACAACGAACGCGAGCCAAGTCACGGCAGATGACGAAAATCACCAAGAGACATAGATCCTCATGATCCCGGGGGCTCATGAGGATCTATGCCTCTAGAAGGTTTTTTTTTTTTTTTTTTTTTTTTTTTTTTTTTTTTTTTTTTTTTTTTTAGTGTTGTCCGTTCTTATGGTACAAACTCTTTGTCAGTCGTAATTTCGCTCTAGTTCGTTCAGTGTTGGGAGACGTTCGATGCAAACAGAACCTCACCGAAAGCGTAGAGGACGACAACGTCTGACAAACACAATAAATGTATCCTGGTACGGGAGTTCAAAATCACCGACCAGCACACAACTGTATAGTATTGTATATACGGTGATATCTGAAGCCGGCGTACCAGCCAGTTCTTCTTTTGCATTTCAATAATAAACGATAAGTAGGTCCATTGCATTTCTGTCTGTTGGTCTAGTTTGAACATTTAATGAACTGTGCTTGTTTAGTCTGCTTCTTTGTGTGTTGGGAATTTCTTGCACATTTCACGCTTGGCAGTCACCTCTTTGGTGTGGATTTCTGCTTTGCCACGAAATGCACTGACCTTGTCAGAAGAGTGTACTATTGTTCCTAACGACACCGTCACATTCTGAGAATAAGGGCTGTGTTTCCATATAGCTTTACGCGACAGCGACGCGGTAGGACACAGCAAAAATGTTGCTAAACAGGAGGTGGAAAATCGCTTTGTGTGTGTCCATACAAGCAGCGCGACAGGCGGCATCACGCCCCTATTTAAGCTCAAAATTGTCGCGTGCTGAAAATCGTCTTTCGTTCCTTGGGGCGATACACTTTTCGCCTGTGCTACCGTAATCGCGTCGCTCATATGTAAGCATTCCTTCTTTATTTCTATGCGAGTTCTCGATTCATGTCGCTGTCGACCCCGCTTTCGCGTCGCTGTATGGAAACACCCCTTAAGACTGACACAAATAGAAAATCATTCAGCATCTGACACACTACATCAAAGATGTTCATCGAGATTGAGTAAGGGTGGTGCAAGAACACTACATTGTAATCTTTGGTGGATTTAAAATAAACGAATTTGCTTTCTGTGAAGCCATTTGATTTGATTTGATTCGATTCGATACAGACGTAGTCGGCGACGGACCAATACAGACACTGGTTCACAAAACACGACAACTTGCAACGAAAACGTATACATAACGCACAATTAAATAATATTGAATCGCTTGTGTCTACGCACGACTTGAACTTCACAGCTGAGGTTTCCGATATACACAGTCAAATGCACATTGTTTCAGTGTAAACATACAAACTTGTTGAGAAAAAATAAACTTACACTGTTCCTCGAGCGACTGTCATAACACACACGTCGGGGGTTCTTTCTCCGGGTACTCCGGTTCTTCCACCCCCCCCCCCCCCCCACCCCCCCTTTGGTACCGGTTTCAGGCCACTTTATATATTTCAAATACAAGCGATCAAAAATCTCTGTAACTTCAGTAGCTGAACTGGCCCTTCGTCTGTCTTGTACTGTGTTTGTCTTAAATGGCGTAAATCCGTGTCTGTCACGTGAGTGTGCGTGTTGGGTTTCAGTTCGCGGCGCTTTGAGTCGATTCGCCCCCCAAAAATTGAGAAAAAGCGCCTATATAATAACGGTATTATTATTATTATTACACGCAGCACCAACTTACCGCTAACCGCATTTTAAATCTGAACAAACTTGACGGAGGTAGCTAGGGTCAGTTGCATGAGTGACCTTCAATCCTGCGCATACCACTAAGCAAGGTGCTACGTTTTAGCGGAGCACCTTGTTTAGTGGCGGCATGTGCAGGATTTAAGTGCACTCGTGCAACTAGTCCCAGGACCTAGTGAGTGCGTTCAGAGCCAAGCACAGGGGCTAGATCGACTTTGACAGTTCGGGGGGAGTGCCTAAATAGCTCGGGGTTTATCAGCATCTGCTACATCTCGCATGACAGCACTGAAAGAGTTAACCTAAAAAGTTAACTTGATCCAACTACAACAGAGGTAGATCCTCATGAGCCCCCGCAGTTGTGGGAGCTCATGAGGATCCATGCCTCTTGCTATACTCACTGTGGATCCGTGTTTCTTGGAAGTCGGCTGCTCTTTGGCGCTGATTGAAGAATATTGCAGAAAACACCGTCTGCCTTAACTCATTCGAGACGTGCCGCCTACGGATACGCGGCGAACCGCCGCGTATCCGTAGGCGGCGCGTCTCGAGTGAGTTAACTGGCATTACACATGGGTTAAAAGAAAACAGTGTGGTCTACTTCACACGTGTACTGATCGGTGACGTTGGGAGTTACACATAAGTAAAAGAAATAGGCACCAACAAAGAAAGGAACACGCTCCGAAAGGCAATCACAGGCTATGGACTTTCTAAGCGTTGTTTCTTTCTGTGTTTGTTTTCGTTGCATTCTACACGCTTGGCAGTCACCATTTTCTGTCTGCGTTCTGCACATTATGTTTTTCTATGCATCAGTTTGAGCAGTTCCTGTCCTCAGATACGGCCAACGACACGTGCCGTTGTCCAGACGTCCCGACATAGAGCTAATGCCAGGAAAAGCATTCAGTGTACACGGCACAAAACCAGTCAGTGTCAGCAGTACAATGATTCCAACCCATTCAGCCCTGACGCACTACAGCAGGAGATGGGTCGACCATGATAATTCAAGGGTAGTGCCAGATTAGCTTGGCGCCTGTCGGCGCCAAGCTAATCTGGCACTGCCCTTGAATTATTATGGTCGACCCATCTCCTGCAACACTGAGGTGCATAGTCGTTAGATGACGCCTCCAAAATTTGGGAAACACGTGCGCCGGGCTGAATGAGTTGACAAAGAGAAATTCACATAATGTCAACTCGACGTCGGCAAGACGGACTTGATTGTCAGCGTGGGGTAATCTTACTGTCAACAGGGCCTCTTGTCACGTGACGCATTTTATTGGAAGTAGGATCCCCTGTCAACACGACCTATTTAATAGATGATTTTGACAGTACATCCTGCTCCTAGTGAACTGCATCACATGACGTATGCGGCATGATGAATGACAACAGTATCTTTTTGACAGCCTGACGTGCTTGACTGTAGTAGGAAATATCTACTGCCAGCAGAAGGTCCTTTTCACAAGACGTATTTTTGAGCATGTAGGACATATTGACCGCCATAGAGCCTACTTGACTGTTACGATGACTTAGCACTGTCAATAGGACGTTCCTTATTAACAGACAAATGACAGATGACAGATTGGTATCTGTCATCTGGAGGTATTCGACCGTAATCTGCATGCATTTGACGATTAGTCAGACGAATCAATATTACGTATGCAGTTCTCAATGTGACTTATAAAGCCGTAGCATGACGTCATTAGTCGTCAGCGGGATATATCTGGGTGTCACCTTGACATATCAAGTCGTCAGCATGACGAACAAAATCGTCCACATGGCGTGTCGTCATCTGAACGTACTTGACGATCAGCATGACGTATATAGGTGTCAGCATGACGTATGGAGTCTTCAGCAAAATAAGTAAAGTCGTCAACATGACGCATTAGATCGTCAGCATGACATATCTAGAAATCCATTGACGTATGACGTCGTCAGCAGGAGGTATCAGGCTGTGTGGCGGTATCGTCCGACATGGAGTCTGGGAGTGCGGGCATGGCGGGGTTGGTGGAGGTGACGCTGTCCGCCATGATGGGTTTCATGACGCCGTCCACCTTGTCCTTGACTAGCTTCGTGCCCTTCACCCGCTTCCATTTCATCCGCCGGTTCTGGAACCACACCTTCACCTGACAGACAAAGAGCAGCTTGTCAGTAAACTTCAGGCACAAGGCAAGTCATGTATTATATACTGACGAGCAAAAGAAATGCGACATTTTTGAAGCATCGGAAACACTAAAGTGTTGCATTTCTTTTGTTCGTCAGTATATGTTAGAATGAAAGGATATTTAAATCCAGACACAACAAAAATTACTGCCTAGTGCGTAAAACTAAAAATAAGAAAATAAAATAAAATAATATTAAATAAAACAAAAAACTTGTTTGTTCTTAGACATTTTCAACAAAAGCAACAACAAAAGGCAATCAAATCAAAACCTATTGTGTAACTTACATCAGGACGAAACTTATCAAGAACTGACACGTGGTTGCTAGTTTTCGTGCAAAACTGTTAAATGCTGCTTTAAATATTTCTTTGTATCCCTTAGGCTCAGCTCAAAGCCTAAAATAAAAATATATGCGATTGTAATACTACATTATTACTTTTGCTTGCACATTAATATTTTTAACTCTTCAATGCATCAGGCAAAAATTCCGCTCACATACTGAGCTGAAATTCAAAAATCTGAAAGTTGTCCTCTGAAGGCTGTATTAGACTTCAGGAGACAGATTGACCATGCTAGTTCAAAGGCGCTGCCTGAATAGCTGAACACTTAGAGACGCCAATCTGGTTATTATGTTCGATCAACAAAATATGCATGGGATGATTTTGCCTAATCGATCACACCCTTATTACGGAGTACTATTTCCCGCTTCCTGTGTTATTAATCCCTTCGCTGCCAATGATCAAGGATTTCGCGTCTAAAAATACCAAACACACTGACCCGCGACTTCACATTCGCGTGAAGAACACACATGAAATGAGATCAAAAATAGGCACGAAGTACACAGGACTAACAAGAGACATGAATCCTCATGAGCCCCCGCGACTGCGGGGGCTCATGAGGATTTGTGTCTCATGCATATGCGTAAGCGTTCACCTTGCCCAGGCAGTTAAGGAGTTAAGGTGGTTGATTTCGAAACGAATCATCCCGACCCCATGCCTGCGATCCATATCTTCTAGCAGCAGAGTAAATGCGTTGTTGAACTAGCGTACTCAATTAACTGTACTAATATTCAACAAGCCCGCCTGACCTGCCGCTCCGTGAGGTCGAGGGCCACGGCCAGTTCGTATCTCCGTAGCCGCGTCAGGTAGTTGTGCACGTTGAACTCCTTCTCCAGTTCCTGGATCTGGTGCTTGGTGAAGGCCGTCCGCTCCTTGCGGGGCTTCACTGACAGGTCGAGTTTGTAGGGGTCCGGCACGTCTGCAAATACAAGAACAATAGCAAAATGATTGGATAGAATAAGGGATTAAAACGCGGCCAATTCATTGCAAGAACGCAGTCAACATCAGTGACACAAAACGGGGGCTAGAGCATGGCTAACACCACCCAACTGCAAGAGGCATAGATCCCCATGAGCCCCCGCTGTCGCGGGGGCTCATGAGGATCTATGCCTCTTGGTGGCCTCATTCATATAACTTGCAGTGGCAGGGGCTCCATCTGTCCCTATTGTTTTTCTCATCCATGCTTGCAATAATCGCTCACTCAAAACGGTTATTTGGCTTTTCGTACTCGGCTTTCAGTATGTGGTATGTTTTACAGATTTCATTTGCGATCGTGAGCAGTGAAGGGGTTAGAATGACTGAGACACAGTACAGTAGATGGACAACATAATGTGCACTGGAGAAATACTGACTGAAACGAACATTAATTTTGTAGTAGTTGTCATCTGTTGTTTGTTTGTTTGTTGTTTTGTTGCTGCTGCTGTTATCGTTGCTGTTGTTGTGTTGTTGTTACTATCTTTTGTGTTGTTGTTGGTGTTATTGTTGTTGTATGCGTCAACGTGCAAGCTACAGCAATATTTTGGAATGGTGTAATGCACTTTTAAAAAATGTTCGTCTCAGGTTGGTTAGTTCGGGTTTAACGTCCACAGCACCGAGGTGATCATGGACGGCCCTGATGGACGGGTTATGGGGGACAGGGAAATCTATTGCCTATGGAGTACGCCCTGAACACTGATCAACTCAGGCGCAATCCAACTGTGCCACTTTGATTTACCAGGACCTTTCAACGGACATGCTATTGAACAAATCCGTTTTTTTCCCCCTGGATTGTGAGTCCAGCTACCGGGGCCGGGACGGGATTCGAACCCACGACCCGGCGATTCCCTTCGCTCTCCTGCTCCGACGTTTAACCGCCTGAGCTATTTCGGACTCTCAGTTTTATCACCCAGATTTTATTCAGAAGAAGAAAAAAAAGAACAATCAAGGTTTGTGCGGCCTCCATCCGCCCTCCACCCACCCACCACCCCCCCACCCACCCCCGCCCACCCCTTCCCCTCCCCCCACCCACACACACAACTCACATCCCATCCCCTTACGCCCCACCCCCACCCCCCACTCCCATTCTCCCCATTCACCCTCTATTGCTTTGTACACCGGCCAAAAGTCCAGGTTTGTTTACAGCAAGCCACTGATACATCTTCTCAAGCCGAAATCTACAACTGTGATGTTTAGAGTGAAGGGTTGTGTTATGTTAGAGTATCTTATGAAGGCAGATCGTGTCGCCAGGCTGTGTGGGGAACTACGTGAAGCGGCCTTTTGCCGCTATCGCCGGCAACTGACTGAGCTATCTATACCGACCAAAACATAACTTCAGTAACTGATAAAAGATCAGTTTCACTAACTAAGTAACCCTCTCCTCCGAATGAGAAACACTGAAGCAAACTGGATCCAGAGTTAGACCAGTATAATTAACCGCTTCACTGCCAAGAAAAGCGTAACACGATTAAGCTGCAAGAGACATAAATCCTCATGATCCCCCGCAGCTGCGGGGGCTCATGAGGATCTATGTATCTTGCAGGGCCGGATCACTTACAAGTGTGTGGAAGGGGGGGGGTACAAAATTGAACTTTGTGTGCGGCTGTACAAGCATCAACAAAATGTGCTTGTCAAGGACAATAGCATTTTTTATGGAGGGGGGGGGGGTCCATGGACACCCCTGCCTCCCCCCCCCCGGATCCGGGCCTGTCCTGTTGACACTATTTTGTATCCGTTTTCCTTGGGCGGCTCGTGCGCTCTGGCGATTAATTAACGAAGATATCAGAAACGCAAGTTCAATACACTAACAGTAAAGGGACTAATGTTATAGAAATACATCAGGCCCTGCATAAGGCATAAACGTTCATGATTTGCTGCAGGATGCGGCGGGGTCGCACGAGGATGTATCACTCTCGTAGATGGGAGGATGTCCGCGGCAGGACCTGACAGTGCCACCTGTCCACAGACCAACATCAAAGACTCGCAGGCTGGCCCGACACTGGACCCCACCAGTCCCTCACTCATCAATCCATCGGCAAGAGAAATAGATTTTCATGAGACCCTGCGACAACAGCGTCTCATGAAAGTCTATTCCTCTTGTTTGCTGAAATCAGCGCCACATCCTGACACATCTTCTCATCTGTCGGAGTCAGCGAAGGGGAAAGAACAAATTCTTTGACGGGTACGGCACTACACTGGGTGCCGCCTTTAGGGCCCCGATTAGACCCCGGGCTTCAGGAACCAAAACTCTGTCTTCAAAGGGAGGTAAACAAGCTCAGTTACCCCGCCACCGCCACCAAAGCCGGGCCACAGTGCGGAGACGGGCTCTCTCACAGAACTCTGGCTGTTTTTACAAATTCGATAGTCTTGCCTCGTTGTTGCCGTGCCGGCTAGTAAAAACAATCACGGGAATTGAAAGTTTTCGCTGCCCTAGTCAGTCCCTGGGTCATGTCCTTCCTTGTGCTAGAGGAACTGATCCTCATGAGCTCTTGCAAGAATGGAATTTTTTTTAAGTTTTAGATACATATCCGAAGTTGCCCCCCCCCCCCCCTCCACCCTACCCCCCCCCCCCAAAAAAAAAAAATTGAAAGAGGCTTAGATTCGCATAAGGTATTGTGAAAGTTGTGCTTTATTCTCTCCAGAAGTATTTGTTATCGTAAGCAAGAGACATAGATTCTCATCAGCCCCTGCTATCGCAGGGGCTCATAAGAATCTATGCCTCTTGTTTTTGGGTTTTGATAGACCTCTAGTTAGCTGGCTGGGATCGACGCTGCCATAGCCATCTGTGCTCCTCATAGGGTCCGGATAGGTAATCGGGGAGAGAGCGTGGGACAGTGTCCTCACCGAGTAGAAGGACTGGTATGGGGACTGACTGCAGCCTGGGGGCGTGGCCACTCGAGTGACGAACCGACCAATGGAGAGAGAGAGAGAGAGAGAGAGAGAGAGAGAGAGAGAGAGAGAGAGAGAGAGAGAGAGAGAGAGAGAGAGAGAGAGAGAGAGAGAGAGAGAGAGAGAATAAATGAATGAATGAATGAATGAATGAAACTTTATTTTCCAAGGATAAAAGAATAGGTGCGCAGACCTGTTTTCATTCAACAGAGAGAGACAGAGAGAGGCAGAGAGAGACAGAGAGAGACAGAGAGAGAGAGAGAGATAGACACAGCCGGAGAGAGACACAGAGCTGACACACAGAGAGAGAGAGAGAGAGAGAGAGATGCATTAACATCAAAGACCGGTTTCGCTTCGTTTGATTTTCAGTGGGGGGTTTTCAGTACACCTGCGAAAATAAGACATTTATGTGGGAGGTAAATTAGTGAACAAATCACACTATAAATGATCACGACCTCGCAAAGATAGTCATTGTTGAATGACTGCTGTCACATTATGAGACTTATCAACTAACACATGAAGGAAAAGCAATATGACTCGGTGTCCTCGTGCTATATATGGCGTTGAATAATTTTCTGACTCGCAGTCGCAACTGCTTCAAAATGGAACACTTATATTTGTCAATTAAAAGCATGCGACCAAAACAGTGCGAACAAATTGATAGGTAACTATACATTCTTGTCATGAAACGGAAACATCACCTTTTCTTTCCAAACAAACCCACAATATTAGTTGTTTTTATTTTATTATCGATCTTTTGTTAATGTCCCATGCGTCTCTATCATTATTTCACTGTTAAAATGAATGTTTCGCACAGGAGACATGCTCTTTGTATATGTACCTATTGTCTGTTTGTTTTGTGTGTTTATTTTTTGTAATTTTATTTTAAATAAATAAATAAACATTGATAGGAATCTGGAATTAATGTGAATCTGTTTGCTTCCTTTTTATTGCACGTCATTGGACTTTGAGCACATTTATTTAATTTTATCTGCCAGCCAGTTTGTTTGGCAGAACAATTTAATTTAGCATGACGTAACAGTTACAATCGTCTACAGTTTTATTTTTGTCCGGTGCAACTTGAGCTGGTGTCAGGGGCACGGTTTTCGTGCTCTCCACAGCACCGTAGGCAGGTCAGTGGTGCACTCTGAGATCCACAAATAGTGGAGACATTTGCAGTAGCGTAATACGTATTAGTAGCTTAAAAAGTAAACACTAACTAACTAGATAAATTTTAAAAATAATAATAATAATGAATAATAAGTAAATAAATAACTAAATAAATAAATACAAGCATCATCTGACCTAGCTTTAGAGATGTGATTTGTTTCAGGCTTGTGACAATCGGAGTGAGACATACGTGTTAACAAGCATCGCGAACATCACGCAGCACTGGCGGTAAGGCGTCTTATCTCGCCGCTGCATCAAATAGTCCGCGAGGCCTCTTGACACCTCTGTACCTTTCCCCCCACCCCCTCCCCCCAACCCCTACGCTACTCCTAACGCTATATTAAAAAAAAAAAAAAAAAAAAAAAAATGCATACGGTTGTACAAGTGTGTCGTGTCTGCGTGAGGCTTCATGCCGAAATCGAAGCAGCAGCAACGTCTTTTTTTGTGTGCACTATGAGCTGCCCTTACAACAACAGACAAAAAAGACACTCTCAACTGCAAGAGGCATATATATTTTCAAGTCCCTGAAAGGACTCATGAAAATATATGCCTCTTTCAGGCAGAGATCGGTCCCATTTACATCCTCAGACCGAGTTAGTCACTGGTGTTTATGTCTCGACGGTCGTGTAAATTCCGGCGCCGTGCTGGTATGCCTATATTGCGTTTTCTCCTTGGTCTAGCTGGGAATGAAGACGAGTGTTCACACAGTCAGGCAACTGAATTTCGGGTCCTGACAGCTCATTCCCCACCTTATAAAGAGGCAAAGATTCTCATGTGCCCACGCATCAGCAGGGGTTCGTGAAAGTTTAGGCCCGTTACAGAGAGAATTCAGATTGATTTATATATTTTGTTGGTGGACGTGATTGGCTTCAATGTTGGACAACGCTGAACGGTATAGGTCGTTCTCAGCCATCTTCACTCACACAGTGAAACCTTCATTACCTCACGCCCCCCCCCCCCCCCCCCATCCCACCTCCTCCCAATTTTAAACAGCACAGATGTAAGCAGAAATGTGCATTGGGCAGTCAGGTCAAAATCGCTGACCACTACATGAATATAAAGATAGATACTGAAACTCCGTAGCCACAGTAGCTGTGATATTAAGAAACCCAGGGCCAGTTATAGGCCGGAGTGAGCTTAGTCCGCGACAGCGGAGCACCTTGCTGAGCGGCTGGCGCAGGACTAAGCTCATTCATGCAATTGGCCCCAGGTTCACACAGAATAGATGGGCTCTGAGTACCTCCCAGTAAGAACTCGGATAGTGAGCCTCATGGTCCCCTTTTTCTACAGATTCTTCATATAGACTCTATGTCCTTTGCAGAGAGAAGGGGGTGTCACTTAACACTGACACACTGAGAGATTGCGTCACCAAATTCCTCAATACATCATCACATTGTGCTTTTATTGCACAGCTACATTGTTTGTTTTGTCTTTTTCCGCTTTCTTTTTTTTTTTTTTTTTTTCTTCAAGTTTTTCTGTGAACGGCTGTACGTATGTGTTGCGAGTGCAGGGTGAAAAAAAAGTAGACAAGCACTGTATTATGTTGGAGAAACTTTACACAACAGCGAGTAGTAAACGCGCGACCAGACAGTTAGATTTGGTATCTGTGTCGGTGTACCTGTGTTAGTAATCAGATTATTTATCGTTCAGTGTTGTTGTTGTTTTTTTTAATCCAGACCAAAATGGTGACTGCCAAGCGTGTAAAATGCAGAGAAGAACCAGACGGAAAAGAAACACGCTTAGAAATGACAGTTACAACACAATTAATCAACGTTTTCTAGGAAGACGAACAAAAAGTATATAACTCACCACTTTTGTTGTCAGTGTGAAGAAGCTTAGTGGCAAATGAAGGATGAATAAACTGTATAGTAACTGTCATGTCTAAGCGTGTTTCTTTTTCCGTCGGGTTATTCTCATCGTTAAGCGTAGTGGGGACTTGTCTTTAACCCATTACATCCTGAGGCTGATCTTTCTAAATTTTCTTATCATCCTATGAAGGCCACATTACAGATTAGAAGTTAGATCGACCATTATTGTCCTATGAAGACCACATTACAGATTAGTAGTTAGATCGACCATTATTGTCATATTAAGGCCACATTACAGATTAGTAGTTAGATCGACCATTATTGTCATATTAAGGCCACATTACAGATTAGTAGTTAGATCGACCATTATTGTCATATTAAGGCCACATTACAGATTAGTAGTTAGATCGACCATTATTGTCCTATGAAGACCACATTACACTGAGATTAGTAGTTAGATCGACCATTATTGTCATATTAAGGCCACATTACAGATTAGTAGTTAGATCGACCATTATTGTCCTATGAAGGCCACATTACAGATTAGGAGTTAGATCGACCATTATTGTCCTATGAAGACCACATTACAGATTAGTAGTTAGATCGACCATTATTGTCCTATGAAGGCCACATTACAGATTAGAAGTTAGATCGACCATTATTGTCCTATGAAGACCACATTACAGATTAGTAGTTAGATCGACCATTATTGTCATACTAAGGCCACATTACAGATTAGGAGTTAGATCGACCATTATTGTCCTATTAAGGCCGCATTACAAATTAGTAGTTAGATCGACCATTATTGTCCTATTCAGGCCACATTACAGATTGGGAGATAGATCGACCGTTATTGTCCTATGAAGGCCACATTATAGATTGGGAGTTAGATCGACCATTATTGTCTTATGTGGGCCACATTACAGATTAGGAATTAGATCGGCCATTATTGCCCTATGAAGACCACCTTACAGATTAGGAGTTAGATCGACCATTTCAGTTTAAGGCTGGTGCCAGAATAGCTTGGCGTCTTAGGCGCCAAGCTATTCTGGCATCACCCATGAACTGTCACACTCAAATTAATTTCAAGCAGTAGTGTATCAGGATGAAAACCTTTTTTTAAAGTGCAACAATAATTCTTTTCTCTACGCACAATCCGTCTGCCCTCCGCCCACTCCGTTTCCGTCCACCCTGACGGGGGTGATATCCACAGCAACAACAACACTTGCTTTGTCTTCGTAAAAATATACCTACAAAGACAGCTCATAATTTATCGTTAACGATGTAGAAATCTTTGGAGTACGCCTATGGCCTCTCCAGATTCTGCGTCCCAGTGAAGTGAAGCGTGAAATAACTTTATGATTTAATGGCGTCGAAGAGCGAGAACAGTGTAATATCATTATTTTTACCCAAATTTTACAACAGAGTGTGCTCGCAGGCTTCAAACAAACTAGCTGATCCGCGGACCCCCAAAAAAATTCCACTTCAAAAAGAATGTTGGTTGGATCTTCACCCACGGCCCTCGGTGCTGGTCTGTCATTTTGGACCTTACGCTGAGAGGTTGGGAAGGACAGAATTCTGATAAAAACTGCTGTAGACATAATATTACTGCTCACGTTATCTTCGTAATTATTTCTTTAACTCATTCTACCCCAACACCGAAATCCTTAAATTTTGCCGTTGTCCTTTGAAGACTGCATTGCAGTGCAGGACACAGATCGACCATGATAGTTCAAGGGTGATGCCAGAATAGCTTGGCGCCCACAGGCGCCAAGCTATTCTGGCATCACCCTTGAACTATCATGGTCGATCCTTATCTTGCTGTGGTGTGTCTGGGGTAGAATGAGTTAAACCACTCCACTGCCGAGAAATCTTGACCACCACCCAACTGCAAGAGGCATAGATCTTTATGCGCCCCCGCATGAAGATCTATGCCACTTGCTAAAACCGCTTTGTAGCCATGTTCCTTCGACGACGGCCTTGACGTTGATTTTGCAATGATTTCAAAAAACACAGTCTGCGTCCACCGGCAGTAAAGGGGTTAACGGGCAAAGTAGAGTAAAAATTACTTACACACGAGTTATAAAGCAAAATAAAATTCCGCACTTGAATTTTGGCCTAATCAATGGTTATTAATATATGTCTATTACTATTATAAATAATTCTGTATCGTGACTAGGCATCATGAAGTTGATTTTTATTTTTTTTTATTTTTTATTGTCCTCGTAAGGCTACGTTACAGATTAGGAGATAGCCTTAACCATTTTAGTTCAAGGCGGATGGTGCCAGAATAGCTTGGTGCCTCAGGCACCAAGCTATTCTGGCACCATCCGCCTTGAACTATCTCAGTCAAATTAATTTCAAGCAGTAGTGTATCAGAATGAAAAGGGTTGATGAAACCAGCATAAGGTACAGAACCGGCATCACGATTTGCCACATCTGCTGCCGGCAGGGCTTGCCGGTGAGAATCAATACGGCCTCTTCGTTTTGCTGTTTGACAACCTATGCCTCATGCACAGATTCAGTAGTACTAGCGTGCTGAATAATGTGATCTGACTTCAATAGGCACAGATTTGCAAGAGGCTGTCGGACCGACCCGCATATCTCATTAAGCCCAGAGAACTGACGAAATTATCAAAATTCAGTGGAGATATCCTTTCATGTCTATGTGACAGTCGTGGACACAAAGCAACCTACACCACAGGCGCCGAGCTATTCCGACACCACTCTTGAACTTTCATGGTCAATCCTTCTCCTGTCGTATGGTGTCATGGTTTATGGGATACAAATGAAATAACATTGCGTGGAGTTTTTATGGCCAGACGGAAGCGATCGCTTTATTTGCTGTAGGATCGCTGCGACGAGCACAAGCGACGGGATGGTGTCCCACTGCAGTAGGAAGTGAGTGACGTTATCAGGATCTTGGTTGCCTGGGGACGGCTCGCCGAGACCATAACCATCATGGCCAGATCGGCAGCAACAGATTTGCAACCTGTGTGTTCCGATGACCGCTGATTAGGCGATCCGCTAATTTGCCTGACTCCCGCCGCGTGCCAATTATTTGCGGCTGTTAACGGAAAAACCAACACCACCAGTCTGACAGAGGCACGGGTCCATATTAGCGCCCAGCGCGGGGCAGCGTAAGGGAATAACCATTCAGTGGCCCACGCAGGCTGTGGGAGTTCTGTTATCTCTATGCTTGCTGCTGTCAATATTAATTTGCTACGCGTTCCAGAGAGGATATGTCCAACGTCCTATGTAAAATTATAAGGGGAGTAGTAGTTTCGGGCACTAGACCGGCTTCACAGATTCAACACTTAAAACACAAATACAATTTTTAATAATAATAATAATAATAATAATAATACCGGTTATTATATAGGCGCTTTTCCCAATTCTGCGAATCGGCTCAAAGCGCCGCGAACTGAACCCAACACGCACGCTCACGTGACACACACTGAAAACAAACACAGTACAAGACAAACACAGGACATTCACGTGGTGCGAAGGGTCAGCTCAGCTACTGAGGTTTCGGAAATTTTGATCGCTTGTATTTGAAATTTGATAAAGTGGCCTGAAACTGGTACCATAGGGGATTATTAACTCTATTAACTCATTCGAGACGTACCGCCTCCGGATACCCGGCATAAGCCGCGTATCCGGAGGCAGCACGTCTCGAACGAGTTAAAAGGGCCAGCAAGACACAGATTCTCAAGGACTGACCGGCATTCGTGTGAGCGCATGAGAATCTATCCGGCGTGTCTCGTGCAAACAAGTTGATTATATCAGACTTAGACATTAGCGTAAATATAAATTGTGTATCAACACGACCAACAAGAGGTACAGATTCTCATGAGCCCCCGATGATGCGGAGCCACATGAGAATCTATGCCTCTTGCAGAAGCGGCCGTTGTATTTCAAGTTCTGCGGGATTAACGGACTCGCCACGCATGCGTACCAACGGCAATTCACGCTTGATGACGCCTGTAGCCGCCTGCCAATGAGCACCACTACTGTTAGCTAATTACGGGCGAGCTAATGATTTTGACAGCCAGCCCGGCTCGAGAGGGACGAGCGGCCCGTGGGGGGTGGGCTCGGGGCCCGTGAGGGAAGGGGCTATCTGACGAGGAATCAAACGCTCTGACACCAGCACGAGTCGTGCTGCGGCAGCAACACTCGGGTCGACACCTCCGTGGTGCTGATACGATCTAATTTATTGCTGAGTACTTGAGTGCAACTTGATGGAAGCTTTGTCTAATATTTGAGAAATGTCGTTCGGCTTTGACGTAAGCCCACGTCAACCCCATCACTGAAACTAGACGCAGATGAAAACAGCCCCAGCCGTCCAACAAACATAAAAAAAAAAAACAAAGTGGTGTCGGCATGACACATAGATCCTCATGAGCCCCCGCGACCGCGGGGGCTCATGAGGGGTCTATGTTTCTTGCAGATGGATTGTGTTGCCTTTTTCTCGGCAGTCAAAGGCCGGTTAAACTATCCCACTCTACTTTAAAAAAAAAAAAAAAATACTTGTAAAATAAATTAAGGCGGAACCACTGAGAAACTTCGGATTTAGCTGCTACAAACAAATCTGTGCTGTATCCAAAGTATGTGTACACTACGGAAAGGGGAGAATTAATACGGACAAATGAAACCTTCCAGTTTTATTATTTAACTCATTCTACCCCAAGAAAGAAATCCCCAAACTTTGCTGTTGTCCTCTTGCAGTGCAGGACACAGGTCGACCATGGGCGCCAAGCTATTCTGGCATCACCCTTGAACTATCATGGTCGATCCTTATCTTGCTGTGGTGTGTCTGGGGTAGAATGAGTTAAGTTCATCTTTACGCCGTCATCTCACGTGTTTCTCTTTTGTAATTTTCGAAACCAATCGGCAACTTCATTTATTTCATCATTAAAAAATGTTTCCCGGATTATTCCGACAGCAGACGGTGCTCACAGATGGAAGCCCTGCACTGATTGATTGACTGATCATTGGCCGATCGATTTACTCATTTATTTATTTAGATAGTTATCAAATATATGATAATAACAAACTAACAAATAAACGGACCGAAACATGTCTTATATGTAATTTATTATTATGTGTCATTTATTAATTGTATTTGGTGGTAATTAATTTCATTCAATGGCAATCAGTTGTATTAATGGTAATTATTTGTATTCATTGGTAATTAATTTTATTCCGTTGTTCTACTGAGACAAACAAAATAACAACAACCCATGTTCAGCCGTTTGATTTGTCACACTTGAGGCTTGAGGATGTCAGAAAAAAATAAAGAGCAGGACAAAACGATCAGCGACACGTAGTTTGTTCTGACGGGGCGGTCCGTGGCGCAGTGGTTAAGGCGCCTGCCACCAATGCTAAAGGTGCGAGGTCCGATACCGGGTTCCGGCGTCGGACTTTTCTCCTCTAGTCACCGTCAATTCGGGCGAACCGTCGGGGGTTCTTTCTCCGGGTACTCCGTCTCTTCCTCCCCCTCCACTTGACCGGTTTCAGGCCACTTTATAAATTTCAAATACAAGCGATCAAACTGAATTTCCGAAACCTCAGTAGCTGAGCTGACCCTTCGCACCACGAGAATGTCCTGCGTTTGTCTTGTACTGTGTATGTCTTCAGAGTGAATGCGGGTGTGTCACGTGAGCGTGCATGTTGGGTGCAGTTCGCGGCGCTTTGAGCCGATTCGCAGATTTGAGAAAAAGCGCCTATATAATAACTTGTATTATTATTATTATTATGTCTTTAACTCATTCAGCCCTGACGCACTACAGCAGGAGATGGGTCGACCATGATAATTCAAGGGTAGTACCAGATTAGCTTGGCGCCGACAGGCGCCAAGCTAATTCGATCATCTCCTGCAACTGGTGCAGTCATTAGATGACGCCTCCAAAATTTGGGGAATACGGCCGTCGGACTGAATGAGTTAATTATGGTTATGTGATATATACTTTTCATCCTTCTTTTCATAAACATGAATTTAAAATAAAAAATAAAAAAATATTCCTCGGGATTGCCAGATTAATGGACGATTACGTTGACTGCAGATTATTGACAATATAAATTAAAAGCAATAACACGTCTTCAGGGGAAAACGATGTATTGATTAAATGATCGGCATTTGCAAGCAACGCAAACTACATAGAAACAATGCACTGGGCCATAAACAAAAGAACATTTGTGCGCGGGGCCACTGCGGCCGATGTCAGCCCGTGAGTCTTCCGCTTGCTGGGGAGCCACTCGGACGTGGAGTAATGTGTTCTGCTGACAATCCAGGCTTTGCCGCTAATTTCCTTCACGTCCAAAAGTTCCGCGGCAGACAACAAATCAGCAGCCTCGTTCAAGACAAATAGGAGCTCGTTCTTCACCGTCGCTAATGCAGCACGCTTCACGTGCAAAGGGTCACGGTCTAACTGGCAGTCACGCGCTAACGCCACGCTTCAAAAAGCACGCGCGCCTCGCTGTCAACGGCGGCACATTTCCCACTACGGCAGATCTAGCCCTTTTTACGCCTTCACTACCAGGAAAAGGCCAATGCCCCCCCCCCCCCCCCCCCCCCCCCAGTTGCAAAAAATGCAGCGGATCAAAGTGGCGGGTGATAATGATGATCTTTTGCCTCCTGTCATCCCTTATTTATATCTGTGTGTCCTTGGTCACAGTGGTTAACTGGTCGTTAATTTGTCATTGTTTGTAAGACAGATTGAACCCCTTCATTGCAAGTTGTCGCATTTTCTGAAACAATTGTAAAATCAGTCAACGCCAATCAGCCGAGCCGGTCCATCCTAACTTGACGAATACAAAATGGAACCGACAAGAGGCAAAGAACCTCACGCGCCCCCGCGGCACCTGCGGGGGCGCGTGAGATTCTTTGCCTCTTGCACACGGATTCCATATTTCTCGGCCGTGAGGGGGTTAAATGGTGACAGTCGGCAGTTAAGGGATACTTGAAATGCCCGTTGTTGCATCGTCTGAAACCGACTTTCACTAACGAGGGGTATAACTTTTTTTTTGAGACACTGCTAATGTAGGTGTCATGAGATTCTATGTTTCTTCCACACGGAACTGGTTGGCTGGCGAAATGAAAGGACAGAGATGCGAACTTCTGGTATGCGATACGCTTGGCGAACTCCAGTCCCGTTCTGTCCTTCAACGATGCGACACGCTTGGTTAGACATGTAAGGAGCGGATGTGTGTGTTTCTATCATCTATAAAACATTTTATTTTATTTTATTTTATTAATGTTGTGGGTTTTTTATTTTTCGTTATTGGAATGACTTTTTAAAAATTATCTTCTTTTTTTTTTTTTTGTTTTTTTTTTTTGTTTTGTTTTGGCGCCTAACGTTTTCATATCATTATAGTACTTCGGGTTTCAGTATGTTTAGTTAGTTAGTTAGTTTGCTTGTTTGTTTGTTTGTTTACGTTATTTCCACACATTTAATAAACATTGGTATGTGTTTTTTATTTATTTGTTTGTCACATTTCTGTCTTTGTCCTGTTGTATCATGCTACCTATTTATTTAATTACAAAATACTTTTGTAAATATTGAACGGGGTCTGTCGGACATTATACTTAGTAAAATGTTTACAGCTTTCCTTAGGCTGAAGCAACATGTCCATGAGAGTATTGTAAAATGTTAAACATTTCCGTTGCGCAAGTTCACGCAAAATATAGAACTATTAACGTAAAAAAAACTATCTTCATTGGTTGACTGAATCAACCCCCTCCTACGGTAGTAATAATAATAATAATAATAATAATAATAATAATATATATTATTATCATTATTATTATTATTATTATTATTATTATTATTACTATTATAGTGAACTCTCTAATAACGACAAATGACCTAAAATTTCAAAATGCCGAACAGAATTTTCGTTATCAGTAAGACTCTGGTTTTGCCGACTATGTATCAATCTCGTGTTCTTAGGTCCAATCCGCACCTGCAAATTTCGCTGGCAATATTGTAAATTAAAGAAAGATTAGTATTAATTTTATCTAGTTCTGAATGATTTGTTCTGACAACCAGTTAGACATCTGACCCCCCAAAATATCAGAGATTTCAAGTTTAAAGCATATGTGCAGGCAGTCCAGCACACATTCAGTGAAACTGTGAGTCTGGGGAGGGGGGAGCGACAAGCACTGACACATGTGCAATAAACCACGTCCCGCGCGGAGTAAAGTCGGAAACCTAACCCTTCAGTTTCGCAACACCAGAAATAGCAAAGATGGAAAACAGAAACATAGGCTTCAGTTTGAAACAAGAATATTGCACGGAAATAGCCAACAGAACAGGGAGGACTAGCGAGGACAAACCCGTTTACTTAGTAAATTGTCGGCGAATTCTTTTTGTTGATGTGTGTCTTTGTCAAGTTATTCCGGCGTCCGAAGTGCGCCCATGCGTGTCCTTGTCAAGTTATTCCGAAGTGCGGGACGCACTTCGGAATAACTTGACAAGGCAGACACACACGGACGCACTTTAAATAATTTGACAAGGGACGCATATGGACACAATTCGGAATCATTCACAAGGATACACCCAGTGGACGCACTTCGAAATATATGACAATGACACACATGGACGCACTTCGGACTAACTTGACAAGGACACGCATGAACAAAAAGAAAACCCGAACATTTAGTAAACTGTTTTGTCCGTGTGATTTTGAAGCGTCTTTTTTTTTTTTTTTTTTTTTTTTTTTTTTTTTTTTTTTTTTTTCTAGGACATTTTATTGCATTGTACGAGTTTGGCAATCACTTGTTTGGTCCACAATTTTACTATAAAAGACATTGTGTATCTCTGAGTTCCGGCAGTCGGTGCCGAGAAATCGATCATCGATCAGGATAGTGCCCTGACGTGAGATGGCCTCAGTCGCCTGCTCGGCGTTAATTAAATCCTAATAACTAACTAACAATAGTCCCGTCCGATTAACTGCTCTGCATCTTCTTCAAGCACAAAGATGATTGGATAGATCAAAATCTGATCCGCGCTAAACTGTCATGACTGGTCAAGCTCCCGCTTTATGTACGCAGTGCTGAGCTAAATTGTCCGCCGGTTTATTCTCAGAGAAAGAAAAAAGTTAAACTGACCGCATCTTCCTATGTACGCAATAATCAATCGGTAGTCATCCTGTCACAGTAACTAAGTACACACCCGGGGGAGAAAAAAAAACCCACACAACTATTCAACCAGAGACGGAGAAAAGACGATCATAACTTAAGGGCAGTGAAGACAAAATAGTTCGAGGGGTAGTGCCTGATTGGCTTGGCGTCTACTGGCGCCAAGCTAATCAGGCACTACCCTTGAAATATCTTCAGTGGCAGTTCTGGAACGAGCAAAATAAATGCGATATTTTCGGAACCATCCGATGGTTCCGAAAATGTCGCATTTATTTAAGTTGCTCATCAGTCTATTACGTGGTCATATGTAAGGCTACCTACCAAATTAATCTACTGAATTCAGTGTTGGACATGCAGTTGTATAGGCATCAAAAAGATCAGACTGAACTACCGACCTTTATTTTTGTTCTCCTTCTTGTCTAGATCTGGAGAGATGCAGGCCGAGGTAGGGGACGGGGTGGTGGGGGCGCACACTGAGCTGTACCCGCCACCCGGCAAAGGTTCGTAGCCACCCGACCGACCGACCGAACTCTGAAGCGGGTAGCCGGATGAGAGTTCTTTGGAATAAGGCGAAGACAGGTCTTTGTTGCTGGTCACCGGGAAGTAGGAGCTGGAGGTGGATCGGAATCCGTTGAGCGGTCTGTCGGGACCCAGCGAGTGGGGGTACATACCCGACATCAGGCCCCAGTCATTAGGGTAGGACGGGTAGCCGCCCCCACCCTGCATACAGTCCGTGAAGGCTGTTGACCGGGGCAGGAAGCGAGACATGCCGTAACTACAGGACGCGGGGGACAGTGAGGACTGCATGGATGTGCGGGTACACCCTCGCTCCAGACCCTCCATCGCAGCTAGCATCCACACGCTAACACCCACACACTGGCACACGAAGACTGTCACCTCACGCAGGTACCCCAGGACACTATCATCTGGCACGACACACCTGGAGGACGCACACTGTCACCTCTCACTGACGCACGACGACACTGTCACCTGTGGCACATACGCAGTCACCTGCAAGGTATCGTAAATCATCGTATAATTTACCGGCAGGAAATAATCAGCAAAGAAGAAATAATCTTCGGAAATACAGAGACAAGACCGGTTACAATTTGTCCTTGATAATTTACGATGTGATATTTTTAAAATTATCATTTTTAAAATTATATTTTGTCTTAGGAAATAAAAAAAGAAAGAAACACGCCTCGGAAAAAAAAAAGAACACAAAAGTTACCAACGCTTTAACGCCTTAAGAGCCAAGAAAAAATGAACACAATCCAATTGCATGAGACGTAAATCCTCATGAGCCCTCTCAGTTGCGGGGGCTCAAGAGGATCCATGCCTCTTGTCAATGCCATTTTGACTCCAAGTTCCTTACATGGGACGTCGAATTAATAGAAGTCATTATCAAGAGCGCGATCTCTCTGCACTGGCAGGAAATGGTTTCAGAAACACGCCGATAAAACACGACTGTTTTATTCAGTTTATTCCAAAGGTTGTTTCTGTCTTTGTTAATTAATTCCTCGCATCATGACTGACCTCATTTTACTTTACTGTACATCTCCACAATCACGTATCGGGCGTCCAGCGATCCCAATAACTTGACCCCGGCACGACACTTCACCACCACAGTTACGTCGCCAGTCAGACGGCACAATGTCAATTACCTAGACACCATTGCACACCAACATGTCTCCAAGTTCCACTGATCAGTGGAAACAGCATGTGGCGGGTACACGTGTCCCGAACATGACGGACTGATTGCCGACAACGTCAGAGAGAGCAAGACAACTATTTTGCCAGCTGTGGCGCTGGAAACCTAACCTGACAACTTCCGTCAAAAGAAATGAACTTTTGTGCCTGGGTTACACGAGGGAACACCACTAGAGGCATGCGGAACCGGCTGACGTGGACTTGCAGCAGACAAACACACGGGGGATATAATTCGCTGAGACACTTTTGCGTAGAAGGTCAGATTCAGTAGCTGCAGGAGTTGGACTGGGACACAGTCACTCAGGGACAGACGCAGCAAATTGTTTCCGTGTCACATCCATGTCAGAGAGTCCTGGAGTGAAAATTGACTGATTTGGCATCGAACTTCGCTTTCACACGATTGAAAAATCACACAGCACACCTTCGATCGACGACTTTGATATCGCTCGGGTCCCGTATTTGCGCAGCCGGACGAGCGCTACACTGAGCCGAACAGTGAGTGAAATCTGCAACTACAGTTTCCTGTCCGGCCTTTGCGCAGTGCTGTGTAGTTGCGCGAAGAGGAAATATTTACCACAAACACAGGATATAACTTCCAGTCTGTGATTTCAACTGAGAGAACTGCACTGAATGGTGAAGCTTTCGAGACTAAGAATGAAAGGAATAGGTCGGGCCGGCTGCTCCTGTGCGCCCCTCTCACTGAACATTGCCAGACTAAGAGTAATGGTAAGGCTCGCTCTACGGGAGCTAGACTCAAACTCTCTCTAGATCTCTACCTCTCTTTCTCAGTCGCAGGCTCTACACCGACGACTCCCCTTAACTGAGGAGAGAAGAAATTAAATAGAACCAGTCACTATGAACAAGAGGCATAGCTTTTCATGTGCTTCTGCGGTTGCAGGGACACCGGAAAATCTATGCCTCTTGTAGATGAATTAGCTGATTATGGGACTGCGCTACTGACACCCTGATAATCGCCGTATCTGAAAACGCAGACATAAATGACACAGATTATCGAGAATTTTACTGAGCTAGCAGCGTGGCTGATGAGGATGTATGCCTCCAGAAGACGGTGGGTGTTGTCTGTGAGAGTGGTGCCTCTCCCCCTGCCTGTCATGATATAGCATCTCGCCTGCCAGCTGCAGCGGAAGGATATGACCAGAAAGCGGTGATGAGGCAATTAATGCCCTGGGCGACATGGAGTGGGGGTTGAGGAGGGGTGAAGTGAAGATCGGGGGGGGGGGGTGGGGGGGAGGGATTAGCGCCACCCGGCCAGTTTCAGGAAACGGGTAGAACTGACATCCAAGAACACACGAGGCCTTCTGTTACTGTTTCCTGTAACTCAGCTCAAGTTAAGAAAACGAAGCGAAGGTTTGGCTGATTCACCATTAACCCATTCAGCCCTGACGCACTACAGCAGGAGATAGATCGATCATGATAATTCAAGGGTAGTGCCAGATTAGCATGGCGCCTGTCGGCGCCAAACTAATCTGGCACTACCCTTGAATTATCATGGTCGATCCAGCTCCTGCAACAGGTGCATAGTCGTTAGATGACGACTCACGGCTTCAAAACTTTGGGACTGAATACGTGCGTTGGGTCGAATGAGTTAAACCCTGCCGGGAAATGGATTAATTGGCTATGGTAGTACAAGGGTAGTGCCAGATTAGCGTGGCACATTGCGGCGAAGCGCCAAACACGTCATGCGCTGATCCGTCTGACACACTGAGCCGCCGCCGCTCCAAGTCTGCAGACACACTGACCTGCCAAAGTTCCCCACATTTGCTAGTCACTTAGATTTGGTGTACAAAAATTAGTTGAATTCAGAATCATCTACTAGGAACTGTAAATGAGTTTGGAGATGGATCGACCACGAAAGCTCAAGGTGTGAGATCTCCCACTTAGCTGCAACTTGTCCGAAAGTGAAATGAGAACCTGTTAACCCCACCACATTTCAGCGAAAGAAGATTGGTCTTTGAAATCATTGTAAAATTCAACGTTAAAGCCGTCAGAAGAACAGCTGTAGATACAGAAATCATTGTAACATTGAACGTCAAAGCCGTCAGAAGAACAGCTGTAGATACAGAATGGTTTCACTGAGCAAGAGGCAGAGATCTTCAGAGGCGCGCCCTCGCAGTTGCGGGACTCATGAGGATCTATACCTCTTACAATTGTGTGGTGTTCACTTTTTCTCGATATTGAAGATGCTAAAGACATGCAATTGTCAGGCTGAACTTGGCGTCAGTTTGACCTTTATCTATAGTTTTATTGATTGAATGACCATTAACTCTTATGAAGAGTGAAGCTGGAGACGTGCAATGTTCTTGTTGCAGGCTTTACAGCAAAACAAAATGTGTGTTCTCCATGTTATCTTCTTCTTGTTCTTAACTCAAATATTCGACACAACAGATCAGTTTGGGTGGACATTCTCTTCAAATTGTGTGTGCCGCATTTCGACTGATATTATCATTTATTTATTTTTGCAATCATAGTTTGCTGTAGATACTGAAGTGAAGAGCAGATGTTTATTTTATACTGAATGAAAAATCAGTATTGGAGAATAACAAAAAAAAAAGTGATGTAAAATTCAATGAAACACAACAAAACACACAAAAACAATACGTAAATATGATTTCGTTGAATTAATGCAGAGGAAATTTCAGAATTTGCTGACACTGCTGGATAAAACAATATGAGCCATCGTGTGGTTGCATTAACAGACAAGTATGGACTGTTGGGTTAATCACACGAGTGTTGCTGACGATACCGGGCGGAAATGACGCTTAACTACACGTCATTTTCCGTTGAGCGGTATCGTCAGTAACTTTCAAGGTGTCAAACATAACTGATAATGTATCAATGAATGCTTAAAAGAAAAGTTACATTTGTGCGCTATTCTGTGATTTTGGACATGCAGATCGAAGTGGTAACTGAGGCTCAAAAACATAGACCAGCACATATTGCAAAACTAAAAGGATGCATAATCATCAATATCATACCGTGGAATGGCCTGTGACTCCCAATGTGGAGCAATACTGGTCGGATCAGGAGAGGATTTCCCCACTTTCAGGTTCACCCCATCACTGCTGTGTTTGATCGTTTGTTTTCTGGCTATAGTCTGATTTATGTCCTGCGGAGATGTGTTGTGTGCCGTGCACTCCGGCTACGGCAGGGCCCCAAACAACATAATTCACGTGCAAATCTGTTTTTGTAGGCTGCGTGAGGCTTTTTTCTTCTTCTTCTTCTTTACTTTTTACGTTTTATTTTTCTCCTCTCTCTCTCTCTCTCTCTCTCTCTCTCTCTCTCTCTCTCTCTCTCTCTCTCTCTCTCTCTCTCTCTCTCTCTCTCTCTCTCTCTCTCTTTCTTTTTTTTCGTTTTACTTTTTTTTTTATAACAATAATGGCTTGGGGGCTGAATAGTCAATGCAAGCCGACGTACCACCAACGTGGTGTTGGATTCCCCCCCCCCCCCTTTTTTTTATTATTATTATTATTTTTTTTTTTATAGAAATCGAGACTATGAGTTTGCTTATTGCTATGTGTTTCAGTTGTGATGTTGCTGACTTTACTTTTGCCACAGAAAGACTATTAAGTTTCTCAGTGTCGTTTTTTGTTTGTCGACTAACTTTGAACAATACTTTAAACCCATACATTTTACCCCTTCACTGCCAGTGGACCGGACTCAAAACAAAAACAAAACAAAACACACAAAAAATGTCTTTGAAAGGACAAATTCTTCTAGGAATACTCCCATCAATCCAAGGACCCAGAATATGAGGTTCTTTGCCTCTTGCAGATGGATGGTGTTCGTATTTTCTTCCGGCAGTGGTGAATTTAATAACTGTTTTGTCTATGTTTTTTTCTCACGCGAGTTTCTTTCTTTGCGGGGTATTTCCCTGTTGTTGACTTTGTACGCGTTACTGTATTATTCAACAACGACCGTTGCTGCAGAGTGTTTGTGATACTGCTGTAAGCGTCAAACCGTGCTGCCAAACTGCCGAACTACTGCCAACTATCGACGGATAGAAAGTGGAACTCTTGGAGGGTGGCGTTGGGTGAGAGGGGTCGCGGGTACGACTTAGGGAGGGTTCAGACTTCAGAGAAAGGATGAGAAGAAAACTACGGCATCTGAAAACAACTCCTCATCTGCGAAGCTCATAGATCATTATGGTCTCCGCTTGATGTGAAGATATGTGCGTCTTGTTGATGTTAAACTATATCTTTATTACTCAAAATTGAGGAGGTTATGGGGTGCTAAGTTCGCGATGAAAAGAAGGCGCGCGCGAAACTGCGGGAATTTATTGCTGCAGGCCTCAGCCGACAGTTGAGTGAAATGGCGTGACGAGTTTTCTACAGTAACGACAGCCGTACCCACACACCACACCCCAACCCACCACCCCCACCCATATCAGAGAGAGAGAGAGAGAGAGAGAGAGAGAGAGAGAGAGAGAGAGAGAGAGAGAGAGAGAGAGAGAGAGAGAGATGGGTTGGTGGCCGACACAACCCATCGCTCTCTCTCTCTCTCTCTCTCTCTCTCTCTCTCTCTCTCTCTCTCTCTCTCTCTCTCTCTCTCTCTCTCAGTCTCTCTAAAATTCTTTGTTTACGCTTTACTCCTTTTTTCTACATCCTCCCCAATCCCCTGTGAGTGAAGGCATGTGGAAGCGATATGGCAGTAAAAGCAAAAACAAAACATGATCAGGTTTTCAACTTCCATCACTCTCTACCTTCCCACACCTATTGCATAGATCCCCCACCCACCCCCACTCCTCAGCCCCAATCATCTATCGCTCCCCCACCCTCCAATACCCCCCTCCCAAGCATCCCCTCCCCCTCCCGTTCTACCCATCACCACCCGCCGTGAGATGGCCTTAGTGGCCTGCTCAGTGCTAAACCAAATAATTACCCACGCCATACACAACCACATTAAACTAATCATAATATGTCTTAGGCAAACCATTGGCCAAAAAAAAAAAAAATGTGATGTGCCGGCTGCTGTCATTTTCTTTTTTAACTTCACTGAGCATCACTTAGCCCCAACGGCCTACACCAGGAGATCGATTGACCATGATAATTCAAGGGTAGTGCCAGATCAGCTTGGCGCCTGAAGGCGCCAAGCTCAACTGGCACTACCCTTGAATTATCATGGTCAGTCCATCTCCTGCAGCTGGCACACAATCGTTAGGTAACACCTCCAAAATTGGGGAAATCCGGCCATGGGGGTAAATGGGTTAACACACTCATGAGACATAGTTTGCCTGTAGACATAGTTTGCCTGTAGACATAGTTTGCCTGTATCTGCTACAACTACAATGCGCATACTGCTGGATTTTTAATGGTGTAAAAACATTTGTTTGTTTGTTTGTTTGTTTGTTTGTTTGTTTGTTTGTTTGTTTGTTTGTTTGTTTGTTTGTTTGTTTGGTTGGTTGGTTGGTTGGTTGGTTGGTTGGTTGGTTGGTTGGTTGGTTGTGTTGTTGTGTTTATTGTTTGTTTATTGTTGTTTTGTTTTTTGCTTGCTTTGTTTGTTTGTTGTTCGTTTGTTCTTTGGTTTGTTCTTTCGTTTATTTATTTATTTATTTATTATTTATTTATTTATTATTCTGAATGCAAACGCAAATTGTGTCTTTGTAGCACGGCACGTTCAACGCCAAATAACCCCATCAGTACAAGGAACGCGGAGACAGGCCAGAGAAAGGCAATGAATATCACAATACCCGTATTTGCCTGTATTTTCGCCTTCACATCTGTGAGGCGGCGCCCTCTAATGACTTAGCCCCTGCTGCTGGAGATAGAGTGCTGACAAGATAGTTCGAACGCAATGCCTTCGAACTATCTTGTTCACTTTATCTTCAGCAACCTTGAACCTTCACAGGAACGAAGTTGCGGCCCAGTGAGCCGTCGTCAGCCCGATAAGCAGGCTCTACTCTCGAACTATCCCGTTTGATCTATCTTCCACTGCCGCAGAACGTCAGGACTGACTCGCTGAGTTCTCAGTAACGGCCATACGGGGCACTCCACTGATGTGCGCGTCAGTAGTTAGTTATTTGGGTTTAACGCCGAGCAGGCGACTAAGGCCATCTCACGGCGGGTGCGCGTCAGTAGTTTTGCTATTGAATATCATTGCGCCATATGCTGAACTGACAGATTCACGTGTTGAGACAGCCGGTTTGGGGTTTTAATTACAAATAATCATGCCGAGGTAAACACGGTAATAATTATTTGCAGTTAGCCGAAGTCAGTTCCCGACGTGTAGTCTATAATTTAGTGCAGGTTCTTACGCCGCTGGCTTTTCATACTGCGCAGCCGGCATGGAGCAGGCGGAGCCGAAGAGCCAGCGGTGTTCTGGAACTCTGCAGGCGCTCAACAGGCCCCGCCCAGCAAGTACGGTTATCCGCGTGCGTCAAATTTCTCTTTCTAGTATGGTTAAACGTAAGTTGATCTGTGATTTTAGTCATTGTGACACACTGTGGCTTTAACAGAGTTAGTTAGTTAGTTAGTTAGTTAGTTAGTTAGCTTTGCTTTTTTCTGTTTTGTTTTTCTTTCATCTTTGTCAGTTGTTGTTGTGTTGTGATTTGTTGTGTTGTTGTCGTCGACGTCGTAGTCGTCGTTTTTGTTGTTGATCCCGGATGATGATGATGATGATGATGATGATGATGATGATGATGATGATGATGATGATGATGATGATGACTACCGGCGGCAATGAAGATATTTGCGTTCAGTGTGAACTAAAAGATAAACTTGACTAGAGTGTGAGTGTGCGAATAGACAAGAAAGTATTGTTCCGAGCGGGGCTTGGTGGGGGCCGGGTTTTGGTGGTGGCGAGGATGGGGTACGTCTGGAGAAGCCATCACCGGCGGGTGGTGAAAAGCGTGGAGCAGTGGGCTAGAAACACTAGAGACGGCCAGAGGCGTACACACGGCGCCTGTTGGTGAACCTACTAAAATACACTGGAACATCCGCCACAAGTTGATACACGTATAGTATACAATGCTGCTACAGCACTTTGTGTTTTAGGTCTTCCAGCGTTCTGTAAGTTAACCCGAGAAAAAGTGCCGAGACTAAACGTGAACGCGACCCAACTGCAAGAGGAATAGATACTTATGAGCCCCCGCGACTGCGGGAGCTCATGAGGATCTATGTCTTTTGCTGAGATCAATTTGCATCCATTTTTTTTTTTGACGGCAGGGGATTATTGGCGGTCCGTGACTACCAAGCGTGTAAAATACAGGGAATAACCCAAAGAAGAAGGATACACATAATGAATTGTATACTTGTTTGTTTGTCTATTTTGAAAAATATTAATTAATAATAATATTAATAACTTGCGTTGTAACTGCCTTTTCAAAGAATGCGTGATTGAATGACATTTTACTTGTGATATATTTATTTAAATATGAACCCGCAAAACAATTCTCCACTTCTATGGATCATAACTCTTTCTTTTTTTTTAATTCTTATCCGTGTTTTTCGCATTGATATGATCAGTGATTTGGTGTTGAATTTGCCCAGCTTTCAAAGAAATGATTTTGCGTCGAATGGCAGTGACGTCGTTGACTCATTTGGTTTATTCTGCAGTCTGTACTAGTTAAATTAAAAAAAAAAAAAACGCATTTCCCTTCTAGAGACTGATAAATCTTGCTGCAATAATGCCAAGTATTCTGATTCAGAACATGACGTACTGAACACACGCTAGTCTCCCTGCAGATCTGTCTCAGTAAGGACTAGGTCTATCAAACTTTACTGAAAACCCGTGATTCCAATGATTGGCCAGCATGCTAGAGGGTTTTCTACCCTACTTCATTAGCTTCGAAATAACCGTGATATTTCTCCGCTTAAAACTCATTCTACCCCATCACCGAAATCCGCAAATTTTGCCGTTGTCCTCTGAAGACTGCGTTGCAGTGCAGGACACAGATCGACCATGATAGTTAATAATAATAATAATAAGCGCATTAAATAGGCGCTTTATCCCAATTGAAGATCGGCTCAAAGCGCCGCCGCGAACTGAACCCAACAAGCACGCTCACGTGGATCACGCGCATTTACTCACACACTGTACATAAACACAGAACATTCACGTGGTGCTAAGGGCAAGTTCAAGCGAGCTACTGTAGTTTTTGGAAATTCAAAATCGTTTATATTTGAAATTTGATTAAGTGGGCTGAAATTGATACCAAAGTCGTGGGGGAGGAAGAGCCGGAGTACCCGGAGAAAAAACCCCCGACGGTCCGTCCGAATTAACGGTGACACTTACTAGAGGAGAAAAATCCGACGCCGGAACCCGTAATCGAACCTCGCACCTTTAGCATTGGTGGCAGGCGCCTTAACCACTGCGCCACGGACCGCCTTTGGGCGCCAAGCTATTCTGGCATCACCCTTAAACTATCATGGTCGATCCTTATCTTGCTGTGGCGTGTCTGGGGTAGAATGAGTTAAGCGAAGAAATGTCACGGCTATTTCGAAGCGAACAACGTATGTGTGTACACAAGCTTGATTGTCCATTGTGTTGAAACTGTAATATTGCAACCCAGCATCGGGACGACGTGGGCCTGATGACTTTTTGCTTACTGGGAAGCGCAGGACTGATGATTGTTTGATGTGACAGACAAACGTGCAACTGTCTCTCAGCTGACACTCATCCGGCTCCCCACGGTGAACTCAGTGACGCAGCAGCGAGTCCCAACTTCACCCCCGGCAGCCGCTTCACTGATGTTCAGGAAACACAGCTTCACGTCATCCTCTGTAATTGCAGGGAATCTTATTCCAGGGGCTTCGTGCCGACATAGATCGAGTGAAGATGCACCTCAGATGGAGGGAGTTATTGGGAGTTTGGTGTATGATGGCGCAAGCGAGATCTGTCAAAATCATCAAGTCAGTCTCTCGGAACCGTGGATAGCGGCTAGGGCTGGACTGCCGAATGTCAATACGTTACTTACCGCAGATGTTCCGGAAGTGAACCACACTGGTTGTCTTCCTCGCTTCGCTGCCGCGGTAGCGAAGTTAGGGAGACAACCAGTGTGCTGTCTATAATTATGTGTGTGCACAACCAGTGTGTCTATCTATTTGTGTGCTGCTCCAAACGGTCCAAAATCACAGACCAGCTTTTCTTGCTACACACGCACTATTTGCAGAATATGACAGAACTGAGCGATATTCATCGCTTATCTGTAGAGTCCATTAAGATAAGCCAAATACAAACGACAGGCCTAACTTGAAGGAAAGAATGCAATTGCCGTGCGAAATGTGACGTTGACTGTCGGCAGCAGGAATCGTCACGCGACAAAAATCGCTATCGATGGCCAAATGGTTAACTACATGCTTGTTAACTCATTCAACTCCGACACGCCACGGCAAGACATGGATCGAGCGTGATAATTCAAGGGTTGTGCCAGAATAGCTTGGCGCCCATAGGCGCCAAGCTATTCTGGCACAACCCTTGAACTATCACGCTCGATCTGTTTCCAGAAGTGTAATACAGTCTTCAGGGGGCAACTTCAAAATCTGCGGATTTCGGTCCTGGAGCAGAATGAGTTAATCAGAACAATGTTCCTTTCCTGTCTCAAAAGTAACCTAGTTAGTGAATAAAGTTAGTGATTGTCGAAGCACGTTTGAAAGTATCTATTTGCCGGCGCCTCTCAAGCGCGGTCCATCAGACCCCACCACCCACCCCTTCCTCCAGTACCTTCCATTTCCCCGTCCACCTCGACCCCCACCCACCCCCACCCGTTCTCACACAGACATCTCGCATGGCTAATCTGTTTACTCAGCCCTTCATCAAAGGCTCCTGTGTGTTGCTACTGTCGGCGATCGTGTGACAAAGTCTTTCCTAATGACAGACCCCCTCTCGGCCTCCATATCACCTCTGCGGCAAAAACCATACAATCTGCAAGAAGCATTCAGCCGCATGTCCCCTTGCATTTGCAAGGGTTTATAAAGATCCAGTGTCTCTTGCTGTCGGAATTTACATCTGTGTACTTGAGACGGGGAGGTGGCGAGGCGTTTGGTGTGCGGCAGCGTATAATGAGTCTTGCAGACTTTCATGCCTCGACCACGATCTGCTGCTGTTGCTGTTGCTATTCCCAGTGAGTAAAAACTCCTCGGACTGACGTCTCCAGCTGTTGGGCCCGTGCACAGCCGCCGTGCGTGGATCAGGGGCCAGTTGCATGAGTGAGCTTAGTCCTGCGCCAGCTATTAACTCATTCTACACCAGACACATCACAGCAAGATAAGGATCGACCATGATAGTTCAAGGGTGATGCCAGAATAGCTTGGCGCCTATGGGCGCCAAGCTATTCTGGCATCACCCTTGAACTATCATGGTCGATCTATGTACTGCACTGCACTGCAGTCTTTAGAGGACAAGGGCAACATGTGGGGAATACGGTGTTGGGGTACAATGAGTTAAGCAATGTGCTCTGCTGCCGCTCACTCAAAAGCGGAACATCTTGCTTAGTGACAGGGGCAGGACTAAGCTCACTCATGCAACTGACACCAGCGGAGACCGACACCGGCCCGAGGACCTAAGACTTGCACGCTGGGTTTTTGTTGCTGTCGTTAGTGTTGTTGTTGTTGATGTTGTTGGTGGTGCAGAAGTCGTGAACTGCCTGGTCTTCACAGTATTTGCTACATGTCGGTGATCGTGTGACAAAATCTTTCCTAATCTTCCTTACTTCTGCCTTTATTTAATTCTGCAAAATGCAATCATATGTCCATTTTTTTGCGAAAAGCGATATTTCCATTATATAATAATACAAATCTCGCTTTTCTCAAAAGTGGACATACTGACTTTTGTCAAATCACGGCTTACTTGCCGAGTGCACATCTGCTGAGCACTACGTCCATGTTGCGAGAGATGGATGAAACCATGGCAGTACTAGAGTTGCGTGGTTGAGTCTTCTCCACACCCCAATAATGGCGAAAGGAAAACAATCTTTCAGTCTGGAATCTCGATTAGTTTGCTTCAAGTATAAAACTGACTGAGCTATTAATGCGTGCATGGAATCGGCGGGGGCGTGTCAAGGGCAGTTAGTTGCCTCCCCAATGCGCACAAGGTCTTCGGGCCGACGTCGGCCCGATGACCTTGTGCGCACTGGGTCGGTATCCGGGTAATGCGGCTGGCTAATCTGGCACTTCACTTGAACTTTCAGGGACATGGACATCCAAACAATTATTCTAGCACTACCGTTGAACTATCAAGTATCATGGCCAATCATCTTTCAAACACTGAATGGATTAATAAAAACTCAGATTACGGCACTTTCATGTCGATTCAACACTAAATCAACTTGACTCTGCAAGATGTATTCAACACTACAACAACTCTGAAAGATGTATTATCTATCATCTCCAGAATTTTCAGCGGGATAGTTACCCGGCAGGATCATTAACTGTGACTTCTGGAAATGCAACATACTGTTCCAACACGATGTCAGTCAAGGCAGTTACCGTCTTCTCAACGAATCCATTCATTCCTCAAGAAATTTAGATTCACATCAGTGAACCGTCTGATGAGAATGTTACAGTAGCGGCATAAAAGGGTCCACCACATTTAAATCTATGTACATTTGACGACGAAGACCCATTGCAGTTCAACACTGATGATGACTGGATACGATGGTGCCATCTTCAGGCCACGTGTAAACAATGTGTGGCGCGGTCAAAGGGCGACCACTGCGTGGTTGACGATTGCCTGCCCATTACAAGCATCATTAGCCAGCCATGGTGCAACAGTCGTGCACTGACAACTTTGCGGCATCCTTGAGGACCCCTCTCAGAGTCGCCAAGAGGCATAGATTCTCATGCGCCCCTGCGGCTGCAGGGGCTCATCTTATGTGTCTCTTGCATGTAAGTAGGTATTATGGACTTTGCAGATGCCGAACGGGTGTCGAGAGGGAGTTGAGGGAGAGGCATTTATTCTCTTGAGATCTTGCGGATGTATGGGCCATAAGAATCTATGCCGCCTTGCAGATAAATGTGGCTGTGCAACGTGTTTACGCGAGGCGCACCGGAAGTGACAGAAAGACGTCATGGCACTGTGTCGCGCTTTGTGTGCTCACCCAGGCTCGGGAAGTGTTTGTTGTAACACCCGTAACACTCAGCGTTAAAGGCCCACTACCGCCGTAACTGTTCAAAGATACTCTTGGCTTGACTTCGCGAACGAAGATTTTATAGGAGTTGCCCACGACGTCTGCAGGCTTGTTCGTGGCTGCGGAGGCCAATCCGGGACAGGCAGGTTCGACCGCAGTAGCTGCAGGGGAAGGTATGGCCAGGGTTCTGAGCTGCGGCATCTGTTTTTTCTCCTGAGCCGCTTGTCCTTAAGGCTAGCTCTGCGAGAGTCCTCAAAGGAGACAGCTGCCTTGTAAATGGTGGAGCGCCAGGTGTCACGGTCCACAGCAAGCGAGGACCACTGGTGGTGGGTGGTCGATTTGGCAGGCACTAAGTGACTTTTTGAGACAGTCTTTGTATCTCTTCTTTGGTGCCCCTCTGTCACGGTGTCCAGTAGCAAGCTCGCCGAACAGGGTGATCTTTGGTAGGCGATGATCCTCCATCCTGGAGACATGCCCCGCCCAGCGGAGCTGTGTCCGCAGCAGCAAGGCCTCGATGCTCACAGTTTCAGCCTGTTCAAGGACCTCGACGTTGGTGACATAGTCACTCCAGTGAATGCCCAGGATGGTACGCAGACAGCGCTGGTGGAAACGTTCGAGGAGTCGTAGTTGGCTGCGGTAGAGGGCCCAGGACTCGGAACCATACAGCAGGGTGGTGAGGACCACAGCTCTGTACACGCTGATCTTGGTGCCTGTTTTCAGCTGTTGATTGTGCCACACCCGCTTGAAAAGTCGCCCGAAAGCGCTGTTCGCTTTTGCCAGCCTGCTGTCAAGCTCCCTGTCCAGCTTGGCGTCCGACGTGATAATGCAGCCAAGGTAAGTAAACTGGTGCACTGACTTTAGTTCAGACTCGCCAATGGTGATGTGAGGAGGGCGATACACTGTCTTGGGTGCCGGCTGATGGAGGACCTCTGTCTTTTTCAGACTGACCTCGAGTCCAAAGAGCTGGGCAGCGTCTGCGAAGCAGGACGTGATGTGCTGCAGGGCTCTCTCTGTGTGTGCAACGAGGGCAGCGTCATCAGCAAAAAGCAGCTCACGAATCAGTTGGTCTAGGGTTTTCGTGTGGGCCTGCAGTCGTCTGAGGTTGAACAGGCTGCCATCGAGACGATACCTGATGTACACTGCATCGTCATCATCGAGGTCTACTGTGGCCTGCTTCAACATCATGCTAAAAAAGATGGTGAAGAGGGTCGGTGCCAGCACGCAGCCCTGCTTTACGCCGTTGAGAATAGGGAATGGTTCTGAGAGAACATTGTTGAGTCTGACCTGGCCTTGCTGGTCCTCGTGTAGCTGGACAATCATGCTGAGGAACTTTGGGGGACAGCCAAGTCGCACCAGGATCTGCCACATGCCTTGCCTGCTCACAGTGTCGAACGCTTTTGTTAGGTCGACAAACGTTACGTACAGGACTTTGTTCTGCTCGCGGCACTTCTCCTGAAGCTGTCTCAGCACAAAGACCATATCGGTGGTGCTCCTGTTTGCTCTGAAGCCACACTGGCCCTCTGGGAGGTGGTCTTTAGCGATGGCAGGTACCAGCCGATTCAGGAGCAGCCTTGCAAGAATTTTCCCAGCAATGGACAGCAGGGTAATTCCCCGATAGTTGGAACAGTCAGACTTCTCGCCTTTGTTCTTGTACAGGGTGATAACGACAGCATCACAGAGATCCTTTGGTAGTGTTCCTTCCTCCCAGCAGCAGAGAAAGAGGTCATGGAGCTTGTTGTGCAGTGTTATGCCTCCATGTTTCCAGATCTCTGGTGGTATTCCATCAATGCCTGCTGCTTTGCCACTCTTGAGCTGGTGGATGGCTGTGAGGGTCTCTTCAGCGGTGGGCGGTTCGTCCAATTCAACCTTTACTGGGAGTTGTGGGATTTGTAAGACGACTGCTTCTTGAACAGTGCGCTCAGCGCTGAAGTGGCTCTGAAAGTACTCCGACCAGCGGTTCAAGATGGAGGTATTATCTGTGAGGAGTGCCTGGCCATTCGCGCTTCGCAGGGGACTTTGTACCAGGTGTCTGGGGGCCATACACTGCTTTCAGTGCTTCGTAGAAGCCCCGGTAGTCACCAATGTCAGCGCAAAGCTGGGTCCTCTGTGCAAGTCTGGTCCACCACTCATTCTGGAGATCTCTGAGCTTGCGCTGGAGACTGCTGCAGACGAGGCGGAAGGCAGACTTCTTCACAGGGCAGGAAGGCTGGGCTAGGTGGGCCTGATGGGCGGCTCTTTTTTTTTTGTTGTTGCTAGGTGTTCCTGGATCTCTACATTGTTCTCGTCAAACCAGTCTTTGTTCTTCTTTCTAGCGAAACCCAGGACTTCTGCAGAGGATTTTGCAATAGCAGTCTTCAGTTGTTCCCAAGGTGTTTCAGGGGAGGAGTCTGCTGGGTCCGCTGTGTCTTTGAGCCTGCGCTGTAAAACTGTCTGAAAGGCAGCTTTCACGTCGTCACGCTGAAGGCTGGCAACATCAGGCTTTTTCTTGGGGGGCCCCCATTTCTTGGGTTTTGGCTTGACGTGGAGCCTGAGTTTGCAGCGGGCAAGACGGTGGTCAGTGTGGCACTCTGCGCTGGGCATCACTCTGGTGAGGAGGACGTCACTGCGGTCCCTCTGACGCACTAGGACATAGTCGATAAGGTGCCAGTGTTTGGAGCGAGGATGCATCCAGGTGGTCTTTCGACTGTCCTTTTGCTGAAAAGTAGTGTTGGTGATGACCAGTTGCTGCTCTGTACAGAACTCCAACAGTAGGCGGCCATTGTCATTGCAGTTCCCGACGCCATGCTTGCCGAGGACTCCTTTCCAGGCTTCAGAGTCCTGGCCCACTCTGGCGTTGAAGTCGCCAAGGATGATGACTTTGTCGTCTGCAGGGGTGCTCTGTATGAGGCTGCGCAGGTCAGTGTAAAACTTGTCATTTTCAGCAGGCTCTGCCAGGAGGGTTGGGGAGTACACACTGAGAAGGGTGACGTGTTGCTGGTGTCTCAGTGGGAGGCGCATGGACATGATGCGGTCTGAGTGACCCGTTGGTAGGTTTTCCAGCTTAGTCGCAATGGAGGTCTTGACCATGAAATCCACGCCTGAGAGCCGTCTTTCTGATTCAGGCCTGCCTGACCAGTAGAGGGTGTACCCAGCGCCAAGTTCTTGGAGGCTGCCTTCGTCCGGAAAACGTACTTCACTGAGCGCGGCGATGTCGATGTTTAACCTCCGCAATTCATGGGCAATGAGGGCGGAGCGACGTTCAGGGCGTCCGCTGTCTGCTTTGTCGAGCATGGTTCGGATGTTCCAGCATGCTACGTTGAGTCCGGTCGTGGTCGTCATGAGAGTGGATCCGTTATTCTTTCTTGTTTTTTGACCGTAGGAGAAGATGCCCGTTGACCGCGGCTAGCCAACTGGGGTTGCGAGGGGACGAGCTTTGGTTAGGCCACCTTTTCTAGGCCCCTCTCCGTGTGGAGCAAGCAGTGCTGTCCCTAGAGAAGGCTGCTTGGTCGTTCAGGGTGTGCCGAGTGATGTTGTCATCCCCAGGTCAACATCAGGCGACCAATATCCTGAACCGCCTGCATGCAGGTTTGAGACTGCGGCTTCCAGTGACATCTTTCACCTGCCGTTTCGCCCCTCGCCCGTCGCTACAGGACTTGAAATGGTCGGTGTCATGGTCCGTGGACGTTTCCTAAAGCCTGCGCGGTGGAGCTTTTTGGTGGAGTGCAGTGTGCGCAGTATTGGCCCCACCCTTTAAACCCTTGGTTCGTCTGCCATGGCCTAGCAAGCTGGGACGATGGCATCGAGGTCCTCGGGTCGTAGGTTTTATATCAGACTGTCCTTGTCCTAGTCTCTGGCTCAAAAGCCTTCCCCGGAGACACAGGGGCTTTGATGTCAGGGGTTTCCTCCCTTGGCCTTTCCGCAGCCAAGCGGCCAGGCCTGCAAGGCAGCAGGGGACTCGTGGAGGGCGGGGTCGTCTAAGTCCCGTGCAGATGTGAACATCTGCCCACTGCCCACTTCTGATACACTTCTGTAACAAACTGTTACGTTGCTGAAAATTTCTGGTTAAATGAGAGTAGACATGTTTGGTGCTTTGATTCATACCATCTTGAGCTTATCCAGTGGACAATTGTGGGCCTATGTTGAGTTGCCGTTGACGTAGTGATTTGAAGGGCACGCTGATTTCAGCTGTGCTTGAGTGTGGGGTTGGTAAGGAATCAGGTTCATAGCCAAGAAATGAGACTGTCAATGTGCTGTTTTTATTGTTATTTTGTGCATGGCAAATGTGCAGCTGGTGGGCGGTAGTGTTTTTTAGGGGATGCGTGGGACTGACTATGGCTAAGAGACTGGGCAGTAGGAAACGGCACTGTGTTCCGTGGCCTGCAACAAACCATATGTGACATAGATCAGAAAACTGGTTTAATGTTACAGTTTTATAGGCGTTTTTGCATGTTTTGCGTTGCAACACCCTGTTTACCTGTACTGTGAGCTATGGTTAGTGTGTTTGTTCATTTATTTTTTGTCTTACAAGTAGTCATGAGTCTGACCTTCGACCTTGAGCTGTGACCTTGACCTTGAAAGGGGTGGGGTTTGGGGCGTAAAGAAAAAAGTAACTCTTTCAGTTATTGAAGTTGTGGGGTGAGGTGGGGTGGGTGGGGGGTGGGGGTGTTGGAGGTGGGGGGAAGGGGGGCTTCAGATCAAAGGTTAATATCAAAACTACAATGAAACAGTGTCAGCATGTTCATTTCATTAGACAGCTGACCTCAGAGTGAAATCAGCCGCCAAATAGTGTGACATCATCATCATCATCATCAGTCCCTTGCCCGAACTGGGCGTTGGGGGGACTGAAAGGCAGCAGCAACAGACAGTGCTCTCCACTGAGTTCTATTTTGGGCGGTGGCAAGCAAGTCTGACATCTCGAGTTCGGTCCATTCTTTTATGTTTGCGACCCAACTCTTTCTCTGACGACCTCGCCGACGACTTCCTTCGAGAGTGCCTTGGAGGATAGTCTTGGACAAGGTGTTGTGTCGGGTCACGTGGCCAAACCAAGCAAGCTTGCGCCGTTTCACGGTTGCCAGAAGGGGTTCATGTGGGCCCACCAGGGAAGTGACGATGCTCCGTACATATTCGTTGGTCTTGTGCTCGCGGTACGAGATGCGGAGCAACTTCCTCAGGCACTTGTTCTCAAAGGCCTGGATTTTCTTTTCTGAGTCTGCAAGCAGTGTCCAAGTCTCACAGCCGTAGAGTAGAATAGACACTATGAGGGACTTGTAAAGCCTGTACTTGATGGTGAAGCTGATGGAGTGTGACATGCAGAAGTGTTATTTTGCATGATCCAGCTACACTGGTTGCGTCTGAGGTGTCATTCTGCTGTAATTGTCATTAAGGATGTCTCTGGTGTCTATTCTGAGCCAAACACAAGCACTTTTACTCTGCGTAAAGCTCATTTGAGTGCATTGTTATGGGACCAGCAGTTTCGGCCACCAGTAAAAGCTTTTACAGGAATGTTCACAGGTTTGGCACACGCATGCCTGCTGCATTTGCAACATGAGTTGTGGTCTTTTGAGACTTTGACATGTGTGTTTTATATAAAAATGAACTGTACATAACCATTTTTCACTGCTATCTCCTAAATAAGCACTTCATACACTTGTTTGGGTATGCGGTGTGTCCCGCGTAGCATAGTTTTGGCTGTTTTGTGTAGTCTTTTGTCTGTGGGTTAGTTCCGTAGACTTAATGTTTACATTGCAGAGCTGTTTCATGACCCCTTTCGTCTGTGGAAAAGATTGCCATCAGCATATAGGGCATGGCAGCTGGTTACAGGCCTCTTCCTGCTTGTTGGTACCAGACAACAGGGTCAATGAGGATGCCTGGGCATTGTCATTTTGGCTGCCCTGAGATACACAAGGAAATGGCGGGTCTGAAAGCTTATTTTTCATCAATGTCAGTGTCATGGTAACCTTTTTCAGTTGTCCAGCCCACCAGAAGTCCGTTTGGCTGTATTGCATGTGTGTGTAAACTTGGAAAAACAGAAAAAGTAGAGGGGTGGGTAGTGGAAAAAATATGAAAAAAACCTACTTTCATGTGCCTGTGTCTCAAATGCAACATTTCTGAAGATCAGATATATTACTTGATGTACATGCCAATTTTGGAGGCATTCTGACCATATCTAGTCTGTTTTTCATGGCATCAGATATGCATGATCCCAAGCATCAACAGCACAGTGAACGCCACAACAACGCGCTTCACATAATGGGCCATAACATAAAGATGCAGCAACATTCAATGGTGTCACTTTGGGTATGACTTAGCTAGTGTCTAAGGGTTGCACTGATGGCAGATTAAAAGGTGTTCAGGTGGGAGAGTTCCTCTTTCAGGTCACATTACATATTCAAATCTGGGCAGTTGAGGCAGTAAAAGGACCGGTGTTTTTTAAAATAATTTTTGCCTTGTTTAAAAATTTGTAGTAGGGCTGAATGTTCGAATGTGCTGGAAATTTCTGGTTAGATGAGAGGAGACATGTTTGGTGCTTTAATTCATACCATCCTGAGCTTATCCAGTGGACGATTGTGGGCCTATGTTGAGTTGCCGTTGACGTAGTGATTTGAGGGGCACCCTGATTTCAGCTGTGCTTGGGTGTGGGGTTGGTAAGGAATCAGGTTCATAGCCCAAAAATGAGCCTGTCAATGTGCTGTTTTTATTGTTATTTTGTGCATGGTAAATGTGCAGCTGGTGGGCGGTAGTGTTTTTTTTTAGGGGATTGAAATATTAGGGGATGCGTGGGACTGACTATGGCTAAGAGACTGGGCAGTAAGGAAACGTCACTGTGTTCCGTGGCCCGCCTGAGTCGCGCTTTGTGTGCTCACCCAGGCTCGGGAAGTGTTTGTTGTAACACCCGTAACACTCAGCGTTAAAGGCCCACTGCCGCCGTAACTGTTCAAAGATACACTTCTGTAACAAACGGTTACGAAAGCCTACACACAGGTCTAGTTATGGTTCACTGATTTAGACACAGGAGAATCCACTTCAGCACACGTCGTCTTAATATCAAGTAACCTGACAACTTATGACTCCATTCCTTTCTATAAATGCAGTGCTATGAGTACGAGAAACAGCTAAAAATAGTTTGAAACGCTATCGGCTGCACCGAATAAATAAGTGCGATTACGCATGTGCTGTTGCTGCCTGTCCAAACTGCTGTTAAAGGCCATTAGGCGTGTCGACAAGACATAACAAACACAAATGGTGCTGAAACGTGTCTTCGGATTTATGCGTAATGGTACTTTAAGCTGCAAGGTCGAAATTCACAAATTAGGAAGTTGCTTTCCACAGTGGACTTATTAGGAAGAAGGGGTAGGAGAGGAGGGAGGCCAGGGAGCACTGCTGGTCCACCAAAAAATAGAAGGGATGGACTGAGGCAGAGTATCCCCTCAGTCAAACCTCCGCCCACCCCACCCCCCGCCCACCCCCCCCCCCACCTCCCCCCTCATCCCCCTCCTCCCCCCCCCCTACTTTGAACTATCACAGACGATTCAACTCTTGTTACTTTGAATCAGGGTTAAATAGGTTAAACTCCGAATTCGTCCTATATTTGACATATTATGACGCTTTGTCCATAGAAAAAGTCGACGTTCGGAAAAAAAAAAAATTTTAAAAAGTTGTTCAAACCTAAAATGGTTTTATGCAAAACGACACACACTTTTTGGTACCGTAGGTCAAGGAACCATATATATACAAGTGCTCAATATAATAACGATACCTTTGATACGATATCGACACGATAGTGTTTACTTTTCGGCAGCCAGGGTAAGGGCAGTGGTTATGATTAAACTTATCCTGATACACTGCTGTGTGAAATATATTCGACTATGACAGTTCAAGGGTAGTGTCAGAATAGCTTGGCGCCCTGATGCGTCAACCTATTCTGGTACCACCCTTAAACTAAAATGGATGATGTATCTCCTAATTTGTAATATATCCTTCATAGTACAATACAAAAATCTGAAGAAGACAAAAATCAGCCTCGGGATTTATTGGGTTAAAGCCAACTGTGGATCAAAATAGCCACCCAGTTGGTAACTATAGCAGTCTTACATGTTCACGGCTGAGAAAAACTGCACACCACCCAACTGCAAGAGGTATAGATCCTCATGAGCCCCCGCAGTTGCGGGGCATCATGAGGATCTATATCTCTTGTTGAAACCACTTTTTTATCTATGTTCCTTTGGCGGCTTGGATCGTTTATGTTAAATTTACAAAAACACGATCTGCGTCCACTGGCAGTGAAGTGGTGAATGCTGGCACCATGGGTCGAGCACGTCTTGGCAGTGAAATGGTGAATGCTGGCACCATGGGTCCAGCACGTCCTGGCAGTGAAGTGGTGAATGCTGGCACCATGGGTCCAGCACGTCCTGGCAGTGAAGTAGTGAATGCAGGCACCATGGGTCCAGCGCGTCCTGGCAGTGAAGTGGTGAATGCTGGCAATATGGGTCGAGCACGTCCTGGCAGTGAAGTGGTGAATACTGGCACCATGGGTCGAGCACGTCCTGGCAGTGAAGTGGTGAATACTGGCACCATGGGTCGAGCACGTCCTGGCAGTGAAGTGGTGAATACTGGCACCATGGGTCCAGCACGTCCTGGCAGTGAAGTGGTGAATGCTGGCACCATGGGTCGAGCACGTCCTGGCAGTGAAGTGGTGAATGCTGGCACTATGGGTCCAGCACGTCCTGGCAGTGAAGTGGTGAATGCTGGCACCATGGGTCGAGCACGTCCTGGCAGTGAAGTGGTGAATGCTGGCACCATGGGTCCAGCGCGTCCTGGCAGTGAAGTGGTGAATACTGGCACCATGGGTCCAGCACGTCCTGGCAGTGAAGTGGTGAATGCTGGCACCATGGGTCCAGCGCGTCCTGGCAGTGAAGTGGTGAATGCTGGCACTATGGGTCCAGCACTTCCTGGCAGTGAAGTCGTGAATACTGGCACCATGGGTCCAGCACTTCCTGGCAGTGAAGTCGTGAATGCAGGCACCATGGGTCCAGCGCGTCCTGGCAGTGAAGTGGTGAATGCTGGCACCATGGGCCCAGCGCGTCCTGGCAGTGAAGTGGTGAATGCTGGCACCATGGGTCCAGCGCGTCCTGGCAGTGAAGTGGTGAATGCTGGCACAATGGGTCGAGCACGTCCTGGCAGTGAAGTGGTGAATACTGGCACCATGGGTCCAGCACGTCCTGGCAGTGAAGTGGTGAATACTGGCACCATGGGTCCAGCGCGTCCTGGCAGTGAAGTGGTGAATACTGGCACCATGGGTCCAGCACGTCCTGGCAGTGAAGTGGTGAATACTGTCACCATGGGTCCAGCGCGTCCTGGCAGTGAAGTGGTGAATACTGTCACCATGGGTCCAGCGCGTCCTGGCAGTGAAGTGGTGAATACTGGCACCATGGGTCGAGCACGTCCTGGCAGTGAAGTGGTGAATACTGGCACCATGGGTCGAGCACGTCCTGGCAGTGAAGTGGTGAATACTGGCACCATGGGTCCAGCACGTCCTGGCAGTGAAGTGGTGAATACTGGCACCATGGGTCGAGCACGTCCTGGCAGTGAAGTGGTGAATGCTGGCACCATGGGTCGAGCACGTCCTGGCAGTGAAGTGGTGAATGCTGGCACCATGGGTCGAGCACGTCCTGGCAGTGAAGTGGTGAATACTGGCACCATGGGTCCAGCACGTCCTGGCAGTGAAGTGGTGAATACTGGCACCATGGGTCGAGCACGTCCACGTCCGCGGTCACTAGATAGCAGATGGCGCGTCACATTGTTTTCCCCTATTCAAATTGATTATGCTGTAACAATGGAGAAATGGCGAAAGAATTATTGTTCTTAGTGTGAAATCGCTTTGAAGATGCTGTCACGATTATGTTACAAACGTTAGAAATGGTAGATAAAGTAACAGCTGAAACAAACATTATAATTCACAAATTTACGAGTGAAATTTTGTATACAAATAATAATTTTGATAGTACCAAGGGACAAAACAACGGGCTGACAGCTTCGTCCACAGTTGGTTATATCCCTTTCCACACTCCCCTCCTTTGCCCTATTCCGGAGGCTCAGACATCAGTCTCCGCCCCTCTCCTCCACGCTGTATCTCGCTGACAGACAGCGTATGCAGTCAGGCACAGGAACTAAGGAAGAGGACGAAGGGGGGGGGGGGGGGGGTAGGGCGGATGGGCTGAACCCTCCAAAGAAAATTAGGGGGATCTATCTCCTAATGTGTAATATACCCTTACCCCAACCTTATAATATTTATGTAAGTAAAATTTGATTAACACGTTTGGCTAAAATACCAGAGAACACTAAAAGTTTGCCCGAAAGCAAAGCATTCTTACGTATTGCTGACCTTTTTTTGTTTACCCTTGACCTCATTTGTTATCAGACTAGTCCGCAAACCAAGCACGCACAGAAATGTCTTCTCCAGAGAAACCTGTGAGTCAAGTTTGACTTCTATACTGCTTTATAAAACTGGTGTCAAACTAGGCAGAAAATACTAGCTGGTAAGGTTTTAGAGATCATTATTGAAATTATAATGCGGTTGCCATGGAAAATAAAGTGTCAAAAACGCTCATTGGCTAAAGGACTACAACCCTGCAAAATGCCTGGACAACTCAAAAATGCACAATTCAGAACTTTCCCGTAGCGATTGGACTATAGTGTCTCTGCGTCACGGGAAGCAACAATACACGCGTGCGGACATGAGACCAAATGCAAGAGGTATAGATCCCCATGAGCCCCCGCAATTGCGAGGGCTTATGAGGATCTATGCCTCTTGTTGAAATCACATCCGTGTTTCTTGGATCATTGAACTTACATTGGTCTCGGAAACGCAGTCTGCGTTCACAGGGTTGGTCACCGGCCGTTTCGCCTAGGTGCCAAATCATTAGCAGATGACCTGTTTCTATATAGGTCGCGGTGTCGTACTTAGTAGAGCAGCTACATCACTACGATCTATTGAGACTCAGCCTTGATTGGAGATATTTTCAACGTTATTACAGATGGGGGTTTTTACAATACAATACAATACAATACAATACAACTTTATTGTCTGTTCGAGTCCAGGCACGACAGAAATTTGCCTTTCGGCTCGTCATGAAACAACAATATAAGACATTACAAACGCTGCAAAAGCATATCAGGAAAAATTAGCATTGCAGCAATCTATCACAAGCAATCTGTCACAAGATGGGAGGTAATGTTAAGTAGATCATACTTATCGCGGCGTTATAAACGAGAGTTCAAAATCGAGACAGCAGTTGGAATAAAAGACTTCTTAAAAACATTCCTTGTGGCAAGTGGCATGTTGAAACGTCTGCCTGATGGTAGCATTTGAAACTGATCAGAGAGTGGGTGACTAGGATCATTGACAATGCTAGCAGCTATCCTTCGGACAGCTCTATGGTACAGATCATCTACTGGGTACTGTCCTAGGCCAATGATCTTCTCAGCTGTTCTGACGATACGTGACAGTCTGCCCCTGTTTTTCATACTGAGATTGCCATACCAAGCAGTGATGTTAAACGTCAGTATGCTTTCGATCAGGCTTCTATAAACGTGGGGGTTTTATGTTTGTTTGTTTTCTTTTCTTTTCTTTTCTTTACTTTTCTTTTCTTTTATTTTCTTTTCTTTGCTTTTTTCTTTATTTATTTACTTTGTTGTTTTGATTTTTTTGGTTGTTGTTGTTTTGTTGTTGTTGTTGTTGTTATTGTTTTGGGGGGTTGAAATTCTAAATCGCGAACCCAACAATAAATACAATTGGGTGAAAAATATCGCTGTATCGTTTTCTGTGTCTTCACACTATTCAATCGATCGATCTGGATTTTTTTTTTTTCATTTTTTGAAACGCATTTATCACCGACACACCAAGCAAGACATTGATCGAGCATGTTTGTTCAAGGGTCGTGCCAGAATAGCTTGGCGCGCATTGGGGCCAAGCTATTCTGGCACCACCTTTGAATTATTATGCTCTATCAGTCTCTAGAATGTGTTAAACAAAGGGCCTGTGGCAATTTTTTAAAACTTTGGGTAAAGAGCAGCAACAAAACAAAAATTAAGAAGATTTTTCTGCCGGCCCTTTACCCTTTACCAACAAGACGTTAAACTATTTTTGGGCGGTAAACGGCCTGCCGCAAAACATATTTATATATTTAACTTTCTGGGGTATCTTATGCGTCTCACGTTGGCGGGGCGACTGCTGCCAATAACAACATTTGTTTGCGGGGGAGGAATTATTTTTTAAAAAATTGTGGTCTGACGTAAAGCCTTTTCTCGTATGTGTTTGTGTGCGCCAGAGCCTAGAACTTCGCAAAAATCTCGATATTGGTTATTTTTGTTTTTGTTTTGTTTTGTTTTTTGTTGTTGTTTTGTTTGTTTTGTTTCTTGAGATTGAGAGAAACTTATTGATTGATTGATCGGTCGGTCGGTCGGCTGATTGATTGATTGATTGATTGATTGATTGATTGATTGATTGATTGATTGATTGATTGATTGATTGATTGATTGATTGATTGATTGATTGATTGATTGATTGATTGATTGATTGATTCGGCATTAGGAGGAACTTGTTAGCGCCTTATTTACGTTACCTAAACCGTGGCTGTCAAACTGCAGATGATCGTCAACTGTGAACTGTATTTTCTCGTCAATCGAGTCTACACATGCCCCAGCACGCACTGAGAAGGCTGTCAGGCCGACGTCGGCCGCAATGGACCCACTGACGCGCCGTCGTGCACGGGCCCACTGCGGCCCACGTCGGTCCGATAGCCTTTCGCGTACTGGGGTCATCATTCTCTCTAATCCACTATTCACGTGTACATTAAAACATGCGGTGATTTCACCGAACTGATGCCGGCAACAGACAACAGAACATCTCGGCAAACACGAGTGTGTGAACAGTGAACATAGCGGGGCTTGTTACGTTCTGTATACACAGTGGGCTCCGCCGCTAACAGGAGACAATGGTGTGTCAACTTGCACGTCCTGTCCGCATTTCCCTCCTTGTCATAACGGTTTGTCGGGCAGACAAGAAGCCGCGTCACTCCAAATGTAACGATTTGCCCACAGCACCAGTGTACACAGGCAGGCCTGACTAGGAAATTAAAGTCAAAACGAGCATTGTCTGAGCTTCCAGGGTCAGGTACAGAGATAGATCGTCCGCGATAAATGAAGGGTAGTGCCTCCCGATAGCTGGCGCCATCAGGCACCATCCTTCAGTTATCAAGTTTCATCTCAGTGTCTCCGTGGTCTTCTTGACTTTTCAGCGATAAAGTTATATAACCCATCACATGCTGAGGCTGATTTTTTTTTTTTTAATGTGCTTATTGTCCTATGAAGGCTACTTTACAGACTGGAAGATAGATAAACTATTTTGGTTCAAGGGTGGTGCCAGAACAGCTTGGCGCTCAGCGCCAAGCTGTTCTGGCACCACCCTTGAACTATCAATGATAATCAAATTCATTTCAAGCTATAGTGTATCAGAATGAAAAGGGTTAAAGTGTAAAAATCAGCCCAGTGCCTGCAGCGGGTTAATTCTCTCTGTCTCTGTCTGTCTGTCTGTCTGTCTGTCTGTCTCTCTCTCTCTCTCTCTCTCTCTCTCTCTCTCTCTCTCTCTCTCTCTCTCTCTCTCTCTCTCTCTCTCTTTCTCTCTCTCTCACTCTCTCTCTCTCTCTATCTCTCACACACACACACACACACACACACACACACACATACACACACACACACACACACACACACACACATCCTCGCGCTTTCAGGTGACCCGATATAGCTAGTTTGGAGAAAGACATTGGATGAGTTCGTTAGCCAGCTTTGTACCCTTTCAACTTCTTCACTAAAAAAAAAAAAAAAAAAAAAAAAAAAAAAAAAAAAAAAAATCAGAAAAAAATTAAATCTGGAGAAAGTCAGACAGTGGCGGTGACGTAAATGAAGCAACTCCGTCACTACGCAGACATACTCTAAATATGACGTAATCCTCTCTCTCTCGCTCGCTCGCTACAGACACGCCTACAAGAAAAATCCTCCATAACCCGGCGTTCACATCCAATCACATATAGATTATGCATCTACAGTTTGGGATGGGTAGCGATGCGTGCTTAAAAAGGCTTAATGCTCTCCACCGGCGGGCACCTAAGTTAATCCTCTCTAATAGTAAAGACAGCACTGACGACCGACTCAAAGCCCTTGGCGTGCTGCCTTGACGTAAGCTACTTATATACAATAAGGGTGTGTTGATGTTTAAAATCAGCCTCTCCAAAACTCCTCGCTACTTAACGGATCTCTTTAGTCCCGCTAGCACACCGTACAAGACAACGAGGAACAATCTGTACGTACCTAGGCCACGCCTCGACATATTTAAAACGAGCCTATCTTACTCGGGAGCCATATTGGGGAACTCATTACCAGCGATATTGCTGCCGCCCCATCCCTGTCTACATTTAGGACCCGTCTAGCACAGCACCTAAATAAGCTATGAGCACTTAACGTCATGCCCTCTTTTCCTCAGAGGGGGAGCTGGGTAGCTCAGTTGGTAGAGCGTTCGACTCTTGTCCGAAAGGTTGTGGGTTCGAACCCAGCTGGGGGCAAAATTTGTACAGACCTCTTTTCGGTGCCCCCCCCCCCCCCCCCCCTCTTTGAAATCACCTTCGTGGTGGACAAAAGACGTTAAGCCCTAAAATGTTTCACGTTTTCTCTTTTCCTCAGGGAAAGAGGAAAAGAGGCAGGCCGAGAAACACCTGGCGCCGAGACCTCCAAGCAGACATCAAGAGACTGGGAACTTGTAAAATAAAGTTTCATTTCATTTCATTTCTCTCTCTGTTGTGGGGGGGGGGGGGTGGCTGGGGAGGGGGGGGGGGCTACATTTATTATATGCATGAAGGTAAAGAGGACAGGTGGTATGACAAGTGAAAATGGGACCGCAGTGAGAGCAGTCCTCCTGCAGTTCGGTCAGAGAAAAGGCGTGAGTCAGAATGTGACAGCGGGCTTATTTTTCAGACAGTGAACAAATCAAGCGTTCTTTCTTAGCGGGGGAATGCCATTGCCGCGCCTAGATACGCAACAACACAGTCGCGCTTTTTGTGAAACATGCACAGGTCCCTGAACCTTACTCGACCTCCCCGGCCTTGCAGCGAATCATTTGTGATTTTTGTGGGAAATACGAGTATAATGCTCTCCAGTGCGAACTTTTATTGCTAAAATTCACCAACACAACGGATTCTCAATGTTGTCTTGCCTTAACTATGACTTGTCTACCCTTCTCTTCACAATCCAATCTGTTCTACCACTGACCGAAAACTCATTGAAAATTTAACTCATTCTACCCCATCACCGAAATCCCCAAATGTTGCCGTTGTCCTCTGAAGACTGCATTGCAGTGCAGGACACAGATCGACCATGATAGTTCAAGGATGATGCCAGAATAGCTTGGCGCCCATAGGCGCCAAGCTATTCTGGCATCACCCTTGAACTATCATGGTCGATCCTTATCTTGATGTGGTGTGTCTGGGGTAGAATGAGTTAAAGTACCATCACGCATAAATCTGAAGACACATTTCAGCACCGTTTGTGTTTGTTATGCCTTGTCGACGCACCTAATCAACTTTAACAGCAGTTTGGACGCGCAGCAAAATCACAAGCGTATTATTTCTTCTGCGCTGCCGCTAGCGTGTCAATCTATTTATAGCTGTTTCTCGTACTGAAAGCGATGTATTTCTAGAATGGAGTGGAGTAATTGTCATGTTAACTCATTCTACCCCAGACACACCACAGCAAGATAAGGATCGACCATGATAGTTCAAGGGTGATGCCAGAATAGCTTGGCGCCTATGGTGCGTGGTGACGAAGTTGCTTCTTTCACATCAGCGCTACTGTCTGAATTTATCCATAAGTCAAGATCTCTTTACTGTTTTAATTTTTTTCTGAAAAGAATTAATTTTTACTGAAGAAGTTGAAAGGGTACAAAGCTGGCTAACGAACTCATCCAATGTCTTTCTCCAAACTAGCTATATCGGGTCACCTGAATGCTCTTCTGAAAGCGCGACGATGTGTGTATGTGCGTGTTAGTGCGTGCATGCTCACGCGCCGCTCCAAACATCTCCAAGAGACATAGATCCACATGCGCTCTCCGGGCTCATGAGGATCTATGCCTCTTGGAGATGCGCTCATGTCTGTGTGGGAGAAAGAGATAGAGAGCGCGGGCTAGAGAGAATTACGTCATATTTAGAGTATTATGTCAATGTCTGCGAGGTGACAGAGTTCAGTTGGCTCTTTTACGTCACCGCTAATGTCTGACTTTCTCTAGAAGTCAAGGTTTTTTACTGTTTTAATTATTTTCTAAAAAGAATTAATTTTTACTAAAGAAATTGAAAGGATACACAGCTGGCTAACGAACTCGTCCAATGTCTTTCTCCAAACTAGCTATATCCAAAATGTCAAGTAAATATGACAAAAATTACGCACTCCTATCTGGGTTAACCGCCTTCCTATAAACGGTTGTTAAGTCCCTGTTCTATTTATAGAAGGGACTTTTTAGGACGGGTCGCGGTGGGGCAAATTTAATAGCATATCCATGATGTCAAAGGCGGGCAGGCTAAACCTCTAAGAATTGAAGTAACAAGATAAAAAATTACGTCATGTCTAGTTACGCTAACCTCGCTGCTGAACGTACATTTGGCGCGAAGCGTATGTATGTATGTATGTATGTATGTATGTATGTATGTATGTATGTATGTATGTATGTATGTATGTATGTATGTATGTATGTATGTGTGTGTGTGTGTGTGAGTGTGTGTGTGTGTGTGTGTGTGTGTGTGTGTGTGTGTGTGCGTGAGTATGTATGTAAACAAGATAATCTCCGATATTTCTGAACACACAAGCTTGAAACTTGGCGAAATACTTTCTTAAGTGGGTGGCTAAGAGAGCATCCGAGCATATTGTAATTGAATGTCTCATTGTACAGAAATATCGGAGATTATCTTGTTTACATACATACTCACGCACACGCACACACACACACACACACACACACACACACACACACACACACACACACACACACACACACACACACATACATACGCTTCGCGCCAAATGTACTTTCAGCAGCGAGGTTAGCGTAATTAGACATGACGTAATTTTTATCTTGTTACTTCAATTGTTAGAGGTTTAGGCCTGCCCGCCTTTGACATCATGGACATGCTATTAAATTCGCCCCACCGCGACCCGTCCTAAAAAGTCCCTTCTATAAATAGAAGGGACTTAAAATGACCAATCACACAAAAATCACGATTTAGGGCATACTTCCCCTGCTCGCCCCCCCACCCCCACCCCTCCTCTCCCTCCCCCCACACACCCTCCACATTTCTTAGGCTTTCCTTCTGCAGAGGGGCGGAGGGGGGGGGAGTCTACTGTGTAGCAAAAGAGAAGAAGAGCCCAAACGCCTTTATGTTTAGAAGTACCCAACGGAGAAAGAAACACGCTTAGAAAAGACGGGTACAACACAATTTATTAATATTTCGGGTAAATACCCTTTGTCAAAATAGACAAACAAACAAACAGAGAGATTGACGAAGGCATGCTAGTACAAGGAAAACGAGACAAACATGGAGATGCAGTCAAAGAGAAATAAACAATCCAGACCAAAAAGGTGACTGCCAAGCGTGTAATATGCAAAGAAGTACCCAACGGAGAAAGACTTACTTACTTACTTACTTACGCCTGTCACCCCTACCCGGGTATAGGCCGTCGACGAGAGACCTCCAGCAACTCCTGTCCTGTGCTTCTCCTTCGATTCTACTCCAGGTGGTTCCCAGTCTCTTGATGTCTGCTTGGAGGTCTCGACCCCAGGAGTTTCTCGGCCTACCTCTTTTCCTCTTTCCCTGGGGGTTCCATGACAATGCCTGCCTAGTGATACTGGAAGCTGGCTTTCTCAGACTGTGACCGATCCATCCCCATCTTCTTCGCCCAATTTCATTCTCTGCTGTTATCTGCTCTGTTCTCTCCCAGAGTCTGACGTTGCTGATCTTCTCTGGCCAGTGGATTTTCAAAATTCTTCTAAGGCAACTGTTTATGAAGGTCTGTACTCTGTTGACTGTGGTTTTTGTCAATCTCCAAGTCTCTGCTCCATATAAGAGAACTGCTTTTACATTGGAGTTGAAAATACGGACTTTGGTGTGTTGTGACAGCTCTCTGGAGCTCCACACTTTTTTTTAACTGGAGAAAGGCTGCTCTGGCTTTACCGATTCGTGCTCTGACATCTGCATCAGTGCCGCCTTTTTTTGTCTATGATGCTCCCGAGATAGGTGAAGGACTCCACCTCCTCCAACGGGGTGCCAGCAAGCAAGACTGGTTCTTCCCTGGTTGCGTTCAGCCTCATTGTCTTTGTTTTCTGTTTGTGAATGGTGAGGCCCACTTGGGACGAGATGTCAGCAAGCCTCGTGGTCTTGTCCTGCATTTGTTGATGAGTGTGGGACAGTAATGCCAAGTCGTCTGCAAAATCGAGGTCATCAAGCTGTGTCCACAGTGTCCACTGTATTCCACTTCGTCTGTGCTCTGTGGTCATCTTCATGACCCAGTCTATGGCCAGTAGGAAGAGGAACGGAGACAGCAGACACCCCTGCCTGACACCGGTTCTGACCTGGAGCTCCCTGGTGAACTGCCCTTCGTGGATCAAGCGACATGTCATGCCATCGTAGCTGCTCTTGATCAGGCGGACGAGCTTTGTGGGTACACCGTAGTGTCGTAGGAGTTTCCACAGAGTCTCTCGGTCCACACTGTCAAATGCTTTCTCATAATCCACAAAGTTGACGTACAGCGGGGAGCTCCACTCCAGAGACTGTTCCACGATGATGCGGAGAGCTTCCTGAATCCTGCTTGCTGGTCTCTCAGCTGGGGGTCAACGGAGCTCTTCATTCTCTCCAGGATGATCCTGTTGAAGACCTTTCCTGGTACTGACAGCAAGGTGATTCCTCTGTAGTTGGAACACTTGCTGAGGTCGCCTTTCTTGGGAAGCTTGATTAGGTAAACGGAGAAAGAAACACGCTTAAATTGTGTTGTACCCGTCTTTTCTAAGCGTGTTTCTTTCTCCGTTGGGTACTTCTTTGCATATTACACGCTTGGCAGTCACCTTTTTGGTCTGGATTGCCTTTATGTTTAGGATATTCAAACGTCAAAAATACATCATTATAAGCCTGGTAACTTCGTCCTGTGGTGCAACGTTTTGGTAAGACATACATGAACTATTCACGAACATGTATGAACTATTAACCCTTAACATTGGGAATACACTAGTGTGTGTAATAAGTTTGACTTATATAGTTCAGAGATAGTGCCAGAATAGCTTGGCGCCTCTAGGCGCCAAGCTATTCTGGCACCACCCTTGAACTAAAGCCGTACACAAGGGTGTCTTGCCTGAGAATATCGATGTAACTCGAGTAAGATTCCTGGGCCTGTAATACGTGGGGGTGTTGGATAGGAAATGGACTGACCCAAAAGACGTACCAAATTTTCACATGACGTTTGTCAAACAACAATTTGGCATCAGCAGTTACCTCAAGTTCTTTATACTCTTGAACTTTATTTTCCGGAAGTGCATCTTGAAGCCCCTAAGAGTGACGAAAAACAGGCCACGCAAAATACATGTCTTTTTGTATTATATGGTATTCTGATGAGAAATTTGACGTAATTCAAATAATTGGAAACACTTCAGCATCTCAGATTTTGTTTGTTTGTTTGTTTGTTTGTTTGTTGTTGGGGTTTTGTTTTGTTGCCCATCGGGGTATATAATACATTCCCCCTAAGTCTATAACTATATAGTAATAGACTTATGACAGACCCTGTTTCCTTCATTTTAATGAAATTATCATTTGGAAGAAGAAAGACAGACCGTACAAACTATGAATGTCAATAGTGAGGTTACGTTTACGCCGTACGACTCCCAACAAGGGACGACTGAGCGCCAAGTCACGGCGGATAACCAGACTCTACCATAACACTCCAAACATCTCCAAGAGGCAGAGATCCGCATGAGACCTCAGCAGGGGTGGATCTAGGGAGGGTGGTCATTGGGGGTATTGTAGTATTTAAAGGAATTTTGGGTCGGGTGGGGGGGTGGCCCCCCCCCCCCCCCCGACCCAAAATTCTTTAAAATACTATAATAAAGTTCCTTTTCGGGAGTGTTTGGACTGACGTAGTCTAGCGTCGTGGAGACCTTCCGTGTGTCAGGTTTTGGACCACCCCCCCCCCCCCACACACACACACACACACACACACACACACACACGCCCTGGAGCTAAGTGATCCGGCCCTGCTCAGGGCTCATGAGGAGCTATGCCTCTTGGAGATGTTTGGAGTGTTGTCTATGCTTTCGTGAATTCACTCTGGTTCGTTGATGGGAGTCTTTCGTCTCAAACGAAACCTCACTACTGTTGTCACTTGTCACGCCTCAGCCAACAAGAAGAACGTCCAGGTATGCCTCCCCTGCAGATCCAGGGGGGGAAAAACGGATTTATTCAATAGCATGTCCGTTGAAAGGTCCTGGTAAAATCAAAGTGGCACAGTTGGAGTGCGCATTAGTTGATCAGTGTTCAGGTTCGTTCGTTACTCCATTTTTATGTCCCACTGGCACAAAGTGATCGGGGACTTTAAGTGTTCAGGTCGTACTTCATAGGCAATAGATTTCCCTGTCCCCCATAACCCGCCCGTCAAGGCCGTCCATGATCACCTCGGTGCTGTGGACGTTAAACCCGAATTAACCAACCAACCTCCCCCTGCAGTTTTCGGAGAGCAGGATGAATAGATCTACTTGACTATTGACAGGACTACAGCATTTTTCTCGACATTTTTCCCCGGTGTGCTGGTCTGTGATTTTGGATCTTACAACTCCGAGCTTAAAGCTTTAAAGAACCCGAAGGTCCAGAATCACAGACAGTCGCACCCCAATTTCCTTTGTTTTATCAGAGGTTTAACTCATTCAAACGTAAACGCCACCCAACTGCAAGAGATATAGATCCGCATGAGCCCCCGCAATTGCGGGGTGGGGGGGGGGAGGGGAAGGGGGCATGATGATCTATGCCTCTTTCTGAAAACCACTCTGAATCGCTGTTCCTGGGACAGCTAGAGCTTTCTTTGTCTTGAATTAACGAAGATTGCAGAAAGACAGTCAGCTTACTCGGGGCCGGTTAACCCTTTCAGCGCCAACACCCTACAGGAGATGGATTGACCATGATAATTCAATTGATTGATTGATTGTACATTGCTTAACGTCCCGACAGCAACAAGGCTTTCTCAGGACGTGCCTGCACTGCTTGTGAAAAAAAAAACTAAACAGAACATTGAATGTATGTCGCCAGCCGGTCAAATACATTAAATAAACCTAACACATGGGGCCTAAATAAAGCCAAGACCATTTAGCAACACACATCCAATATCAAGAGCTACAGGCAGTGCAGACAGTAGGGAGAGTTTTAAAAAGGCAAATACAGGTGAATGGACAAAGGGTAGACAGAAACACATGCCCCAGAATAGAGAGAAAAACCCACCCTGTGGGGCTGACCAGGGTGACCCTGGGAACTAAAAAATACCTAACCCCACCCAAGTTCCCCCAGGGCAGACCCGGGTGGGGACATGATAATTCAAGGGTAGTGCCAGATTAGCTTGGCGCCTTCAGGCGCCAAGCTAATCTGGCACTACCCTTGAATTATCATGGTCAATCCACCTCCTGCAATTCAGTGGTACATAGTCGTTAACACTTCCAAAATTCGGGAAATGCGCCCATGGCGCTAAGAGCCACCTGTACCCAGCGTGACCAGTGAAGCACCTGCTAAAACGAGTTACGCCTGCGGCAAAGTTTCACGACACGTCGTCAACAGTACGTCCTAACTGACTGTCGTGGTGATGAAATACTTTCATTTATAGTCAATTCCGCTTATAACAAGGTCGAATATAACACACATAAAAAAAGGTTCAGTCTAAGCAGCAAAGGAAACAGGAGAATGCTCCAATTTCAACATAATTTGCGGGGTTTTTTTTTTTTTTTTTTTTTTTTTGTTGTTTTTTGGGGTTTTTTGCCTACTAAAAACTGGCTGTGTATTCAGACATTTCGTGCGTTTTGCTTTGTCACGTTACGGTCTCGTAATATCGCGCTTCCACGTGCATTCCTGTATCTACAAGTCAGTACTGAGCA